>CM077456.1:30933224-31383541 GCA_039654765.1 Mylopharyngodon piceus
ACTCAAACGACATGGAGCAAACGACAGAGAAAGAAAACTTTGATCCTTGCCCAAGCATTTCTGTTATCCTATAAGAAAAAACCCTACCACACAGCACTTGAGCTCTGATTACAACACAAAGCATGCCTTTGTCTGCCAGCAAAGCAGTGCCCAATGTAGGACTATTGTCCAATGCCACCGCTCCGTCTCACCCTCCCACAAGCCACTGTAAATCCTCAACACCTGTGGAAGCACCAGGGAAGCATTACCAGGATTAAGACAGAGTCACTGTTACATTAATAAGATGATCTCACACTATGGTCCCACTGGTTGCCAAAAGGCTTAGATGGTAACATAAGGCAGTCATCATTAGCATCATTACAGTAATCATTTTTATGACAGCGATCCTTTGTTAATTAAATGAAAAGTTACATGGGATGTGAATTGCTTGAAAGTAAGATGTTCAGAGAATATGTGCACTGCCTCATCTAGCATGCTTAAACCATTTCTGTACCTAAGGAAATGTTTGGAAATCATTCATAAATGCAGTGACTTTGAATTTGCACAGTGCTGCCGGTCTGGTGTGAATTTCTTTAAATTAGAGCGCGCTGTCGGTGTCTCTTCTGGGTTTCAGAGCCGATGAAACTTCACAGAAATGTTTGATGATGGCAGAAGCTGCAGAGCTCAGCTACTAAATGTAAGAAGGCACTATATCAAAGTGGCCTGAAGAAAAGACAAACAGTCATTTTTAGATTGTCATTGCATTTCATGGCCTTTGGTGTCACACACAATGATATCAGACAATTATTTCATATCATATGCCAAATGAAAAAAAAAAAGCAGATCTTCACAGATATTTTTAAAACCTTTGTGCTGACATGCAGCTATGAGGTTTGATATGCTATAACATGAGATAAAAATGTATGCTTATGTGTGCCTGGCTCATATACAACACTCGGGTTACATTTGCAAAAATATCAGCTCTCAGTCAGGGGACTGTTTTTTTTTTCCACACAAACAGCATGCATTTTTAATGAGAGCAAATGGAGCTGCATATTTTTGGGGGAGTGTAGGGTTCATGGCACACATGTAACTCAAGCTAAATAATGCAGTGACTGTAATCGCTCACAGCGCTCAAGAAACACTCATCTTCCTCCTCAACATGAGGCCACTCTGCTGCCAGCAGGATTCTGCTGAGACTACAGCTGGAGCTGATGTAGATTCATACAGGTGTGCACACACACACACATGTGCACACACACACACACAAACACACACACACACACACTCACATACACACACACACACAGGTTTGTTTTGCTATCTTAGTGAGGACATTCCATAGGCATAATGGTTTTTATACTGTACAAACTGTATTTTCTATCACCCTACACCAACCCTACAGTATTTTATTTTATTTTATTTAGAATAACCTTCTTATGTAGAATAATAGAATAAATAAATAAATAGAATACATAAATTATTCTATTTATTTTGAGAAACTATAGTACTGTACTATTTAATAATCATTTTGCTTTATTTTATTTTGCTTTATTTTTGTATTTTATTTTTTATTTTATTTTATTATTTTAATTTTTTTGTATTTTATTTTATTTTATTTTATTTAGAATAACCCCATTAAACCTTTGAGAAACTATAGTAGTGTACAGTTTTATAAACCACGATATCACAGAAGGAAAAACAGTCAATTTTTTTTTATTTTATTTTGCTTTATTTTTTTTATTTTATTTTTTATTTTATTATTTTATTTTGCTTTATTTTTTTATTTTATTTTATTTATTTTTTTGTATTTTATTTTATTTTATTTTATTTAGAATAACCCCATTAAACCTTTGAGAAACTATAGTACTGTACAATTTTATAATACAGTTAAATAATCCTGGAACCACGATATCACAGAAAGAAAAACTGTCAATTTTATTTTATTTTATTTTTTTTATTTTATTTTTTATTTTATTATTTTATTTTGCTTTATTTTTTTATTTTATTTTATTTTATTTTTTTTGCATTTTATTTTATTTTATTTAGAATAACCCCATTAAACCTTTGAGAAACTATAGTACTGTACAATTTTATAAAACAGTTAAATAAACCTGGAACCACGATATCACAGAAAGAAAAACTGTCAATTTTATTTTATTTTATTTTGCTTTATTTTTTTGTTTTATTTTTTATTTTATTTTATTATTTATTTTGCTTTATTTTATTTTATTTTGCTTTATTTTTTATTTTTTATTTTATTATTTTAATTTTTTTGTATTTTATTTTATTTTATTTTATTTAGAATAACCCCATTAAACCTTTGAGAAACCATAGTAGTGTACAATTTTATAAAACAGTTAAATAAACCTGGAACCACGATATCACAGAAAGAAAAACTGTCAATTTTATTTTATTTTATTTTGCTTTATTTTTTTATTTTATTTTTTATTTTATTTTATTATTTATTTTGCTTTATTTTATTTTATTTTGCTTTATTTTTTATTTTATTTTTTATTTTTTTATTTTATTATTTTAATTTTTTTGTATTTTATTTTATTTTATTTAGAATAACCCCATTAAACCTTTGAGAAACTATAGTACTGTACTATTTAATAATCATTTTGCTTTATTTTATTTTGCTTTATTTTTGTATTTTATTTTTTATTTTATTTTATTATTTTAATTTTTTTTGTATTTTATTTTATTTTATTTTATTTAGAATAACCCCATTAAACCTTTGAGACACTATAGTAGTGTACAATTTTATAAAACAGTTAAATAATCCTGGAACCACGATATCACAGAAAGAAAAAGTCAATTTTATTTTATTTTATTTTGCTTTTTTTATTTTTTATTATTTTTTTTATTATTATTTTATTTTGCTTTATTTTATTTTATTTTGCTTTTTTTATTTTTTTATTATTATTATTATTTTTTTTGTATTTTATTTTATTTTATTTTATTTTATTTTATTTTATTTTATTTAGAATAACCCCATTAAACCTTTGAGAAACTATAGTACTGTACAATTTTATAATACAGTTAAATAATCCTGGAACCACGATATCACAGAAAGAAAAACTGTCAATTTTATTTTATTTTATTTTATTTTTAATTGTGAAATTATAGTACATATATTCATTAAAGCATAAAGCCATTGAGAAGACTTACTGGTGAACATTAGAGAATTTCAAGTATGCAAGACAGGTTTTTAAATTTCTTTGCCATGAAATTAATTTATTTTTTTCTTTTTTTTTTTGTTTGTACTAATTGCCAAAAATGTCAAGTCAGCAGTGTTCTTAACGCTCAGCACTGCCAGTAACACCTGTCAGGTTTAATGCATAACTTTAAGAAGCAGTAGTGTGTATTCCCTGAAATATTCAACTGTTTGTTCAGTTCAAGTGTTCAGTCCACAGTTGAACTAATGAAAATAAACACTCCTGATTGTGGAGTCTACAAAAATGCATCCTTGTCAACCATTCTAAATATGATCATGTCATATTTTATATAACTACTTACATATAGTTATATTTATCTAAATAATCACTCAATTGTTTATTTTTTATTTTTAGTGAGCTTTCATCTCTTGTTTATGTTCTCATTCTCCCTCGCGTTCACCCAAACCAGTAGGCGGCGATATTGCTTCCAACTTGCTCGCGGTCTGTTGTCATTAAATCCAACAAAGGAGTGGAAGACAAGGAAGTGGGGGTGTCAGGTGAGAGGAATGCTGTTGTTATCGCTGTCATCTAATCTAAGTACATTTTTATAATGCACATTTTGTTCTTGACAAGTTACATTGCGTTTGCGGTTTTCTGTCGAGTGCCTTTGAACAGTTTTTGTGCGAGCGCCTCAAAGCTGCAAATCCCGTCTGTTGTCATAATTTCAGTGTGATGACACAGCGAGCCGAGAGAAATTTGGACAAATACAATGAATATGTTACAATAATTGTTTATAAAGACACGTATATGTCTGATTTATGCTCCTTCAAGTAAAATAGACGAATGTGGTGTTTTTCTCACTGCTTGCGTCTTGTTTTGGAACCTGCAGCAGATGAAAAATCCACATTAATAATAATAACGCCTCTTATCAACAGTACATCGACATTTTTTTAGCTAAATAAGAAAATGCATTTTATATAAATATAACTAAAGACATAAATGCGAATCACACAATAATAACAAAACTAAAAATGAGACTAAGACGTAATGAATGTATTTGGAATGAATTACCAAATTAGTTTCATGTCCCATTGACTTTCCCAGGGTTCTTGTGCCTCTCAGAACATCATGGAGTTTGCTGAGCTGATCAAAACCCCTCGTGTGGATGGGGTGGTCCTCCACCGACCCTTCATGCCCACTGTGGAGGGAACTCTGTGTCTGACGGGACATCACCTCATTCTGTCCTCTCGCCAGGATAACACCGAGGAGCTCTGGCTGCTTCACACCAACATCGACTCTATTGAGAAAAGGTAACTGACATACTGAAAGCTTGTGTAGTTCTTTGTGTACAAAAGTCTGAGATGACTAGTAGAAATGGAATACCATTTTTAATACAATTTTTCACTACCATTCAGAAAGTTTTCTTTTTTATAAATTAAGACTTCTTTTATTCAGCAAGGATGCGTTAAATTGTTTAAAGTGACAGTAAAGACATTTATAATTTTACACAATATTTCTATTTCAAGTAAATGCTGTTCTTTTGAACTTTATATTCATCAAAGAATCCTTAAAACAAATATATTACACTTAAGCCTGGTTCCACAGACAGGGCTTAGATTAAGCCAGGATTAGACCTTAGTTCAATTTGGGCATTTAAGTAGCTTTTATAAATGTGCATTAGAAAAAAAAAAATGACAAAGCAATGGCAGTGACGTATTTTAAGATATGTCAGTGCAAGTTGCTTTCAGTTAAAACATGCATTTAGACTAGACTGAAGCTTTGTCATTGAAACCGGGGGTATTATACTAAAAATATTAAGCAGCCAGGGTTGGGGAGTAACAGAATACATGTAACAGTGTTATGTAATCAGGATACAAAAATCTGGTAACTGTAATTCATTCAAAAAAACAAAGTAATCAGATTACAGTTTCATTTTGTAAAAAATGGGAATAGTATCAGGATTACAAATAATATTTTGACTTAATAACACTATATTGACAGTAGTGATGCGCGGATCGCGGGTATATCCGTGGAGACTGCGGATAATCAGCGGGTCAAATAATAAAAAATATAATTCCAATTAATTGCGGGTGGATGAGAGATAAATCATTAATGTGTTGATTTTAATAAAGACACTGAACTCTCATTTCACTTTAAAATGCAACGAACATGCATCACTCTTTTACTTTTTTGTTTTCAAGAACAATGTATTTCTCTTCAGAGAAAACCAATCAAGGAAAACATATGCCTAGAGCGCCTCCTAGTGGTCGTTATATGAAACAGAAAGGAAAAAATGCTTTCTAAAAATATACACAAGCTTAACAGAAATAATTTTGATTAGAATGTTTTCCAACATGATGGAAATATTAACATGTTAAAGGGTTAGTTCACGCAAAAATGAAAATAATGTCATTTATTACTCACCCTAATGCCGTTCCACACCCGTAAGACCTTCGTTCATCTTCAGAACACAAATTAAGATATTTTTGTTGACATCCGATGGCTCAGTGAGGCCTTCATAGCCAGCAATGACATTTCCTCTTTCAAGATCCATTAATGTACTAAAAACATATTTAAATCAGTTCATGTGAGTACAGTGGTTCAATATTACTATTAAAATCTTTTGTGTCGAATCATCGGTTCAGAGTGCCAAAGTCACGTGATTTCAGCAGTTTGGCGGTTTGACACGCGATCCGAATCATGATTCAACACAAAAGATTCATAATGCTCCGAAGCTTCATAAAGCAGTGTTTTGAAATCGGCCATCACTATATAAGTCGTTATTTTGTTTTTTTGGCGCACCAAAAATATTCTTGTCACTTTATAATATTAATATTGAACCACTGTACTCACATGAACTGATTTAAATATGTTTTTAGTATATTAATGGATCTTGAGAGAGGAAATATCATTGCTGGCTATGCAGGCCTCATGAACCATTGCATTTCAACAAAAATATCTTAATTCACGTTCCGAAGATTAACGAAGGTCTTACCGGTGTGGAACGACATGAGGGTGAGTAATAAATGACATTATTTTCATTTTTGGGTGAACTAACCCTTTAAAGGTACAATATGTAAGATTTTTGGATTAAAATATCCAAAACCACTAGAACAGTGTTATATATTTTGTTGACTTGTATACTAACATTATCCCAAATGTTTCCAAGAATGTTTAAATCCAGAGAAATAAGCAATTTTAACCAGGACACGGACTATTTTCTAGAAACCATGGAAACACCAAAGACGTTTTAATATATTATGTGTTTTATTAGACAAGGGAACGACTGTTTGGATACATTAATCAACAGAAAACTAATCATGTTATATATCTCAACACAGTAAGTCTTATTGTTTGAATCTCATTTTCTTGATTTACCGCGATTTACCATGACTAATATCGATCTAGCTTACTGCAGTGTGCAGCAAGTGTCTCATAGCAGCCGCAGAGCGAACGCAGAGTAGCATTTTATGGCATAATAAAAGTCCCTCTGCTCTCGAGGCGTGTCGCGCTCGTCTCTCATTAGCAATCGCTCCAGCGGCCTCGTTCGGCTCCAACAGCACTCGCCCTGCTCTGCTTCATACTACAGTAATGTTAATAATCTCATCCATGAATGTGATTTCTGCCCGAGTCCCGTCCCGATTCTTTTCCACCGGCTGTAGACGTGAAGACAACACCTCCCATGATTCCGCGCTCAAACTCGGCGTCATCAAGCTACGCCTTTGTTTTGAATAGGCAACCTCTAGCGGCGGAAAACTACATAGTGTGCTTATAAATCGTAATACTATTTCACAATATTACTGTTTTTACTTTGTTTTTGATCAAACAAACACAGCCATGGTGAACATAAGAGACTTCTTTCAAAAACATAAAAATAAATCTTACTGATGTAATGTGTGCAGGTTTGTGGGATCCCTGGGAACTATTATTGTGAAGTGTAAAGACCTGCGGGTGATCCAGCTGGACATACCTGGGATGGAGGAGTGTCTTAATATTGCCAGCTCAATTGAGGTAAGACTGCATTAGCACTCACTCATAAAGCAGAGTAATAATGCACAAATAATAACCTGAGCATCTACTGATTTCTGCTTATCAGTTTATGCTGTTAGTGTTCAGGTTCTGATCGTTCCTCTTTCAGGCTCTGTCCACGCTGGACTCGGTGTCCCTGATGTACCCCTTCTTCTACCGTCCTCTGTTCGAGGTCATTGAGGATGGATGGCAGTTGTTCATGCCAGAGGAGGCTTTCAGAGATCTGGAGTCTATGGTATTGTTTTATCCCTGGAAGTCTTGACACTGAGGTCATCAGAAAAAATCCTGATACGCTTTCTCAGTGTATCATTGTTCGTTTTTTCAGATTGTTCTCTATGGGAAGCCAGGAAACAAATACTCATAACTACATGTTATGAGGTCCAGTTTTAATATAAATACAGCTAGTATTTCACACACTACTGTTCAAAAGTTTGAGGTCAGTAAGATTTTTTTAATGTTTTTTGAAGAAGACTCTTATGCTCACCAAGGCTGAAGATTAAAGTAGTTTTAAAGTTTAAAAGTTTGAATGTTTTGAAGGCAATAACGTCTATCAGAAAAACAGATGATAGATAGACAGATGATAAGGTGTTTTAGCATGTTGCTAGCATAAGCATGTTTCTAGCATGATTTAGCACATTGCTAACATGTTTCATCATGTTGCTAACATGATTTAACATTACTAGCTTGTCGCTAGCACGATTAGAACATTGTTAGCATAATTTAACATGTTGATAGCATGATTTAGCACATTGTTAGCATAAGCATGTTTCTAACATGATTTAACACGTTGCTAACATGTTTTAGCATTTTTAGTATAATTTAACATGTTGATAGCATGATTTATCACATTGCTAACATGTTGCTAGTATGATCAACATGTTGCTAACATGATTTAGCACATTGCTAGCATGTTAGCATTATTTAACAGGTTGTTAACATGATTTAACATGTTGCTAGCTTGATTTAACACAATGCTAGTATGATTTATCATGTTGCTAACATGATTTAGCACATTGCTAGCTTGATTTAGCATGTTGTTAGCATGATTTAACATGTTAGCTTGATTTAACACAATGTTAGTATGATTTAACATTTTGCTAGCATTGTTTAGCACATTGCTAACATGTTGCTAGCATGATTTAACGTTGTTAACACGATTTAACATATTGCTAGCTTGATTTAACACAATGCTTCTATGATTTAGCATTTAGCTAGCATGATTTAGCACATTGTTAGCGTGTTGCTAGCTTGATTTAGCATGACGTTACCATGGTTTATCATGTTGCTAGCTTGATTAAACACAATGCTTGTATGATTTAGCATTTTGCTAGCATGATTTAGCACATTGCTAGCATGTTTCTAGCATAAATTAACACATTGCTAACATTTTTAGCACACATTGTTAACATGTCCTAGGCTAGTTGCTAGGATTTGCTAGTGATAGATGGTGACAGTGGCAAGGAACCCAAAAACATTGTGAAATATTACAATTTAAAAGATTGTAAAATTTAGTTTATTCCTGTGATCAAAGCTGAATTTTCAGCATCATTACTCTTCAGTGTCACATGATCCTTCAGAAATCATTCTAATATGATGATTTGCTGCTCAAGAAACATTTATGATTATTATCAATGTTAAAAACAGTTGTGCGGCTTCATATTTTAGTGGAAACTTTGAAGTTGTTTTATTTATTTGATCAATTTAATGTATTCTTGCTGAATAAAAGTATTAATTTCTATCAATAACAAAATCTTAGTGACTGTAAACTTTAGAACGGTACAGTACTGTATGTCAGCTCATTCTAAACCCCTGTTAGTTCACATTTAGACTCAGTAACAGTGCATTGATGAAAGGTTTTTTGGTTATTTTCATTTAAAAAGAAACTGTAAATTGTAAGCTCTGCGCTCCTCTCTCAGACAGATGAATGGAGACTGAGCGAGGTCAATAAAGACTTCAGCGTGTGCCCCTCGTACCCGTCCTTACTGACCGTGCCCAAAGACATCGATGATGACAGTCTCTGCAAAGCTGCTTCCTTCCGCCACGGTGGCCGTTTCCCTGTGCTCAGCTACTACCACAAGAAGAACGGCATGGTTAGAAATACACTTTGAAGATGTTGTTTCCAAACGTTGATCTGTTTAATACAGACCCCGATCACACTGTCCACAGGTGATGATGCGAGCAGCGCAGCCACTGACAGGAACCAATGGGCGCCGCTGCAAAGAAGACGAGAAACTGATCAATGCCACGCTCTGCGCAGGGAAGCGCGGTTACATCATCGACACGCGGACGATAGCTGTAGCGCAGCAGGCTAAAGCTCGCGGAGGAGGGTTTGAACAGGAAGCCAACTACCCGCAGTGGAGGAGGATCCATAAAGCCATTGAGAGGTGTGTATTCTCACAGAGCCAGACTAACTGCTTCACAAACGAGGGTCAATTCAACACTGGATTTGCACAAAATATTAACATGACGGCACATGCTAGTCGATGAGTTGAATCAACTCCACAGCAACTACATAAATTTATCCACTAACCATTCAGAAACGTCCATTTTTATTTTAAAAGTTGTAACTTCTTTCTGAGTCTCTCCATCAGTGTCCGACTCCGGTTTGAACAGTGTAAGGCTGAACACCGTTACTGACAATCCTCATTTTGGCTGCGTGAGATTCTCCAGCTTTGTTGTTGTTGAGCAACCGAAGCGTGAGCTGTTAAAGCTCCGCCCTCTTCTGGAAAGGGGGCGGGAGCAGCAGCTCATTTGCATTTAAAGGGACACACACAAAAACGGCGTGTTGTTGCTCACACCCAAATAGGGGCAAATTTGACAAGCTATAATAAATGATCTGTGGGGTATTTTGAGCTGAAACTTCACAGACACATTCTGGGGACACCAGAGACTTATATTACATCTTGTGAAAGGGGCATAATAGGTCCCCTTAAAAGCATGTTAATCTATTCCTTTATACCCTATAATCAAAACAATGAACTTTTAAAATAGCATCATATGAGCCCTTTAGACAAAAACTTTATCTTTCAAAAAATGTTATGGCACAAATTTTTAAAGTCATCATGAAATTAAAATTCATCATTTTTACAACTATTTTGTAAATATCAAGTCAAGTCACCTTTATTTTTGTAGCTCTTTATACAATAGAGATTGTTTCAAAGCAGCTTTACAATGATAACAGGAAAATGATGCATTTCAGCTGTTGTTCAGCTGAACTCAGTTCGGTGTTGATTCAGTTCTGTTGTAAAGATCATCAGTTATTAAATTAGTAAATAAATACATTAATTACTCACCCTCATGTCGTTCCACACCTGTTCCACAATCCGATGGCTCAGTGAGGCCTGCATTGCCAGAAAGATAATTAACACTTTCCGATGCCCAGAAAGCTACTAAAGACATATTTAAAACAGTTCATGTGACTACAGTGGTTCAACCTTAATGTTATGAAGCGACGAGAATACTTTTTGTAGACCAAAAAAAACAAAATAACGACTTTATTCAACAATATCTAGTGATGGGCGATTTCAAAACACTGCTTCATGAAGCTTTACGAATCTTTTGTTTCGAATCAGAGGTTCGGAGCATGTATCAAACTGCCAAAATCACGCCCCCCAGTGGTGAACCATTGAAATTTCAAAACACTTATCACATAACGAAGCCTCGTTTACTGAAATCATGTGACTTTGGCAGTTTGATACACGCTCCGAACCTCTGATTCGAAACAAAAGATTTGTAAAGCTTCGAAGCTTCATGAAGCAGTGTTTTGAAATCGGCCATCTCTAGATATTGTTGAATAAAGTCGTTATTTTGTTTTTTTGGCGCACAAAAAGTATTCTCGTCGCTTCATAACATTAAGGTTGAACCACTGTAGTCACATGAACTGTTTTAAATATGTCTTTAGTAGCTTTCTGGGCATCGGAAAGTGTTTATTATCTTGCTGTCAACGGAGGCCTCACTGAGCCATCGGATTTGATCAAAAATATCTTCATTTGTGTTCTGAAGATGAACGAAGGTCGGGTGTGGAACGACATGAGGGTGAGTAATTAATGACAGAATTTTCATTTTTGGGTGAACCAACCCTTTAATTATTTAATCTATAAGCAGTTCTGCAGAAAACAGTGACGTCATCGTCTAGCTCAGTTCAGTTCTCATACAACAACATCAGTACAGTCAGATCAATAATGTATGCTGTACATAAATGAATCGTTCACAACAAGATCTGTTTTTTTTTTTTTTTAAATTGATGGTTTAATATATAATCAAAAACATAATCTCCTGTTTCAAATCCAGTGACAAGTGCTCAGCTTGGTTTCCAGGCAAAATGAAGTCAGCCAGTCAGATTAGACTTTGCCAAACCAAGAAAGTACTTTTAAACGTTGTGATCAATATGCATCAGGCAGTCAATGAACAAACACAGCTGCATAAGTGAGTTCTGTAACTGGGACTATAATCTGACAGCTGTTCTCCCACAGGTCTAATGTTCTGCAGGAGAGTCTGATAAAGCTGGTGGAGGCGTGCAATGATCAGTCTCACAGCATGGACCGCTGGCTCAGTAAACTCGAAGCCTCCAACTGGCAGAGTCATGTGAAGGAGATCCTCACCACGGCCTGCCTGGCTGCACAGTGCATTGACAGGTACATCTGTGGATACGTCTGTCTCTCAAACACTCACAGACCGATCTGCTTACGCCATACTGTGCAGCTGTGTTAATTACTGTTTTAGCTCTATTCTAAGTTAATTACAAAAGCTGCTGTCGCCCTGTTTCTCACCACATTTGTTGCAAAGCTTGTTGTGGTGATAATTACTGCTGTTGTCATGCTGTAATCATCATTATGTTGATACCACCCTGGTACTACTGTTTTAAACGCAGCCTTTGGCATGCAGTTCATTATCAGGTTTGTAGCACTATGTGTGTGCTAAATAGTCTGGGATCGGATGAAGTACTTTAACATCTCAAAAAATCACCACTAAAATGTTTTCTTTTTCTCTTCCCCTTTCATTTTCATAATGTGTAATGTGGTGTTTTGTAGGGAAGGGGCGTCAGTTCTGGTTCATGGCACCGAGGGCACTGACTCAACACTGCAGGTGACGTCTCTCGCCCAGATCATCCTCGATCCGGCGTGCAGAACCATCCGTGGCTTCGAGGCGCTGATTGAGCGAGAGTGGTTACAGGTGAGAGAGGTTACCAGTAAAACTTTTACTCAGATCTGTCTGATTCGTCTCAATCTGCTCCCTAGTTCCCCAGGAGTCGGCCATTTCTAAGGCTGTCCCACTGTCAAAATCATTCCAGCTTTCTTTATAGAAATTCCCAGAATGCACTGGAAAAAAATACTGGCTGTGCACTATGTTTGTGCACTAGAAATATTGTTGCTCAAAGTAATAGGGCTGCAACAATGAATCGATAAAATAGATTATTATCGATAATGAAAATAGCGGACAACAAATTTGATTATCGATTAGTCACATCTGCGCACTGTGCTTGTGTGGTGTCACGTCGCTTTACAGTAGAGAATAACACATTTCTATAGACAAAACGCGTATGGAAAATAGCGGAGGACACAGAATGAGCTGCTGTGGGAAAGGAACATGATCTAAGTTGTCAGAAACATGGGAATGATTTATATTTATAAGCGCTTCAAACAAAAGCATAAGCATTTACTGCGTCTTGCCCCGTCGCGCTTTGATAGATGCGTGTGGTGTTTAATGCCTCTGACATGTGTCTTCCTCAGCGCATAACTTACATTTCATAGTTATATCCTTATCTGTAAATGTGAGTAAGTCCCACGAGTATTTCATTTAGCATATTCTGACAACAAGCATCTTGTTAAACTTCACAGAGTTCAATGAACGAGTGCCGGTGGGCGCATGTGTGTCAAACAGACGGAGCGCAGTAGAACAGGAGTGAAATAATTCTGACTAAAATACACATTTTTCTAAAATATTTTTTTGTTAGAAATTAAGTGTAGGTTTAAAATTTCTACATTAAACACAAGTAATCATATTTATGATAGCAGTAACATTAAAGGCACTATTGTTGGAAGAGCCCATTAATGTAATATAATTACTATGTTTAGACAAGTAAATGAGTGTTCTCTTCACACCTTGTACAAGTTAACATTTTTTACTTTTGTTTATAATTTTGGTAACACTTCAGTATGGGGAACAATTATTACTTTTAACTAGTTGCTTATTATGGCTGTTTATTAGTACTTATAAAGCACATATACCACATATAATACCACTAACAACTACCTTACTTACTATTAATAAGCAGTAAATTAGGAGTTTATTGAGGCAAAAGTCGTAGTTAATAGTTAATATGTGTTCCCTATACTAAAGCATTACCATAATTTTTTATTTATTCATTTTAAATTCTGCTATAAAATAGTAAGCAATCAGTTGTTTTTAGGTTTAGAATGTAATATTTTAGTAACGTAATCCAAGTACCACAATATAAAAGTAATGTAATCTGATTACTTTTGGATTACTTCAAGGTCACATAGGCCTTTTTTTTTTTTTTAATTTAATTAAAGAAATTATTTCTTCTCAATTTCTGCAAGTTTTTAAATGTTACACGTTCCATACTTTTGAATGGGTCTCAACAATAAAAATGTTTTAAAAATCTGATAATTTATCTATTGCAATATTATTATCGTTGTTGTTGTTTAGAGCTTAAAAATATAAAAGTGACATCAGATCATAACCAAACTGTACAAGCTCGGATCAAACATTTCTGTTCATGTTTGTTCTGCTTTAATTTTAATGTTTAGCATTTTGGTTACATTTAAAACCTATTAAAACTAAGCAATCATGTCTTATTTCCACAACTTGGGAATACACAGCCCTGAGGAAAAAAAAGAAAAAAAAAAAATATATGTATGTATGTATATGTGTGTGTGTGTGTGTGTGTGTGTGTGTTAGAGCTGCACGATTAATCGTAAAAAAATAGCGATCTCGATTCAAGCACCCACGCGATCCTACTTTATTAATGACAACGATTCTCCCGCGTCTATTAAACCTTTGACAAAATCATACCGTTCAGATCTGTGTTCGTGCTGCCAGAGCCAGAGAGAGCCGTTTTGAATCACACACTAGTTATTTCTGTGTTACAAATATTCACATTATCACAGAAGTACTGAGATATAAGTTTTAAGTTAGTATTTAAACACCGATGTCTACGATAGCGATCAAAATAGAGCAAACTACCTTTTGAAACGAACTTGGCAAGTCAAAAAACGGTTGTATCAATTACATCTAATTCCACTAGGTGGCGACAACTGACTGTTAAAAAATGTATTTGTCATTGAATCGTTCATTCAAAAGATTCGTTCAAAAACACTGATTCATCCAGCAATGAAACAAGTATTTATTAATGAGTCATTGAATTCATTCAAAACCATTTTTTAAATAATTCATTCAAGCATTTTCCAGCAATTAGAGTCAGCGATTTATATTTTGTCAGAACCTCTAGTAAATTACATGTTATTTTGTTTGGTTGTATATTCAGAATCGTGGGAGAATCGTAATCTCTATTTGAAACCAAAAAATCGTGATTCTCATTTTATCCAGAATCGTGCAGCTCTAATATATATATATATATATATATAATCTGTGTGTAAAGGGCTATATGACATCTAGTGGCTACATTATGGTATTACAGATTATTTTTTAGTCCTTTGATAAAGAAAGTGTTTTCGTAGCTGGAAGGCAGAGTTTGCACTGTACAACCATGTTTGCATTTTCTTCTTTGAAAACAAAAACAACAATCAAAATAGCAGCGAAATTTCCATGAATTGAGAGCGTTTATCCCCGCGGGAAGCATCGTTTCAACTAGTAGCAGAAGCGTCTGAGGAGATTGTAGACGGGTGTTATTTGCGCATGCACCAGTCATCACTGGCAACAGAACCAGGAAATACTGTATAATCAAGCAGCGCTTAATATGTGTTATTATGGCAAAATAATGATTTATTTAGTTTTAAATGAAAACATTGTAATCCTGATAGTATCATTTTTTTCAAATTGTAACTGTAATCTGATTACTATGTTTTTTGACGTAACTGTAACGAATTACAGTTACTGGATTTTTGTATCCTGATTACGTAACGCCGTTACATGTATTCCGTTACTCCCCAACCCTGGGAATAACATTGTTTAAAATAATGGATTAAAATAAAATTTTAATGTATAATAATTTTAAGACTTTTCACCCAATTAATTGACAGATTAATTGGTTATCAGCAGCCCTATAAAATAATAAACTACTAAAAAAAAAACAATTAATAATCAAAACTCTAATCATGAGCTGAAAACAAAGTTAACTAGTAATTTCAAAGTTTTTTGTCTTCCCTTGCCATCTCTCCAAATTATAAAATTATTTATTATGAAATGCTCTTAACATGCTGATTAATAATGTTAAATGTATGGAAGAAAACAAAATGTCTAAAGGTGCCACGTGTTAACTTACCACAATTTCAAAACTGTTTTAGTTATGACAGCTAAAAATAATTGTATTTGCTGCATTCTCGTTTTCTGCGGCGTTTTAGCAAAAGTATCTATTTTACTGCTCACCGTGTTTCTGCTCCTGTTGTTAAAATAACCGCGTCATAAAGCGGCACTTCACATCTTTAGCGGGAGAGAAAAGCAATACGCACGGAGCGGAAAGGCTTGAATGAAGTGCGTTTGGCTTTAGATGAAAATATTAGAGGATGTAGCGCTGAAAGATCATTACCATAAACGACCCTGTGCACTTGTGATGTGAACCGCTCTGTTGTTTTGACTCACTTTAAACTGTAGAAATAGTAAAATAGCGCAATTATGTCCTGTGGTCCGGATGGAACCAAGTCGGGGTCCATAACCGGAATAACCTATGACCCTGTGACCTTTACCTCCAGGCCGGTCACCCATTCCAGCAGCGCTGTGCTCAGTCTGCATACTCAAACGGGAAGCCCCGAAGTGAAGCGCCCGTGTTCCTGCTCTTCCTGGACTGTGTGTGGCAGATCCTGCGGCAGTTCCCCTGCTCCTTCCAGTTCAGTGAGAACTTCCTGATCATGCTCTTTGAGCACGCCTATGCCTCACAGTTCGGCACTTTCCTTGGAAACAGAGTGGCTGAAAGGTTAGTATTCCCCTCCATTTACAGATTCTCACATAGTCTCATTTCCTCTATTACATCACGTACAACCTTCTCTTAAAAACAGTTTGTTTCTACAATCCTAGATACATCATCCCTAATTTCTAACTAGGCAACTCAGGCCCTGTCCCAAACGCCACACTCATTTTATCATTCTGAAGTTATAACCCAACAGCCTGTGCGGTCAGTGTGGATTCGTCAGAGGTGGCATTCAGGATAGGGCTGTATTTTTGCACTTGACGTTTGCATGTAACGCATTTAAGTTGGCAGGTTGTAATTCTATCCGTATGGAAAGACACGTTCAGGAGCAGAGGTCATGACCCCTTCCGTCAACACTCCTACGTCAGCAGAGGTCAACTTGTGGCTGGCCGTGACCCTTTTGTGTTTGTTCCTTATTCTGAGCAGGATGTTTTAGTAAATGTGTTGTGCAATGTTTTTCCACTTATTGCTCAAATGTGCATCACATTTCAAAATGTCCAGATTTGGTACAGTCATTTACTGACAGTGGATGGTGTGAAGTGTGTGTACTGTCATAAATCTGTCCTTTAGACTCGAGAGGACTTCTTTCATTTTGATTTAACATTTAACATTGAACACACTTAAAATAAAGGTTCTTTATTGGCATCTAGAAGATTTAACATCCATGGAACCTTTCCATTCCACAAAAGATTCTTTAATGAAAAAAGATTCTTTAGAATCTAAAGAGATTCTAAAGATTCTAAAGAGATTCTAAAATGTTCTTTACACTAAGAACAAAATGGTCCTTTTCACTGAAAGGTTCTTTAGGGAACTGAAAATGCTTCTGTTGCATTGCTGCAATTTATTTTTAAGAGTGTCGCTTGTGATATGAGTACTGACTACTAGCTCAAAATGTTTGTGAATGTTAGGGTTAAGCTTGAAGAGCAGAATTGGTGAAAGGCTTTTTGTTTGCTTATAGTGAGATAACGGATGGCAACGGCTGGATGTGTCTGGCTCCTCATAACATAAACTTTACTGTAAAGTTTGGGTGTAGATGTAAACTTAGTACTTAGTTTCTGTGTAATGTTTCAGGGTGAAGCTGCAGCTGTCTCAGAAGACTGTGTCTCTGTGGTCGTGGGTGAACCGTCCTCAGGAGCTGGAGCGATTCCTGAACCCGCTGTATGAGCCCAATAACCTGGTCATCTGGCCGTCTGTGGCACCTCAGAGCCTGCTGCTGTGGGAGGGTGAGTGGTGTGTGTGTGTGTGTGTGTGTGTGTGTGTGTGTGTGTGTGTGAATTCCAGCCCCCATAGTATATGAATGTAAAGCTGTGAACATTATATCATGACCGTGATATTAAACAGCATGTGTTTACCCAGTTAACCTGTAGGTGGCAGTCACGTGTTGTTTGGTGCTTATACTTGTGAGTTGCTTAAAGGGTTGGTTCACCCAAAAATGAAAATTCAGTCATTAAGTACTCACCCTCATGTCGTTCCACACCTGTAAGACCTTCGTTCATCTTCAGAACACAAATTAAGATATTTTTGATCAAATCCGATGGCTCAGTGAGGACTGCATCGCCAGCAATAACACTCCCTTTTTCAATGCCCAGAAAGCTACTAAAAACATTTTTAAAACAGTTCATGTGACTACAGTGTTTCAACCTTAATATTATAAAGCGACGAGAATACTTTTTGTGCGCCAAAAATAACAAAATAACGACTTTATTCCACAATATCTAGTGATGGGCGATTTCAAAACACTGCTTAATGAAGCTTCGAAGCTTTACGAAATATTTGTTTTAAATCAGTGGTTCAGAGCGCTTATCAAACTGCCAAAGTCACGTGAACTATTGAAGTTTCAAAACACTTATGACGTAACAAAGCCTCGTTTACTGAAATCGTGGTTTTGGCGCTCTGAACCACTGATTAGAAACAAATGATTCGTAAAGATTCGAAGCTTCATGAAGCAGTGTTTTGAAATCACCCTTCACTGGATATTGTGGAATAAAGTCGCTATTTTTGGTGCACAAAAAGTATTCTCGTCACTTTATAATATTAAGGTTGAACCACTGTAGTCACATGAACTGTTTTAAATATGTTTTTAGTAGCTTTCTGGGCATTGAAAAAGGGAGTGTTATTGCTGGCGATGCAGGCCTCACTGAGCCATCGGATTTTATCAAAAATATCTTAATTTGTGTTCCAAAGATGAACGAAGGTCTTACAGGTGTGGAACGTCATGAGGGTGAGTAATTAATGACATTATTTTCATTTTTGGGTGAACCAACCCTTTAACCTCTTAAGACCCAGGAAAAAATGTTTTTTTGAATTTAGTATTTTTTCATGTCATTACATTGTTTAGAGCATAATGATGAAAATGATGAAAAATGAAATTGAAAAATGATATTTTATTCGTATGTTATGCTATGTCCTCTGTAGCGGACACCAGGACTCAGTAGTTTAAAAAAATAAAATGTCATGAAATGACATGGATGGGCAAAAACAATGGAATTTTTTTTTCATTCACCAATCAACCTTTCAGGATTTTTTTTTTTAACCAAACTTTGTTTAAAGATGATTCTCAACTATGTTATGAAAGATATAATGGAATGAATTGATATACTATTTTACTTTATGCAATATGTGTGTAAAATGGCCATACATGGTAGTGATGCACTGATATGAAAATTTTGGCTGATACCAATAATTCTTTATATTTGAAAGCCGATAACCGATATATTGGCCGATAAATCTAAATCAACATTTTTATATAATTTTTTGAGAGCCTGATTACAAAAACAGTTTCACCATTAAAAGCCATGTCCCAAGTACACAATTATAATATTCTCATTATAATATTATGTATCTTATATGACAGACTTGCACTGTACATGTTGTACTTAACTGTATTTTCCTTTTTGAAGTGATTTTCAATCATATATTTCAAGCAATTCAAAACCATCATGGTGAACAGTGCGCATCTGAAGTGTCTCAGCTGAAGGAAATAATCCATTATTTATCGGCTTTAATATATCGGCCAAATTTTCTAATTGGGTCGATAATGATAACTTTAAGAATTAACATATATCGGCTGATACCAATATGGTGGCCGACATATCATGCATCTGTAATACATGAGTTTTCCCATTCAATACAATGTATATATGTGAGCCTGGACCACAAAACCAGTCATAAATCACACGGGTATATTTGTAGTAATAGCCAACAATACATTGTATGGGTCAAAATTATCGATTTTTCTTTTATGTCAAAAATCATTAGGATATTAAGTAAAGATCATGTTCCATGAAGATATTTTGTAAATTTCCTACTGTAAATATATCAAAAATGTATTTTTGTGAGTGGCTAAGGACTTCATTTGGACAACTTTATAGGCGATTTTCTCAATTTTTTTTTTTTTCAAATAGTTGTATCTCGGCCAAATATTGTCCTATCCTAACAAACCGTATGTCAATGGAAAGCTTATTTATGCAGAAATTTCAAAAAATTGACCCTTATGACTGGTTTTGTGTTCCAGGGTCACGTATAACCTGTATCTAATTTGCATATTAATGTGTTCTTGGAGCAACATGTAATGAAAAAAGAAGTGTAATAATGGGAATGATAGTTGGCAACATTTTCATAATATCATCTATTATTTTATAGGAATATTGATATGTAATTTCTTTCCCTATTCACTTGTTGTGTCTCCCAGAATGCCTGATAAACATGCTGTAAGTCCTGGTGTCCTGTGGACATGTATGAAATCAATGCCCTGTTTTGTAACAGAAAGTCATATTTTGATTTGAAACCCATAATATTTTCCTGAGATGTTGATTTATAAAAAAACTATTTGAAAATTAATCCAATTTAATGATAATTATAAAATATTATCATATTTCCATGAGAGTGGTCAATTTGATCACTAAATTAATGTCAGTCATTTTTAAAGACCAAGGAGAAGTTGTTGTCCTGGCGAAACCTCCAAACATTTGGTATCTCTGGTAAAAGCCCTGAATGCTAGACTTAACTGTGACATGTATGATGTCAGAGAAGTTCACTAAAATATAATGTTCGCTGCAGAGGACAGGAGGTTAAAGAACATGTGGACTGAGAGATCAGTGTGTGTGTGTGTGTGTGTGTGTGAAATGACCGCAACAGTACGTCACCATTCTTCCATGACATGCTGTAAATGAACCTATAGATATCTTGTGCATTAGTGACGCTTCAAAAACATGTTTAACAAAATTTTCCTGGTGTAATGAAAATAAAAGCCATCTAGCCACTATAGGCTAATTGTTATTTAAAACTACGAACCATATGTTATTAAAAAAAAGTAAATAATTTAAATAAAATTTAAATGTAAATAATATTAATTAATTAAAATGTATTATTTAAATGATTTATATTTTAATATAATTTTAAGTTAATTATTTAAATAAAAAAAATGCACCTGTCGTCTGCTGCAAAGTTATTTTTTAGTGTGTTAAGGCAAAGATGGTGGTTTTCTAGACACAGATTAGACAAAGATAAAAGGAACTAAATTTCCCAGTTAATTTTATTTTGAATTTAATGATCCATTTAACTCTGTTGAAATTATTACTTTCAGGAAAACTCGCCCGCCTTGTCATGTTTAAGCATTAAAGAAGCAACTCTGATACTTCAGCTTCAGCTTGTTTTAAACCTTTCAGCGGATGCGTATTAACGTCACGTGGAATTCACAAGTGTGACAATGACTCAACCCGATGACCTCTGTGCCATTCATTTTTTTAGTCCTCACCTCTGGAACCTGTCATGCCTCTATTTTAAAGGTGCAGTGAAAGCGACTCTTTCAGGAAAAGCAGCCAAGCAGACATGGAGTTTAATGCCATGGGGGGTTCACTTTCAGTCACATGAGCAGTTCTCAAACAACTCGCAGATATGTTTAGACCTTACATATACACTACCAGTCGAACGTTTGGAGATAGCTACTCATTCTTTGTTAATAGTATTTTTCACATTTTAGAATAATGGTCATCTAAACTATGAAGTTTTTCACCAAAATAGCTAGTTTAAACAATCTATTAAAAGATAGGATCCGTTTAGCAGTAATTGAAAGTATTGGGGACAGTGTGCCCAAAGAATTTAAGCATCAAGATCCTTTGAGAAACATTTATCTAATGTTAATTTCACAGTTGGGTGGGTATTGACCAGTGCGCGCTGCTGCTGACATACTATCAGCTGTACGTGTGCTCAGAAACATGGGTGTGGCGACAAACATTCCAGTCATACTACATATTTAAGGTTTCCTTATGTATAACCTTGAGATACGGCATGGCTTTGCAAAAAGTTTTTTTGAATTTACATGTCAGATTTTTTCTTGTGAAAAAGAAGTGTGCTTAATTGTATTCCATGTGGACTTGTAGTGTACTTAAAATCTTAAGAATATTTAAAAAAAAAAACAGGTGGGTCAAAAAGCACTAAAATACATTTTATTTAATTTCAAAAAACATGTGATTACGTGCTCGTAAACATTACATTCAGTTTGCTTGTAAAAGAATATTCTTTTAAAGTATACTATTTCCTGAATAGCACTCCTTTTTAAAAGAATGCTAGAATTTACTTTTTTCAAAAGGGTAAAGCAAAATTGTTTTCAAAATGTCATGTAAATACGTTAGTCTGACTGAAATTGTTCTCATTTTTATTCAGACTAACAGACCTGTATAATGTGACTGCAGCTTGTCTTCGTCCAGCATGTGTAGGTTAATCTGCAGTTGGCCTCTGTGTTATGCGCTTGCTCAAGACAGGAGTGTGTATTGTGCAATGTGTATTTAATATTTGATTATGCAGATGAATACAGATGAAGACTGCTGCTCAACTACGCAAAAAAAAACACTATAGCTTAATTATAACTGCATATGTAAACATACACTGAGACAATAGGTGCAGTTGATTATGCTTAATGCCTGTGATGGAGACATGTTGGTTTACATGTTTTTTTTAGCTTGTGGCATTTCTTCCAGGGCATTATATTTGAAGTGTGACTTAAATGAAAATTTTTTACTCTTTCTCTGTGTTACCTGGCCCGAGAAATTCACGTTTATTTGACTGCTCCAGGGCTTTCGTGAAAACTACAGATTGTACTTCCACATTCTGTATCCCCACCCATGGACAGTCGGATCAACAAAGGGATATTAACAATAGTTATTGTAAGAGTGGGATTATCACTGAAAATTGTATTGTACTATGTCTACTTTTTAAACTGCATTATGGGGGGAAAATGGAACACCATGACAGCAGCCTTCTTACCTAACAGCGTTTTGCTCCCTGTTCCTTAAATGGATAATTCACCCAAAAATGAACCTCATGTTGTTCCAAACCCATAAGACTTTCATTCATATTTGGAACATGAAGATCTTTTTGATGAAATCTGAGAGATTTCTGTTCCTCCATTGACAGCTATCTTCTTGAGGAAGCTCAAACGTGTTGCGTAACACAAGAATAAGCCTCATTGGTTCTTGCTGAAGCTCAAACATGTTGCGTAACACGAGAATGAACCTCATTGGTTCTTGCTGAAGCTCAAACGTGTTGCGTAACACGAGAATGAACCTCATTGGTTCTTGCTGAAGCTCAAACGTGCTGCGTAACACACGAATGAATCTCATTGGTTCTTGCTGAAGCTCAAACGTGCTGCGTAACACGAGAATGAACCTCATTGGTTCTTGCTGAAGCTCAAACGTGCTGCGTAACACACGAATGAATCTCATTGGTTCTTGCTGAAGCTCAAACGTGCTGCGTAACACATGAATGAACGTCATTGGTTCTTGCTGAAGCTCAAACGTGCTGCGTAACACAAGAATGAACCTCATTGGTTCTTGAGGAAGCTTAAACGTGCTGCGTAACATATGAAGGAACCTCATTGGTTCTTGAGGAAGCTCAAACGTGTTGCGTAACACGAGAATGAACCTCATTGGTTCTTGCTGAAGCTCAAACGTGCTGCGTAACACGAGAATGAACCTCATTGGTTCTTGCTGAAGCTCAAACGTGCTGCGTAACATATGAAGGAACCTCATTGGTTCTTGCTGAAGCTCAAACGTGCTGCGTAACATATGAAGGAACCTCATTGGTTCTTGCTGAAGCTCAAACATGTTGCGTAACATGAGAATGAACCTCATTGGTTCTTGAGGAAGCTCAAACATGTTGCGTAACACGAGAATGAACCTCATTGGTTCTTGCTGAAGCTCAAACGTGTTGCGTAACACAAGAATAAGCCTCATTGGTTCTTGCTGAAGCTCAAACATGTTGCGTAACATATGAATGAACCTCATTGGTTCTTGCTGAAGCTCAAACGTGTTGCGTAACATATGAAGGAACCTCATTGGTTCTTGCTGAAGCTCAAATGTGCTGCGTAACACGAGAATGAACCTCATTGGTTCTTGCTGAAGCTCAAACGTGCTGCATAACACAATCACACAAAAGTTTATTGATCAGCGACCCAAAATTTTATCATCACATATCAGGCACATTGTGACAAGATTTACTTTCAATATTTACATTCCCATTGTGTATTCTTTTCTCTACAGGGATATTCCTTCGCTGGAATCGCTCCACAAAGTGTTTGGATGAGGCCTATCAGGAGATGGTCCATATTATAGAGTACAACAAGGAGCTGCAGAACAAAGTGAACAGTCTGCGGAGACAGCTGGCCCAGCTCGAGACGGAGGACAGCCCGCTGCAGACACCGTAGGACATCAACAGAATGAAGTCCCACGCACATGTATCTACACTCCTCTCTCTTTCCTTATGATTCCACTGCTCAACTTTATGCACATTAACATATTTCATTGGTCTCCAGTGGATTCTGCTCTATGGCCACTAGATCTGTTGCTTATCACTGTAGTTTTCTTCCTCAAACACTATGCCGCACTCGTCCTTATTATTCCTTATTCAATGTAAACACTTTGAATTGATTATCTGGTTATTTTATATATATAATATATATATATAATATGTCATTTCACTAGATATTGTAAATTGGGTGCTGTGGTTTACACATTCTCAAAGAAAAGGGACTGCTAATGTGCCATTTTTCATTTTTAGTCATTTGTCACAAAGTGCAATAGACAATACAGCTATAAAACAGCTGTTTTGAAAGGGAACGAATTAGAGACTGACTGAGATGCTGGAAATATAATCTCAATATAACACCGGTGGTTTACATAGTCTTACATGATCCATAACTCTGGCCACGTGAATAAGATTGCCAAAAGTGGCACTATTTGCTTTACAAATGTAAGATCTTCTGTGCACGGGTAATATTTGTATAGAGTAATAATATTTAGTATTTTGTTTAAAAAGACAAATTTGTTTTCGATATATTGTGAATCAAAATAGTGTCATAAATCTCCATCTACAACCTTTAGAACTCTTTGTTACATAAAGTCTTTTTTTTCCTTTGTGAAGATGAAGATCTTTATTAGGCTACACAAAGTCGTTGTTTAGGAACATCTAAAAATAAAGCCCACTGGGATTATTACAATTTCCGTTCTGAGCAAAAGCATTTCATTTTCCTCCAGTTCTCCATGAATGACATGATCATGTTCATCTGGAGGTGTATGCTGCAAAAACTATCATTTCACATCTCAGTAAATCAAGATATACACTCATTGTGCCATTAAGGTTTTTAGAACCATTTATTTCATAAATATGTGAATATTTAAATCTACTGTCACAACTCTCCTAGCATATAAAGGTCATTTTAATATTCCAGTGGGTTCTTGTCATCAAATAGACTGCATCATTTATGAATGTGTTTTAGTTTAAGGAAGGTTTTGATACTGGGTATAGACAGTCAGTCGTTGCTGTTTTGGGTTTTTTTATACATATGCACAAGTTAATCATTTTTTATTAATTCATTCTGGCACTTCAGTAGCATCAACTGACATGCATCATTAAGATTTGTATAATTGTCTTATAAGTGTATGTACATTGTCATGCCTTGCTTTACAAAATGTAATATTGATCAAATGTTTAACTGAAGTATGTTATGTTCTGTGGGCATTAAAATATGTTTAATGTACAGCCTTCATATTTAAACTGACATCTATAAGAGTCAGTTACAAAACAATAAATGGTAATAAAATAGGAATTACCAGTAGTCAGTTTGACTTAGCGTCTTATCAGTGCAACATGATAATGACTGATAAGGTCTAATTACTGGTGGTACATGTGCTACAGAGAAAAAAGCAAACAAAAAATGGTATCTATTCTAGAATATATAGTTTAAATAATATATATACACCGATCAGGCATAACATTATGAGCACTGATAGGTGAAGTGAATAACACTGATTATCTCTTCATCACGGCATCTGTTAGTGGGTGGATATATTAGGCAGCAAGTGAACATTTTGTCCTCAAAGTTAGACGCAGGAAAAATGGGCAAGCGTAAGAATTTTTTTTAGCGAGTTAGACAAGGGCCAAATTGTGATGGCTAGACGACTGGGTCAGAGCATCTCCAAAACTGCAGCTCTTGTGGGGTGTTCCCGGTCTGCAGTGGTCAGTATCTATCAAAAGTGCTCCAAGGAAGGAACAGTGGTGAACCGGTGACAGGGTCATGGGCGGCCAAGGCTCATTGATGCACGTGGGGAGCGAAGGCTGGCCCGTGTGGTCCGATCCAACAGACGAGCTACTGGAGCTCAAATTGCTCAAGAAGTTAATGCTGGTTCTGATAGAAAGGTGTCAGAATACACAGTGCATCAGTTTGTTGCATATGGGGCTGCATAGCTGCAGACCAGTCAGGGTGCACATGCTGACCCCTGTCCACCGCCGAAAGAGCCAACAGTGGTCACGTGAGCATCAGAACTGGACCACGGAGCAATGGAAGAAGGTGGCCTGGTCTGATTAATCACGTTTTCTTTTACATCACGTGCATGGCCGGGTGCGTGTGCGTCTCTAACCTGGGGAACACATGGCACCAGGATGCAAGCCGGTGGAGGCAGTGTGATGCTTTGGGCAATGTTCTGCTTGGAAACCTTGGGTCCTGCCATCCATGTGGATGTTACTTTACCACGTACCACCTACCTAAGCATTGTTGCAGACCATGTACACCCTTTCATGGAAATGGTATTCCCTGGTGGCTGTGGCCTCTTTCAGCAGGATAATGCGCCCTGCCACAAAGCAAAAATGGTTCAGGAATGGTTTGAGGAGCACAACAACGAGTTTGAGGTGTTGACTTGGCCTCCAAATTCCCCAGATCTCAATCCAATCGAGCATCTGTGGGATGTGCTGAACAAACAAGTGCGATCCATGGAGGCTCCACCTCGCAACTTACAGGACTTTAAGGATCTGCTGCTAACATCTTGGTCCAGATACCACAGCACACCTTCAGGGGTCTAGAGAAGTCCATGTCTCGACGGGTCAGGGCTGTTTTGGCAGCAAAAAGGGGAACCAACACAATATTAGGAAGGTGGTCATAATGTTATGCCTGATCGGTGTATGTCATTTTTGTCACAAGTATACGGTTAACAGCAACACAGTTTTACATTGCATAAGCTTATGCTGCATATACAACCGCTGGCTGTGCACCGTATCTCTCATCACATAAACGTGTGCTTTCCCTGCTCTTTATCAGGAACATAGCAGTATTTCCTGGGGGACGGGCCTAATACAGCTATACGTGTACTTGAGTTTCAAATGCCCCTTATAGAGGACCTCTTGAGCTGTGACGATGATCAGTGTCAATGTCTGGAAATGTTTAATTTTGTAAAAACAATGTCTAATAAACACATTAGGCTCACAGAGACGGTAGCAGACCTGAAGTAACCCCTCGGGTAAACACCTAAAAGTGTGTCACTTTGAGTTACTCATTCACTATGTTGTTCTGTTGAAGATGCTTTTTAACCTTGTGGAAAGAGTAGGATTTGTCCTTCTTTTGCTCCATGACCTGCACACACAACACATCTGTCCTAATATTGATCTCTTAAATCGAGAAGCCTCATAAATACACCTGGAGTGATGCAATTGAGATTTTAATAGATTTTCAGGGTAAAGAATTGATTGATTTGAGAGGAAATGGCCTCGAAGCATCACAGGAAAGCTTAATCATATTGATGGTGTGTGGCTGACCATAACCTGTAATAGATCTGACCTGTCGTCCAAGCATTGGCAGGAAATAGCAAAAACAATAAAAAAGGCTGATTTATACGTTCCTCTATTATTTTTGTTCACCACTATCGCTCAGGTTTAATTTTTTTCTAAAGATGCCAAAACAAACTTTTTAGGGGTCTTCACAGATTAATAATAATAATTATACTATTATACTATGAAAGTCAATGGCGACATTCTTCAAAATATCTTCTTTTGTGTTCAGCAGAAGAAATAAATTAATACAGGTTTGGAGCAATTTGAGGGTGAGTAAATGATGACAGAATTTTCATTTTTGGGTGAACTATCCCTTTAATTTTGAATCAAAATAACTTCCCCTCCCTCTTGCAGCGACATCTCTCATGATGTGTTTACTGGCTCGAGGGCGGTACAATCTGTCACTCACATGACATCACAGCAATAGCACAACCATCCAATCAATCCCGATGGACAAAATCAAGTCCCGCCCTACATTTTCTTGCTCGAGAAGCCGAAGCCCAATATAATTGGGAACTATATTGCAAGCAAAAAAACATATCTGACATAATACGCTAGCAGGCTAATCGGGTAGATGTATGCTATGCTAGTACATAAGCTAACTAAAAAACAGAACGAGAAATGCTTGATTTAACAACCTATAGCTTCAGTTATATACTAGTATATGAACCATGTGATTTAAAAGACATTATAACGCATTTTAAATGATATAAATCATAACGTGATTTTGCAGGAATTATAATCAGGCGCTAAAAATACTACCCATTAAAACCAATGGGATCACTTGGGGTCCTAAAGGAGACCCGATTTCTGGGGGGACTTTATTTCTCACCGCACCGTTTCACTCGGATATACGTCACAAAAGGGAAGAAAAGACTACCGCAACTTCCGTTTCATGCCGACTTTAAAATTCCTACTCAATTTTGTGAAAGAAAATTCTCATTGGGTCATTGTTTGTAGGTTTGGTCCTCCATTTCAGATTACAAAATATATTACAAGAAATGCTAAATTTTCTCTCCCACTCTTTACTATGCGCTTTCTGTCTCTCACTTTCCACCCCCATCTCATAATCAAAGGTCCCGTTGACTGCACTGGTCTGAGAGGGTGGGTGAACATGTGCAACCCTGAAGAGACCCCTCAGTCGTCATGTTTCAGTTCTACAGACGTCAGGAGGGCGTGGCCAGGGCCTCACCTCCAGCGCTGGCCAATCAGAGCGCAGCCGGCTTCTCTTGAAAGCCTCTTGCGCTGCGGGTATAAAACCTCCACGGCGGGCTGATGCAATACTGGAAGATACTGAAAGGAGCATCAGTGACGGAAAACCAGATAAAGAAAGCTGCTCCCGTCGACCTGAAAAACACGTTTTTTGGCCAGATCTCTGATTCTTATTCTAGTCAATAGGTGAGTGAATTAATTTACTGAAATCGATATATTTTTCTTTTTTGTAATTAAAACCTTATCTAAACGTTAGCTTCCTATGCTCTTGACTAGAAAGATAAAATGCATTATAGTTCATTGTTTATTTTACACTCTCTGTTGAATCGCTTTTATCGTTCAATCCAATTGTCTTAAGCAAATATTTGATATGTGATTGTAGGCCTATAATGAAGCTCAAGAGGTGATTGTCCCTTCCTCATTTTGTCACTTTACCGAAAGAGCAAGACTTCCCTTTAGTGTTACGATAGTATTCACAAAATTCGATAGTTCATGTGAAACAAAGAGTATATAAATAATGATGAGGTCGTTATTTTAAGATGTTCATTCATAGGATGTCGTCGTCGTGAGCACGCCAATTTGCTCACGTTCCTCACAGAACCGCTAGTCTGCAAGCAGAAATAACGATTGTACATCACTTCAGTCGCTTTACCGCTAGTTTTAACCCTGGGTTAGATGACTTGTCATTTTGAAACACTGCTTTAGACTCTGGGTTATGAAACTACTTGGCCGAAATGACGTGCCAAAGCCGCAAGACCGCGACAGCGAGTTGTTTAGCAACAGATAACCTATCGTAACTTCATCAATGCTCATCTCTTTAAATATTCGTCCGCGTGCACGCGCAGTTTAGTCTCCGTTTCTGAGTAAAATGGATAAAAATGTCGCAGATTGGTTAAGTGGGTTATAAAGAGACCGTATTATTTTGTCTGTATGATATGTGAATACTTAAAGTGGGTCTACGTGGCGACATTTGGGCACAGATTTATTAATAACGGTCCGCGCGTGCTCGTCGCGTGCTGTATTAGTCTAATAAATAAGCAAATAAGAATTTAATACGGGAGTTACAATCTCGAAACACGTCTACAAAGGATTAATTACTAACCCAGGATAAACAAGTATGAACAAGTCAACCAGGATTATGTCCATGGTGTAACTTAACCCTTTGGAAAAGCCTTTTACAACCAGTCGAAACTTATCTAAATTCCCAGAAGACTGACTGACCTTTCCGTTCAAGATCAAACCGGCTGATAATACGGCTCTGATTGTGTGTAATGGTATTGTTCAGCAAAAATAGTGGACACGAACAGAACAGTCCGCACAGACTTGGCACAATGAAGTCTTTAGAGGTCGGGTTGAAGGATGAGTTCGGCATCTTGCCACCGTGCTCGGCGTAATGCCCGTGCAGCGCTCGCGCACGGTTCTCGCGTTCTGATTGGCTGGCGACGAAGGCGGGGTTGTATAAATACGCTCAAATTACATCCTTCTTTCCTTTCGTGCCTTTACATTTGCAAGGTAGGTTCGACGATGACAACCTGGAAAATTTACTGTATTCTCTAGTTTATTGGATGAATTTAAACGAAAGATGAACATTGAGGCGCATTACACTAGATTTAATTCATTCAAGTTTGTTTAGATTTCGAGTATGTAAATTGGCTGTACTGTAAATCATGTGATTAAGTTTGATGTAAGAAACATATGTTCGATATTTGACTCGAAATGTTAATCCAAATATGGCACGAGCCTTTATATATAGATGTCCGGTATCTACCAAACCTGTATGACTTACTTCTATGGAACAAAAAAGAAGTTGGGCAGAATGACAGTGTTAGTTACCTTTCACTTCCATTGTGTTGAAGAAAAATGCTCTGTAAGTGAATGGTGACTAAGGCTGACATCATTGTTCTACAGAAGAAAGAAAGTCATACAGGTTTGGAAGGACATGATGGTGAGTAAATGATGACAGTTCAAATTTTTGAATGAACTGTTCTCAACACCTGTCTACCCTCTTGTTTTTGCAGGTAACTGAGTATGCCAGTCGTCAGAGCCCTTAGTAAGGTGGCAAAGCAGGCCCTGCTGGCCCCTGCGTGTGGATGTCAGCCTCTGACGGTGGCGATACGCAACATCAGCTTTTCCCCGCGGCAGGTCACCTCTGGATCTGATGCCAGCTTTCATTCTGTGTCCTTCTCTGAGACGGACCACCCCAAAGTACTCATCACAGGTATGAAATTGACTGGACTAATGCATAATTCTCACATGCCGATCACCATGTTTTAGCATGTTTTTAAGAAGGGTGGTTCCTGACTTCCCTACTGTGTTTTTTGCAGAATATTTGATCATTCATTTTTTCTCTCTCTCTATGTCAGGTGGCCTCGGGCAACTAGGGGTTGGGCTTGCTAAACTCTTAAGGTATGAACGTTACAGTACACGAAAAATCTGTTCAGTTTTTGCATTTACAGATGCAGTTGTAAGTGTAAAACTTAAGTTTTACATGAAAAAAAAACCTATGAAACAATTGTTCCTGTTTCATAGGAAGCGATTTGGAAAAAACAACGTGATCCTCTCAGATATTAGGAAACCACCAAGCAACGTCTTTCACAGTGGTACGTCTTTTGTTCATCTCAAATGAAAGCTTATGATTTCTTAATATATAACTTTATTCTCTATTAGTTCTTTATAGGTGAGTCTAGTGGGTTTGTTATATTATCATTACATTACATAAACCATATCCATTTAAAGCAGATGTTGGCCAAATGTAGTTTGGAGAGTTATTGTTAGGGATAATTTATCATTTCCATATGTTAAGGTAATTTAGATCAGTAAAGAAATGCTAATTATGTTAATTGTGGATTCTGTAAAAGCTCTTATAATTAGTAGCTTAGAAAATTGATTTGGATTACTAGAACAGGTGAATTCCTAGCATTTATTGTAGTAGTTTAACCTCATTTTTTTTCCTTATCAGTCAGTTAAACTTTAATATACAATACTCAAGGCACAGAGCTTTGACAGATCATGCTGACATGTCGATTAACATTTCTCCACCACTTCCACACAGGACCCTTTATCTACTCTGACATTCTGGACTACAAGAACTTGCGAGAGATCGTAGTAAATAACAGGATCACCTGGTTAGTGCATTACAGTGCTCTTTTAAGTGCCGTCGGGGAATCGAATGTGGCACTGGCACGAGCAGTCAACATCACAGGTAAGACTTTAGAAAGCCTGAACACAGTGCAGTGCCTTACCATGTTTTGTTAGTGGCTGATTTAGACAATACAATTAGATTTAACATTCTTTATACTTCTCATAATAATCTACTTCATTTTTTTTCACCCCAAAGTACTTTAATGGATGTTTTTAAACTGGAAAATGTGTAGAATTTCTTTCAAATATCAAACAAAGATATATCTATATATATATATATATATATATGTTTTTATTTATTCTCAACTGCTTTGATCTTACTATTAAAATAGCTCAACTTTTTACTTTTGAGCAGAAAATGTAAATAAATTTTGAGAAAAAAATTTTTTTTTTCCCTGTAGGACTACACAACATCCTAGACATTGCAGCAGAACATGGGCTTCGGCTCTTTGTGCCCAGCACCATTGGTGCCTTTGGACCAACTTCACCTCGAAACCCCACACCTGACCTCTGTGTGCAGAGACCACGTACCATATATGGCGTCTCTAAAGTCCATGCGGAGCTTATGGGGGAGGTAAGACACGGGTCTCTGTTATTTCATTAAATATGAAAAGCATTTCACCTATTTTCTGGGCTTTATGTCACTCAGAATGTTAATCTTTACCCATAATTCTTTTTCTGTAGTACTATCACCACCGCTATGGCCTTGACTTCCGCTGTCTGCGGTACCCCGGCATCATCTCTGCAGACTCGCAGCCCGGCGGTGGCACGACCGGTACGGTGAACTCTGCTCCATCTGTTTTTTGCCACATGACCACCCTAGAAAAAAAAAAACCTTTACCAAAATCTATTTAAAATACATTTATTTCATACTAAGTATACTTCAAACCCATTAACATATTTACTGACACATCACTTAAGACTTACTGATATAAAATTATAATTAAACTTTATTTGGAGTATTTCTTTATTGCACAATGCACATTTCTTAATATTATGCCTAAAAGCATTTTAATATCACTATTAATAAGGATTTTATGATCTGGGCAGGGCCTAAAATGAACACTCGCCAAGCGCCAAATGCGAGTATATGAAATGTTGTCACTCAGCAGTTGGCCAATAACATTTTTATGAATTCTAACAATGCATGAGCGTGACGCTTGGGACAGTTGACGGGCCAGCGTTGCATTGTCAAGAAAGTTTAAGCCTTGACAATTTAAATATTCAAGCACAAGAAGACGCAAAAGGGAGCTAATTTCGTTACCCACGCGCTGCATGGAAAGTTTTGTGTGCGCAACACAGAAAGCACCTTCTCAAACAGCGTGCGAATACTAAACTGAGCTCTCTTTCACGTCTTTTTGCCTTTTGATTTTAATGTTAATCAAACAACAAAGGACAAAGACAAAATCACTCACTGCTTTTGACTGAATAACTTTTGTAACTTTAATAAGGATTAATTAATAAGGATGTTTAATTTATACAGTGAAGACTATTAAATTGTACCTGAAAACTACTGTCAGACCAACATGAAAAGCGCTGTTTATTTCATTTGTATCTTTGTTATATTGCATTTATTTGTGCTTTTGCTTGTAATTTGATTATTTGTTCTTATTCTATTACTGTCTGTTTACTTGTCTTTTAATAATGTTTTAAATTTATATTAGTTAGGCTAGTAGGTTTAGTTCTGGTATTGAAACTGGAATAGAGAATTCAGGTGTAGGTGTCATTACTGCCAGTTTCATGGCCGGTAAAAAAAGTATTTAAGGCCGGTACATTTTCTCAAGTCACCAGCCATTGTCAGCTGTGGCAAAACGTTAGTTTTAGGACCTGCACATGACCTTGCTCACGTACGTAAATGAAGTTATGCAACTGGCACATGCTCAGAACGGGGTGTTGGTATTTTTAGATATACTGATAGCCTGCACCAATGCCAGCCGGCTATTTGAACCACACCTCCCCAATTGCCTGAAGTCACATGTAAAAACCTGAAAAAAACTTTAACAGCTGTTACTGTTTTACTGTTACAGCTAGATAAGCGTCAGTCGAGACTGCTGGCCAAAAAAACAGCAGCGAGTCATGAAGGTCTGTTTCTTTTGGCTTTTCCAGACTACGCTGTGCAGATTTTCCACGACGCCGTCAAGACCGGCAAGTTTGAGTGCAACCTGAAGCCAGATACACGGCTGCCCATGATGTACATTGATGACTGTTTGCGGGCCACGCTGGAGGTGATGGAGGCGCCGGCGGAAACGCTCAGTATGCGCACCTACAACATCAATGCCATGAGCTTCACTCCAGAGGAACTTGCAAATGAAGTCCAGAAACAGCTGCCTGACATTCAGGTCACGTATGAGATCGACTCTGTACGACAGGCTATAGGTATGAGCCTCAGAACCATCAGCAAACATTTGGTGTAAATAAATGGTGCAACATATTAAGTGTAATCTTGTTTTCATCTACATAGCTGACAGCTGGCCCATGAACTTTGATGACTCCAACGCCCGCAATGACTGGGGCTGGAAGCACGACTACGATCTGCCGGAGTTAGTCCAGACGATGCTCAACTTCATCGGCTCAGACTCCCGCATCGCTCAGGCCAACTGAGTCTGCTCATGGACAATGGAAATATGTACATATTACAAAGATTTATAGTGATACAGAAGAGAGATCCATGGTCTGTAAATAGTCATATTCCTGTTCTCTTTTGTGTCATCTGTATGGACTAGCACAGGCTATGTATGTATAACTGCAGATAATACAAAGAGGTCTGGTCTCTTTTCTAGTCAGGGTTGAAAACCGCACAGGTATTTTGAAAGCTAAATGTTGGAAAAGGAGAAAAGGAATTGGTTTAAACCCGACGTGATCCGCTTGTGCTTTGCATTTAGTGAGATAAGATCATTATGTCTCCAGGCAAAATAAACCAAACAGATATGAAAATCCAAAAATGAATGTCGCAGCTCCTAAAACTTGCCTTCCCAAATTTTGCTCTCTTTCTGAGTTTCTTTTCTCTCTTTTTTTTTTTTTTTCTTTTCTTTTTCTATTTAAGATAAATCATCTTACTGTACCTTTGCAGAAGAACATAATATATGAGGGAAAAGGCCGTGTTCACACTAATGGGAATAAAAGTATTAGGAATAGTTCCAGCAGCTGCAGCCCATTCTAAAATAAACAGACAAAAGATTGTGTGGTTTGAACAGGGTGGGACTCAAATGCAGGTCCTCAGGGAAAGTGGGGGTCCTCATGATAAATGACGTTATCATATCCCTCTTGGTTGCTTTCCCTCTCTTGTGCACTATCTATTTATTCAGACTGCTCACAAATAAATTGCAAGTTTCGCACTTGCTCCACACTTTTTGTTAAATGCAATTTCTCTCATAGCTTGCATTTGCCCATAAATGTTTTCCCACAGGGAATATATTATCCCATATGAAGGGGAGAGTGGGAAACAAATTTAAATTATTATTTTTTAGTCAAGCTTTGCATCCACATGTTTTGTTCTTATGATCACGAAACTTGTGTCAATAAAGCTTTTTTATCTTTAACATTGTGCTTTGTCTCTCATTTTCATGAGTCTTAATAAATATATATATATCTTATTTTCCTGGTGTGCTTGTTCAATCAATTTTTGAGCAAGTACATAACCAGCCATTATTCAAAACTATCACCTTACCTTAAGCCGGGTGCACACTGTGCAATTTATAATAGTACTTTACGATTGTTGCTTGAACATGATCCTCATGTCCCACTGTGGGATCTCAGCTGTCATTTATGTCAGACTGTACGACAGTCAAGACGCGTTAAAAACGGACGCGCACATGAAAACTTCCGGAGTTTTACATCATCAACCCATACACGTTCGGTGACTGTGAGCTGCATTACACGCGGGACTGAAATGGTGGCTAACAAAGACATCTCTAGCGTTAATTTTGATCACGGCTTATCTTGAAAAACGAAGACAATTTGATGTCTGTCGTAGGATAAGTCACACTGCAGGACTGTGCGCCAAATCTTCTGACACTGCCAGATAAAATTTGATCTCAACGGTCATTAATCGGCTGTCTGTGAACATGTCAAACTAGCGATCAAAGAATAGATTTTAGCCTAGGATTATAGGAATCTTTTAGGATCCTAAAAATTTGACGACCAAATCATGGCCACACGATTCACAACGGCAAGCTTGTAATGTTTTCTAATTTGAGTGGTAGGCTACTGGTGGGTTTCCGCGGGAATTTCGAACATGCCGCCATTCGTCTTTGCGTCATTACGTCACATCTGTTTACATAAAGAACTACGCTGCGTCCGAAATCGCGTACTGTTGAGTACATAGATATACATAATAAAGGCTAGATGTCTTACGGCGGAGTCTCTAACGTCATCACCGGCGGCCATCTTGTCACAGGCAAGCTTTCTGGCGGGCTCTGTGGTACCTGATGTAAGGTGAGTGATCTGCACGAGCACAAATACTCTTATCTAGCTGAAATCTTGACGGATTTACAAATGGTTTGGGTTCTTACAAACGTTATTAACGTGGCTATAATTCTGGATGCTTGAACATGTTGAAATTGCAGCTTTTCTTTTCGAAAAACGACTTAATCGTGCAGCATAGTTGTGTATCACGGCTACTTGCGCAAGTTATCAAGTCTGAGACCACAATCGAGCTGTTCAATTATATAGGTTTTACTGACACCAATAACGATTTTATGACAACTAATCTTTTGTCTAAATTACAATCTTTGTGGATGTGGTTGTAGTTATTAGCTGGCTAATAACAAGAAGCTTTGAGTGAGACCTAGTAGTTACAGTTTAGCTGCTACCCAGCGATTTTACATCAGTGGAAGAGGCAGAATTGCCCTTTCTTTTCAATATAACTTAAGTTGCACATGATTTCCAATCGGTTTGGTTTGTTAAAAACATCTTACATTATGATACAGGAAATTGCTGGCTTTATAGGAGAAGATGCCATACTTTTGTGCAGCCTAATAAATGGCCCAACCCTGAAGAAGTTAAAATAAACATGTAATAATTCAAATTATTTTATTATAATAGTAATATTCATATTATAAAAGTGTATATATATACATCTCATGTTGCCATTCTGTACACTGAGTTTTAGTAGCCTATATATTGATTTAACATAAATACCTTGTGCGTGTGTATATTCTGTTCAATGTTATTTTCATATGGACGTCCATGGTTATAATTATTCATAAGTATGCAGTGTCATAAGTACATCTCTGACGTTTATAACAAACCAAACAGTTTGAAAATCGGTAGAAAATTGAGCAAGTTATGGTTATTTAAAAAGTACATGCACCATTAAAACACAATGCTACGAGTGAGCGAGCTGACTGTGACAAGATGGCCGCCAGGTGCGGACGTCGACCTCAATTGGTCAGCAGCGCGGACGAAACATCTAGCCTTTATTATGTATATCTATGGTTGAGTAGGTACTACATTTGAATTTAAATTTACTTCACGACCGTTGAAAAAGTACGTTCTATATAGTACGAATGCGTGTAGTATGAATGAATTCGGATGTACTATGTATAACGCCATGTTGTTAAGGCCTTTGCACACTGAGTCCGAAATTTTCGTATGCGTTTTTTCGTATTCGTGATCCTAAAAATTCGTCACGCACAGACCTTGCACACTGACTCCAATGCGTATTAATGAATCCGTTGTGAAAAAATTCGCAAAACAATACAAAATGGAGTCTTCAAGCAGTGAGCATGATTTAGTTGTCCTCTCTCTTCTTAAAAAGAGAAAAAGAAAGAGGAAACATTGGGTCCATCCAATCTCGAGATTGCGTAGAGAGAAAGGAGAGTTCCACCTCATCAAGGATCTGCGTGATTATCCCGAGTGTTTTAAAGTTTACTTCAGGATGTCAGTGGCTCAGTTGCTACTGGCACAATCTGTCTTTATATTCTGTCTCTTTGTATTCAGCACTTTGTTTGTCATACAGTGCTGCTGCTTTGTGCTGTAGACAACGTGGATCAACTTGTCAGATGGCATTCGGGATTTTGGCATTCGCTCGTATGGTGGCTCTGAATTGTCAAAACGTCTCTCAAAATGCGTGCCACGGATGCGAAAAATGCAGAAAATCGAACCTGATCCGAATTTTTTTATGACGGACGAAAGTTTCGGAGGCAGTGTGTAAACGTGATTGACACAACGTGAGGTCGTATTTATTTTTTAACGTGCGAAAATTTCAGACGCGAATTTCGGACTCAGTGTGCAAAGACCTTTACTGTCACATGACCTACCAGCGTCAGTTAAGTCCCTTCAACTCCATTCAGAAATCTTCTCCCGTGGCCTCATGGGATAGTAAAGTGTCCATCGTATGTGCACTTCAGAATCTCGCCAGAAGTAGTAAGTCATCCGGGTACTTTTCGCCTACTGTTTTTCGAATACTATGAATTCGGACATACTACTCTGTTCGCATACTGTTTTTCGCGTACTATACAGTAGAGAAGTATTCGATTTCGGACGCAGCGCGAGTCCCATGCTAGCTAGTAGGCTATATCGCATGTGAGGATGGCGGATCATTTATAGCCTTTTCTCACAGCAGCTGGAATAATTAAACTTATCATTTTGATGGCGGATTGTATGGTATGACAATTTAACATTAGAGATTAGACTGTACAGAAATTGAAATCTACAGGTAACTCTAATACATACTAAATACACGTAGTCACGCAATGCTGATGTTGTTAACATTAACAATTTGAGAACAAAGTATAACAATAATAATAATTTTCACGGTTTGACGTGACTCGAGCTAAGCGATCGTTAGATTTAATCACCATTGGCAGCGTGATTTATTGTAATGCTTTTTATCTCAGTTGGTCAGAACAAAAGTGGCAGATTTGTTACTTACTTGTTCAGATGACATTTACCGTCAAAAATTCTTATTTTGGTCAAACTTCCAAGACATAGAATCGGTGAATCTGAAGTACAGTATCCACCGGTGCGGTGACTGACAGCCATACATTAGATTCATCCGCACTGAGGAGCCGTGCCGATGCACAACCCACGTAAAGATGATAATTCCACAAATAACTGCAATTGCTGGTTTCAAACAGATATGGCGACAAAGAGGCGAAACATATGGACTGCAGCTTTAAGTATTTCTCAGTTGAGTATCGTGTCAGCCATATTAAACATTTTATTTATAACTTCTGTGGGAAACATGATCAACTTTTTGATGGCAATCTCTCTTACAGCGATAATGACTGCATTAATGCACATCCACACTGCAGTGCATGTCTTGTCACTTCTGATCAAGTACATAATGCATTGACGTAAGACTATAATCTCACTCAAGTTATCACTGAACAATTTGAGTTATTTTCCTTTTCCGCAGCAATGCCTTTGCATGTTTTGATTGGAGTTGTGCCACGTAAATATTTTAGTGCCTTTAGATGAGGTCTCCTTTTTCTTTAGACTGCAAATGTACACTTTGAAAGCAAGTTATGTAATGCCTGTTTGTACAGTATATCCAGTTACAAAAGATTTACCATTCTTTCATACAGTGGGGCAATAATATGACGGTAGTTATGATAAATAAGTTATGTAAGTACTTGGCAATGCTGACTAACTGGAAGTTTTGTAGATTCTTTGAAGTTTTCTTTTTGTCTCTAGCATGAACACTGCAAAAATGAAAAAAGATTGCATAGTGTGGTTTTATGGTGGGGTGCTTGGCAAAGAAGCCACTTTAGCACCTGTAATGTGAGAGTTATGCACCAGCCGAGTTTCAGTTGAGCACCATTTTAACTGTCAGCAGTTCTTCCAAATGAAATTGAACCTCATGTAACGTATGATCAGGTGATATGTGAACACAAATAGCGTTGTTTGTCTGCACTGTTGCCCAATGTGAGCGTTGGTGTGACATAAAGTAATGTGACACAATGAAGTCCACAGACAGGTTTACACTTGAAGTGATTCATTTTCTTGACAATCATGTTGTAACAAAAGTATTCATATACATTACTGCAAGTGGCTGCAGCGGGTTTATTTTACTTCTTTCTGAATCTGATATAATAATTAACCCTTTGTTTAATAACACTGTTGCAAAATCTTGTTTTTACATAATTTCGTCATTTCAAAACGCCGTCATTTCATAACATCTTTGTAGAAGTTGTCACACATCACATTGTCTGAGATCTCACTGGTATGAGGCATGAATTAAAACAAACGTGACCTCTACTTGACCACCAAACTGTGAGGAAATGCAAAGCCAGTGGAAGAAAGTGAAAATGTAGTTACATTTAACAAGATATTTACAACTGATGAAGTTACTTTTGTTGGTGACACCTAATGTAGCCCTATATAATATTAAGGTAAATATTAATAATAATAATACCATCCATTATTATTATACAATTAAAGTAATACAAATATGAATGATTTGAGTGGTTTTGACAGCAATATGCATTAAATAAACATCAAACAATTAAATTAAAAAAAAAAAAGTATATTTCCAAACATAAAATATATATATATTAAATCGTATGCTATTGGTAAATTGGTAGATTAAATTTTCATTTATCTTTTTTTCTTTAATGATTTTTCTTAATTTTTCATACAATAATTTGGGTAACAGAGTTAAATGGCTGAGCTTGATAAATGCAGCCAAGAGACAAATTGTGTAACAATGTATATTACATTTTTGATAAATAAATAATTCTATAATTCTTTATTTTATAACACGGCGTGTTTCGTCATATCCGTAAATAGAGAAAGGTTGCTCCAGTGTCACGAGAAATCGTGTCTCCTTTAGGACCCAGGCGGTAATGCCTGATCAAAAGTTGTTATCATGATATCTTGACTAATTATAACATATTTCACTATTGTATGATGTTTGTTACATTAAGTGCAACATACTGTTCTGTAAAAGTAATTTAATATTAATTTTAAACAATAATAGCAATGTGGTATAGCATATAATATTATTATTATACATTTTTAATAAATTAATTGTCATGCTAAGTACACACAAACATCATTAATTTGGAACATGTAATTGGGAACTACATTGAAAGCGGAAAAAAAACGTAATATAATATAAGCTAAGCTAGCAGGCTAATCAGGTAGATGTATGCTATGCTAATGCAGTAAGAACGAGAAATGCTTGATTTCACAACCTATAGCTTCAGTTATATACTAGTATATGAACCATGTGATTTAAAAGGTCAATATAAACGCATTTTAAACTATATAAATCATAACGTGACTTTGCAGGAAATATAACCAGGCGCTAAAAATACTATTAAAAGTCTGTTGAACCAATGGGATCACTGCAGGAGACCCGATTCCTGGGGGGACTCGATTTTTCACCACACCGGCTCTTTGACGCGTGTCTGGTGTGGGAGTGGCAGAAGTTAGTTGTCACAACGAGTGACAAAGGTTGACATTTTAAGGTTAACATTTTAAACAAATGCCGAACAGAGGAGAATCTGCTGGCAAAAAAAAGAACGCAACAGATCTCGTAATAAAACAAGAACCAACATTAGCTTGGCTTCCTGGAGATGGTGAGAACTGAGGGATTTTAAATCTTTTGAAAGCGATGCGGAGATTGCGTTTTTATTACTCAACAAGTGAGTAAGGTTTTTTATTGAACAGATAAACTGACATTTAGCTCTCTAACAGAGGGTTATATTCATATACAGTTACACAGAGCCGAAGCACAACCAAAACAATGTTCTTCCGCAAAATGCATGCATTTTTATTTATATATTTATTTTGGCTAGAGGGCCAAAACGAACAATTATTTACTAAATCACGTCAGAAACATGATGTAAGACTTGTCTACAGGCAGTTTCTTGGATGTTGGGTTTGTACAGTAAAACCTTCCAACTTTCAAATCCTATTATTGCTGTGAACATCCATCTATCCCTTTTACATGACAGCAGTGTTTACCATAATCTAAATGTCATGCAAACATTGCATAACACTCATTTACATGGCACCACATGACAGCATGACCTCCTCCCACTCGTTCTTCTCAGGTGTTCTTGCTAATTCAAGAAACCCCGTTGTGTTTCCCAGAACTGAGCAACGAAGTTCACATGTCTGGTGGAGGCAGAGCGTAGCCAGAGACGGTCTTCTGTACTTCCTGTTAAGGTGTATCATGTTGTGTAACCACTGATTGTGTCGACACACCTCCTCATGTACACGCCTCTCTGTGAACATGCTGTATGAATATTGAATATCAGAGCTGGCAATCTGAAGATCAGTATATAAACACTCCCGGCTGGTTCCTTAAAGGATTAGTTCACTTCAGAATTCAAATTTCCTGATAATTTACTCACCCCCATGTCATCCAAGATGTTTATGTCTTTCTTTCTTCAGTTGAAAAGAAATTAAGGATTTTGAGGAAAACTTTCCAGGATTTTTCTCCATATAGTGGACTTCACTGGGGTTCAACGGGTTGAAGGTCCAAATGTCAGTTTCAGTGCAGCTTCAAAGAGCTCTACACGATCCCAGACGAGGAATAAGAGTCTTATCTAGAGAAACCATCAGTCATTTTCTAAAAAAAAATAAAAATTTATATACTTTTTAACCACAAATGCTCGTCTTGCACTGCTCTGTGCCACGCATTACGTAATCACGTTGGAAAGGTCACGCGTGACGTAGGCGATCCGCAAAGCGAACGCGCAAAGACCAAGTCAAACGACCTTTACAAAAAAAGGTAAAACAACTATGTCAGACGATTTTGAAGTTGGAGGAGAAAATGAGATGAGTTTTTCGCCCTACCGCGGTACTTCCGCCTACGTCACGTGTGACCTTTCCAACATGATTACGTAATGCGTGGCGCATCACAGAGCAGTGCAAGATGAGCATTTGTGGTTAAAAAGTATATAGTTTTTATTTTTTTTAGAAAATGACCGATGGTTTCTCTAGATAAGACCCTTATTCCTCGTCTGGGATCGTGTAGAGCTCTTTGAAGCTGCACTGAAACTGACATTTGGACCTTCAACCCGTTGAACCCCAGTGAAGTCCACTATATGGAGAAAAATCCTGGAATGTTTTCCTCAAAAACCTTCATTTCTTTTCGACTGAAGAAAGAAAGACATAAACATCTTGGATGACATGGGGGTGAGTAAATTATCAGAAAATTTCAATTCTGAAGTGAACTAATCCTTTTAAAGAGGGGAGTGCCAAAAAAGTCTGTGGTGCAGCTGACACATGGTAACCTGTTGCTATGGAAACACATAGCAATCATCCTCAACGACCATATAAGGACTTCCATATTGCTATGGTCTGAGGAATGGGGGGAAAAAACATGTTTTACTGGTCTTTTCCAGACACTTTTCATGAATAGGGTATCAGTGCTAAACTTTGTCAAACATCAAAATTAAATGTACAATAACTTGTACAATGTATAATCTGTGTAAGAATTGTGAAAAGTGGAAGATTATTTACTTGATTCTTAAACATTTTTGATAAACAATTGCTAAAAATAATAAAAACAGACATTTGATGTGTTTAAAATGAGCTACTTTTCATGATAGGTTAATTTGTATGTTAGATATTTTATCTAACATATTATCACAAAAAAAAATGTGTGCAGTTCAGTCTGTGACACGTTCACCTCCGCGGTTGAGCGGCGTACAGCGGGATTGATGAGCAGAGATGGGAATTCAATACACACAGACTCTTCTTCGCCACAGACGGCAGACGAACTCTTCAACCTCAAGATAAAGATCAGCCTTAGCTTCCATAACCACACGCTTCCCATTGCAGTGAAACTACTGTATATGTTGTCCAAAATGGATCATGAAATTTCAGCCTTGTAAGAAAGTATTTCTAAATCCAGCTTTAAAGAGTTTGACCTTTAACACTTTAGATTAGGGTCCAATTCTCACTATTAACTACTGTAAAACTTTCTCCTCAATAAACTCCTAATTCCTGCTTATTAATAGTTAGTAAGGTAGTTCAGTTTAGGTATTGGTAGAATTAAGGGATGTAGAATATGATCATGCAGAATAAGGCATTAATATGTGCTTTATAAGTACTAGTAAACAGCCAATATCTCAGTAATATGCATGATAATAAGCAACTAGTGAGAATTGGACTTTAATCTAAAGTGTTACAGATTTTCTTACTATATCAAGCTATATTTCAATCTGTCATTGAATGAAAGTCAATGAATCATCCGTCTGTAGTTTATTCAGCTCATTTTCAGAAATGAAGCCCACCTGTAAGACTTTTTCTGTATGAAAACAGACACAAGGATTCTCTGGTAATTGTTAGCTTGTGTCTAAAACTGAAATAAACCCAATAATTAGAGAACACAATAAATTTAGAGGTAATTACATGCTCATGACATTATGATATTTATGGTTGATTATATATTTTATCTCTGCAATTTAGACAAATCTATAAAAAGTACAGTTGTGCAAAGCACAAATAATTGGAGTCTTGCCTGAGAAACTGCAACTGGACTCTGATTTTCATGAGATGAAAAGTTCACAAATGGAGCTACAAGTTATATATTTATATTAAATGCAATTATTTGAACTTGAGAGTGATTTTTTGACCCACATAAGACTTTACATCTTTATATTTAATTTCATAATTACTTATATTGTCTTTGAAAAATGGTTAAAGTGTACTGCTGTACTGCAGGTTAACTAAAATATACTTTAATATCATTTCTCATGGGATCATTTTATGGATTTAGTTTAAATTAATTAACTTTGTTTTAATATTTTTTTATTTTGATTAAATTTTAGAACCTTTTTGGCAAGCGTTCTTTAAAATTGAGTCTGTATGGAAACCCACTGAACCTTTTTATGCTCTCATTAAGTTCACTTAAGTGGCCTTTTATGTAATTAATATTATATTATCAGCAAGTTTTTAAAATATACTTTTTTACTACTTAAAATATACTTTTAAGATATGAAGTACAGTACAAGTGCAAGTTTCTTTGCTAACACTGCAGATAAATTTGAGTGGGTTTTCAGATCTGATCTTTGGGACTGACTGTCCACAGTTTAATTTTGTAAGTAATGAAATTTGATCTGTTTGTTCAGACAGTGTAGTCAATATCTGTCTGCATTGGTTGCTAAGGTAATCACTTGATCTTCAGCTCAATGCTAAGAGACATAAGAGAGTAACAGAAGTGCTCAGTAAAAACATTTTCCACTGGAAACTTTGTTTACAAGGACCATATTAACACAGGACATATTCACATATGTAGGCTATCTTCATTTATAGGCATTTACTTTATATTTTCATTGATATTAATGTCATTTTAACTACTTTTAAAACGGCATATCATTTAAGCAACTCTGGCCAGGCCTCAGAAGTTGCCAGATGCAGTTGTTGCTACAATAAAAATGTAAATTTTAAGATCCTGATGTTATCAAAAATAAAATATCATTAAAGAAACAAAACGAAATTTGTAAAAGCTAAAATTAGATCAGTTAATAGTTATTAATTTATCAAAGTTAACCAACTTACGCCATCTACTGTTACAAAGTGTGCAAATACGATGATTTGCACTAATGGCGTAAATAACCTAAACTCACGTTTATGATATAATTTGTTGTTGATTTATATAATTACAAATCATATCATAATATTGTAATATTTGAGACGACAGATACGAAGTGCAATACAGTCATTTTTTAATCAGGCACAAATAGGACAACCTGCCTGTTCCTCCATGTGTTCGAGGACCCTTTAAGATGTCCATGCTTGCCGAACGTGAGTTTACAATTTAGAATGTATTTTAGCGTAGTTTTATATGTTTGAAAATATTAGTTGTCAGTTTTTGTAAAATTGAATTATGGATGTGTATTTGACTTGGAGGAATATCGTATTTTAAAGTCATTCTTGTATTCCTCCGCGTTGTTTAGCATGTTTGCTAGCAGGCTAGTCACCGTGGCTCTTTAATATCAGGGCGAATCATGAGTTGTCAAATACTTATATTCCGCTTTACACTGTACTTTAAACTATACACAATACCCCTGTGACATTCATAACATTTTTCTTTGTGTTAGAAACGTAACATGAAACGAAATCTGTTATTATTGTAGTCGTTTACGTGTTTGTAAACTTATATCTCTTATAATTTTCATATTTTATTAGCTCGTCGTAAACAGAAGTGGTCTGTGGACCCCAGAAACAGCTCTTGGAGCAACGATGAGTCTAAATTTGGACAGAAGATGCTGGAAAGTATGGGCTGGTCCAAAGGAAAGGTAAAATGGGCTGAAGTAACATTAATAAAATCACACGTCAAATGTCTGGAGTGAATATTAAATTTAGCTAAAAAATATTTCTAAACTCAAAATCAAAAGGTGTAAGAATCCTGGAAAGCGTTTCGGCCAATGGACAGATCTGTCTCTTGACATGACAGCTGCTTCATGTCTCTACATCTTAAATTTACTTTATATTTTATTTCACACAAAGGTCCATATCAATAAAAACAAATTTAAAAAGCAACAAACGTATAATTAACAAACATACAAACTTTTGTTCCAATGTTTCCAAAAACACGAGGAATGCCTTGTATCCCTTAATGTAAGATAATTTAAAGCCATTATAATTATATGTATTTTTAATCAATTAATCAACACATAAGTCTTAAAGGCACAGTATGTAATTTTCACCACTAGTGGTCGCCTATTCAAGACAAATGCGTAGCTTGAGACACTTGTTGCACACTGCAGTAAGCTTGATCGATATTAGAATATCATATTAATATAATCAAGAAAAAGATTCAAACAATAAGACTAACCGTGTTGAGCTATATAACATGATTAGTTTTCTGTCTATAAATGTATCCAAACAGTGGCTTACCTGTCTAATAAAACGCATATTAAAGCGTCTTTGGTATTTCCGAAAACCGAGGGTAACGCAGGTATGATGTCATTGATAGGCGACGCACAGACATGGTCCGTGTCCTGGTTAAAATTGCTTATTTCTCTGGATTTAAACATTCTTGGAAACATTTGTGGTTTTTGGATATTTTAATCCAAAAATCTTACATATTGTGCCTTTAAATTCATTGATCCACCTACTTGTGTTATGACTTGCAAACTTAAACATTCTGATATGTATTCTTCAACCCTTAAATTCTGCTTATACAAAATTTGTATTACAAATGCTTGCCATGATAACATTATCTAGCTGGCTGACAGATGAGAAATTACATTTTCATCAAAATTTATGATAGTCTTGAAAGTACCAAATTAAACTAATAAAAAAGATAAATCTGAATTATTAATTTATTTGTGATGGGGCCAGTAAAAATGATATAGAACATACTTTTTTTTTTTAACAGTCGCAAAGTAATTTTCAAACCAAGTGTAGTACCTACTGTATAGTATGTGTTTTGGGATGCAGCGCATGTCTGTCTTGTGTGGAAATGTAAATGTAATGGTTCTAATAGTGTTGTTGTTTGTGTGGCAGGGTCTTGGCAAGAGTGAACAGGGGTTTACAGAACACATTAAAGTTAAAGTCAAGAACAACAAAATGGGTCTGGGCACTGCTGTAAACAACGAGGTGAGGAACCATTGCTGTTTCCTTCTCTTTGAGCTACTGTATTTTTGTTTTGTGTTTTTTAGTCACCTCAATCTATTTTTGGGGGGTTTGTTTTGTTAGGACAACTGGATTGCCCACCAGGATGATTTTAATCAACTCCTTGCTGAACTTAACAACTGCCATGGACAGAACCACACTGACAGTAAGCTGAATTATGAACATAAAAGGCAAAGCACCAGCTGTGTAAAAAGTCAGTTGTTTGTCTTTGTAGTTTCGGAATGGTGTAATTCTCTTTAACGTTCAATAGGTGGTGCTATTGTGATGTTGAAATGACCTGAACTGTATTCTGTGGTGGTTGTGTACAGTCTGTGGTTTTCATGTCTTTCACGTTTTAGTGAAAGACATGAAATGATGTGAAATGATTTTAATCTTTCTGTGTACTTTCAGACCCCACACAGGAACAAGGGTTTAGTTTGGTGGAGAAATCAAAGACATCCAAGAAAAGGGTCCATTACATGAAATTCACTAAAGGTGAGCCATTCATTATCTTCTTGCAAATCTGACATTATGCTACAGGACGTTATTTTGAGAGAACTTTCAACCTTTTTGACTCCGGGGCCAATTGTCCGCAACAATATTCAAAGGCCCCATGACTTCTCCAGTTTTTTGTGATGTTCTGATTTAAAATAAATAAATAATAATTAATCATGTACAGTACAAGCACACCATTTTTCTCACAATTTGTATATGATAAAATATATTAGTGTTACAGGATTTTTTTCAGGGCTAGAAATCACACTTTTGAATGTAGGGAGTGAGTCAAAATAAGTATCTGGATCTTGTTGTTTTGTCTTGCCTTATGCTTGCTTTGTTTTAAAATAATTAATCTTGATGCCCCAAAGATTATTGCAGAATGAATAGTTTTCTTCATAAAATGATTTAAAAAGTTATTTAATAGTGCAAATAGCACTGCCATAAAAATATTAAGAACTAAGTAAAAATAGCGATATATTGAAAATAGGGATGTATTGAAAATAACAATATATTGAAAATAGCGATATATTGAAAGTAGCGATATATTCCATTTCCAATAAGTAAAAATAGTGATATATTGAAAATGGTGGTTTATTGAAAATAGCGATATATTGAAAGTAGCGATATATTCCATTTCCAATAAGTAAAAATAGTGATATATTGAAAATGGTGGTATATTGAAAATAACGATCTATACCATTTCCAATAAGTGTAAATAATAGCGATATATTGAAAGTGGCGGTTTATTGAAAGTGGCGGTTTATTGAAAATAGCGATATATTGAAAGTACCGATATATTCCATTTCCAATAAGTGAAAATAGTGATATATTGAAAATGCCGGTATATTGAAAATAGCGATATATTCCATTTCCAATAAGTTAAAATGGTGGTATATTGAAAATAACGATCTATACCATTTCCATAAGTGTAAATAGCGATATATTGAAAATAATGATATATTCCATTTCCAATAAGTGAAAATAGTGATATATTGAAAATAGCGATATATTCTATTTCCAATAAGTGAAAATAGCGATATATTGAAAATGGCGATATATTCCATTTCCGCTTAGTGTAAATAGCGATATATTGAAAATGGCGGTATATTGAAAGTAGCAATATATTGAAAATAGCGATATATTCCATTTGGACTAAGTGAAAATAACGATATATTGAAAACAACGATATATTCTATTTCCACTAAGTGAAAATAGCGATATATTGAAAATAGCGATATATTCCATTTCCACTAAGTGAAAATAGCAATAAATTAAAAATATATTGTAAATGGCGGTATATTGAAAATATCGATATATTGAAAATAGCAATACATTCCATTTGCACTATATAAATGTAGCATTTTTTGCAATAAGTGCAAATAGTTGTTAGATGCTATTTATACTTCTAAGCAGTGGCAGATACTATTTGCTCCTCAGTGTTGTTTTACATTAACAGGATGCAATAATAACAGAGTGTAAATGATTATTTTTATTAATATAATTAAATGGATGCCACCTTATTGGGACAATAAAGCCCTCCCTACCCCAAACCCTTTCTGATAAACACTTTATAATTAAACATGTTAGGCACTTTATTACCACTTTTCAAATATTTTTTTCATTTTTATTGAAAATAAATGCCTTTCCAATCTGTTTTGTGATGGGAACAGTTCAGCCAAAGGTGGATTCAAACTGGTCGATCATGCCATACTCCTTACAGCCTGTGCCACTGTAGACATTGAGTGGCATGCATCTTTTTTAATCTTGTGTGGCCCAAACAGACATTAGTGGGTGGAGTTAGTGTAAATAGCCTTTGCCAACAAGACAGTGCAAATAGACACTCCGTATTTTTATTTATAGGCCTATATTTTATGATTGACCTGTTTGTAAAGAGATGACAAGTTAATCTCTACATAGGTTTGTCTATTTAAGTCTGCTGGTGAAAGGTTGTTGTTTTTCTTTTTTCTTTTTAAATAAGCTACATGATGTGTTAATTTGAAAAACATTCATGCAGCCAAGCCAGTTTTTTTTTGGTATTATTTTTCAATTTCCTTTATAAATAAAGCCCCCCTTCCATCACTTCCTGTGTTCAGTAGCTGAACTTTGTATGCTTTGGCATATGTAGTAAAAGCTCACGGGTCACTGCTGCAGTAGATCAGCGTGATCAGGTTAGCGGTCAGCTTAACCAGCAGTCTGTGCCGTCCCAGTACAGGGAGTCACGTCATGAAGCTCCATGTTTTCTGACTATCATGTAGACAAACAAGTAACCTGAGTTTGATCAGGCGGTTGACGTTCATCTCCTGAATGTTTTGTCATGTAGAGTTGATGGCTCACATCCTTCCCAGCATGGAAAGCAGGGCGGCCTGATGTTTGTTGGTGGTCTCTATGAGTGGGAAATTTATTTGGCCTCGGGTGTAAACATCCATGATGCTATGACACTTTTAAGGGTAGTATTTTTAGGCCTTGTCTCATTTTCCATGATGGATGTTTATAAAAAATGTCAGGAATGTTGGGGAAAAACTCAGCATCTCTTATCACCTGAGAGGACACCATAGCATACCGCTCCTAAGCTCGACTTCCTGTTTCCTGTGAGGAGCACGGGCCAGTGCACTTACTACTCAAAATGGCCTCAATCAGCACCTGATGAGTCCCAAAGATAACACCGCATCCAGAACAATGTTGTTGTCGTTGTCTCTGTTTAAAGCCTTTGTTTAACTACAAGAAGGAAGACCAGACTTTCAGTGGATGTGTCTCATGAGACGGAATGGACATCTATCTCACACACAACCTCATCACGACCCCCCGTGGCAATTGGGATACCTCACTAACCTCATGTGCATGACCTCAGCTCTGATCTGATTGGTTGTGTGTTGCCCTCTGCCTCCATAACTCTCAGTTTGTGTCTTCCTGAAGTGAAAAAGCATCACTCAAGCTCATTAGTGAGAAGGTTTTTTTCCTATTCTTGGTGTGATTGACATCCTGTTGTAAAAGCATCACCATTTAGAGGTTAAAGAGATAGTTCAACCAAAAATTAACACTCTGTCATTATTTTCTCACCATCATGTCATGACATTATTTGTTTATTTGTATAAAATACAATGTAAGTCAATAGGAACTGAAGTTGTTTGGATACAAACGTTTTTTAAATATCCTTTTTTTTTGTGTTCTGCAGAAGAAAGAAATGCGTACAGGTTTGACACGACATAAATATCAGAATTTATTTTTGTCAGTGTTGATTTTGTTGACGAAAATTGACAAAAAATAATTTTTCACAGACAAAAATGAGACGATAACTAAATAAAAACCAGTTTTGAATGACAAAAACTATGACGGAAATGTATTAACATTTTTGTCAAGAATAAAAACGAGACAAAAATGTTAGGGAGGGACGATTTGGGAAGAGATCCAGTCAGAACTGATGTCCTGCGCTGTAGATGCACACATTTAACGTACCGGCAAGTTGGCATGTCTCATAAAACGTTCAAAAAAGTAAACGCCTGGGAGAAAGAGAAGAGCAGGCATATGGATAAATCTGAAAAAACGTGACGACTATTCAGTACGGTTTTCTGTGCGCACACAGAAAGCCGCCTCTCAGATGTCAGCACTCGAGTACTGAATTGAGCTCTCTTTTGCGGCTTTCTGCACTTGAACAAACATACACACAAAATACAAACAAAATGTCCGTTTTGATGAGTATTCACGTAAACACGGTCGGTTATGTCTTAAGTGAATGTAAACAGTTGGGAGAATATCGGATGTGTATCTAGGGTGACCACCCGTCCCGCTTTTTGGGTGCTTTGTCCCGCGTCCTGCAACATGTAAGTAGTGTCCCACATTTCGGTTATGTCTGTAGCCTATTATTATTAATTTTCATCCCTGAAATTACAATACCACCACAGTAGAAATATAATAACTGTGACTGGCATTTAAAAATTTATTTGTGCAGCCATCATGGTCTAGCTGTGAAAATAACCAACCAACGCAATCGTAGAGAGGTTTTCCCACTGATGACAACTGTGGACAGCGCAAAGAAATAAATGCGGGCCTTGTTCAAGTCGGTAAACACAACTACACCAGCAAGGATTTCATCTCACATAGTGGATAAGAGCTGCTCAAAGCTGCCCAAATTGATTATTTAAAGCATGTAATCATCCATCCTTGATGGCAAATATTTCCAACGAACATGCACCGATCCCGTGGATGCTCAAGCCTACGGAAAAACACGAGATATTCTCCATTTATTTTAACCAATAAAAAATGTATTGCAACTGTCAGACGCGTCTAGCTTCTCACGTTGATAGTTCATTTAAAGCGGTTTCTGTGGCGTTATTATAATGAAAAATGTTGAGCAGGAATCTCTCCGCTCACAGCCGGATTTCCTTCTCGCACGAAACTGGACGCGCGCTCTCTCTCGCTCGCAGTTTATACCATGTGCGTGCTCAAACTTTGTCCTCCTGCATGTGCACTCGTGAATCTAGAATTGTCTTCTCTCTATGATATAATGTTGTCAGAAGCGCAACATTATAGTGTGGGCACCCACCGGCAGAAACATTAATCGGCGCAAATGCCAAGATTGCCAGCGAATGTAAATCAGTATTTACATAGCATAACAGTAGTAATTTTATCTCTCACACGTGTCCCGCATTGTCCCTCAAAATCACATCTACTGTCCTGCAACAGGTGGTCACCCTATGTGTATTAGTGTATTATATCCGTGCATCGGCCTTAAAGTGACAGCAGCCTAATAAACCTGCTGCTCTCCGTCATTAATGTTAATCAAACAACAAAAGAAAACGAGAAAAATCACTCGATGTTCTTGACTGAATAACTTTAATAGCTTTAATAAGGATTAATCTACATTTACTTTATTCAAATAAATATGTCTGCTTGAAAAAATGAAGAATGTTGAATGCAAGTTGTTATAAAGAATGTATATATCATTAATCAAAAAGAAGACCATGTTCTTCTTTATGAGAAGCAGCTTTATTTAATTTTAAGATAAATAAAGACATGTTATGTCACAGCAGTTAAATCTGTGTGTGTATTACATGTTCAAACCTTAATGTAATTCATTTTTTCAAAATTTGCTGTCAAAATGAACACTGATTTTTGGGTGGACTATCTATCCTTTTAACAGTAAAAATATTGCAGTGGGATTCTGCTGAAATCCTCATTGATTATAATGTGTTTATTGATAAATGAATTCTCGGAAGAAGACTCTGTTCTCTGAATGTGTGATGTCTGTAATTTGATCCGTAACAGTCTGTTTGAGATTTATGTTGCCGTGTCAGAAAGTGGAATTAAGATGTCAAACCGTCTTTGAAACGACAAACGTGACACTGATTGTTACAACTGCTAATGGATTTATAGTTTGTTGTCACGGCAATCGTCTGGTCGAGTCCGCCCATGTCCCCTGTGGAGGTTTTGTTGATTGGATCACCTTCTGCTGATATTAGTTGATCTGTAACCCATAGAAGGCCTCGCCCTTTGTACGTTTCCCTCACCAAAGCCGTTGCCAGGTTAAGGCCTTTAATGGATTTAACAGAGATAAATGTTTAAAGGTGTGCTACTCATTTTAAAGTAAATATAAATACTCCAGTAAGTCTGGAGAGCATTAAATACCACAATACCATCATGATGTTTGACTGTAATATTAGGCTGTAATCTTAAATGTAGTGTATAGAGGTCTCTTGGTGCTGATTATCTATTGTCAGGATATGAATGCGCAGTATGTAATGATGGTACAACTGCATATATTTCTAGTATTTCAGTCTCATTTTTAACAACTGATTTTGGACTGATCCTTCAGAATGAAAGCAAGCTGAGCCCCGCTCTAGACAGGATGGAGGTAGCTTGTTTCAAAGATTGATGTCTTTCAGAACAGGAGAAAGGCACCAGCGTCTCCAGCGCCCGTCTCAGACGCGAGCAGCGTAAACCAGTAACCCAGATTTAATTGGCTGCCCATTTATCAACTGATCCAGCATTTCTTGATGTGAGCTGAACTGCAAGCACTTCATCATCTGAGTGGGTCAAGCTGTTACACAGATGAACGGAACAATTTTGGACCCCTTCGTTAATAATTAACCTGATTTCTTTTGAGAAACAAACCAGTGCGTAATATAATAATTTCATCATTACTGTTTCCTGCTCAAGCAGTTAAAAGAACACCCTCTGATCTTTTTTTGTCACCTTCACTTCCTGCTCCAGAAAAGCCTTTTTTCTTGTTTATTTAATTGCAACTGAAAAGCTTAAAACTTATCCAGGTGTCTTATGAGGCAGTCAATTAGTATCTCGCTTGTCAGATTAGCAAGTCGATCCGAAAAAGCCTCTGTGATTGCTAATCTGGTTTGGCCAGAGTTCTGTCACATTCGTTGCCATCTCAACGGTGACCTTGATCCCAACAAGGTTTCGTAACCTCATGTGCACTGGTAGACTATACTGCTACTCATTCATGGCCTTCAGACACTTTAAAGCATTTTATGTTATTTTATTTTATATTGCTTTCAATATAATCACAGTAAATGATGACTAGGGCTGTCAAGCTCCAAAAAGGAACACAAAAAGGGCTCCATACATCTTGTGAAGTCTTTTAAAGCGATGTGAACGCGTTTAATTTCTTGTTATTTACAGAAAATGTGTTCTTTTTATTTATTCAGATCTTTTCTAGAATAATTGGTTGATTCAGTTCACAAAACTGAACTGAATGATTCATGAATCGCACCGATCTGTTCTTACATTTAACTCTCTGATTTAGTGATTCATCACAAATCAAACTGATCTGGTTTTTGAGTTCAACTCACTGATTCAATGATTTGGTCCCAGCGGTTAACAGCCAGTGCTGGGTAGATTACTTACAAATTGTAGTTGGTTACTGATTCAAAAATAGTTAACATAATCCATTACATTTACACATTAAAGGTAATATAATCTGACTACTTTTGGATTACTTTTAGATTACTTTTGACCTAACTTGTTTATCAACTTAATTTGACTAGGATAATCTTGTACCATATTGATATAAAAATACAAAGAGAAGGAAAATACATTATATTCTTTATCAACTACATGAAGTACAATAAATATTACATGATGTCAGGGTTTCCCAGACGGGGGTTCGTGAGTTTAATGATCAGCTATCACTTACTGAAAAATTATCTGTTGACCTGCATGTCATGAGAGAACCGTGAACTTAATTTTATTATTATTATTATTGACCTAATTTTATTATTGACCTAACTTATTAATGTAAAATCACAGGGGGTCTTCAAGTAAATATATTATGACAAAAAAAAGTTGCATGTAAATATGAAATGGCATGAATTTATACATTTTAATGTGTTTGAAAGACAAAAGCCTTTCAAAGTCAGTAATACATGGTTAAACGACACACTGAGTGATAATTCAAATAATATTTGAGTTGATTAGATATGCAATGTTGAGAAAACACTTGCTAAAAATGAAGTGATTTCTGTAAATCCAGTCATCAAACTAGATAGAAAAAGTAGTAGTTGGGAGAATTAATGAATGAGAATAACAAGTAATCAATAAAAAAGTAACTGTAGTCTGATTATGAGTATTTTAAAATGTAATATAATCTAATTACAAGCACTTAAAGGCACAATATGTATGATTTTTGGGTTAAAATATCCAAAAACCACTACAACAATGCTATATATTTTGTTGACTTGTGTACTTACATTATCCCAAATGTTTTCAAGAATGTTTAAATCCAGAGAAATAAGCAATTTTATCCTGGACACGATTTATCGCGAGTACCATGTTTTACCATGCCTAATATCAATCTAGCTTACTGCAGTCTACCGTAGTCGCCGAGCAAACGCAGAGTAGCACTATAACAACTTTCAACACTCAAATGTATCTAATATGATAAACAGCGCTGCGTTACCACACATACGCTTGGACCGGAAGAAGCGGAAGCGGTGACTGTGGCATAATAAAAGCTCTGCTGCTCTCGAGCCGTGTGTGTCACGCTCGTCTCTCATTAGCAATCGCTCCAGCGGCCTCGTTCTGCTCCAACACCCTGCTTCATATTACAGTAATGTTAATAAATCTTTATTACATTAGCTCATCCATGAATATGATTTCTGCCTGAATCCCGTCCGATTCTTTTCCATCGGCTGTAGACGTGAAGACGACACCTCCCATGATTCCACGAAATCAAGGCGTCATCAAGCTACGCCTTTGTTTTGAATAAACGACCTCTAGTGGCGAAAATTACATATTGTGCCTTTAATTTTTGGAATCTGATTAAGTAATCCAGATTACATGTAACCAGTTACTACCGGCACTGTTAACGGCTCACTGGAGGCGAAGATTTTCAGCTGATGAATTGAACTTCAGTTTCTCACACAAAGCTATTGTATGACTTAAGAAATCCTGGCATATATATGGACTGGTTTTACAGCTTGAAATCTCCATTCCAAATTCATTGAAATTATTTGGGGGGGGAAAAAACAATCAGTACATGATTCAAATGTTCATTTTTGGTTGAGTTAATCCTCCAAAGGTTTGTCTGTGGCACTTGTAGTTACACCCAAAAACTAACCTTTGTTAGTTGATAGATCTCTTTTCCATAAGTAAAAAGGTCATTTTTGGGCTCCACTTGATGTCCACTGTGATCAGTGGAAAGCTTGTTCGGCTTGGCCTTTTGTTTAGCCTGCTTACAGGATACCTTGGTTACTTGAAGGCAAGGTCTCCCCTTTGAAAGCCATGCTGAAAAAGACCCTAGAGCAATAAATAAGCGAGTGTTATCAGGAGCTGCTTGGAGGAAGAGGATGCAGCTGTACGAACAGGAGTCGCGGCTGAGACGGGCGCCCAGGCACTCCTGGAGCCTTTGAGCTGCTGGAAAACGGGAGGTGTGAGGTGGGGCCGGCCCTGCACCGTTTGTTTTTCCTCAGCCGTTTCATCCCCTGCGACCATGCAATGTGCCCTCTTTTACCTCTAAACCTTTCCTCTCGGCAGGAGTTCAAAACGCTCCTGTGACCCTTATCCATTTAAATCAATAGTTTGAACGCCACTAGAAAAATATCCATTTGTCAACAGGTTGCGACCGGAAACGTTTCCTTTTCATCTTCCCAGATGTTTGTGAAGTGCATAATAAACACGTTTCTCCTTTTTAAATCGGAAAGTAGCAATCAATAACGGCTTTTAAATATGTATTTGGTATTTTGCACGATAGTTTGACAGAAGCTTTGCTGCCCTCACACTGAAGCAGAACTCAATGTTTACACAAATGCTCTATTGTGTGGAATAATGTCAAAGATCTATAAAAAGTCTCCATGTTTTTAACCTTTTCTCACAGGAAAGGACCTGTCCAGTCGTAGCAAAACGGACCTGGCTTGTATTTTTGGGAAGCGATTGAAACGAGAAATAAGAGACCAAGATGAGGTAAGCGGTGTAACTTGGCAGCACATCTATTTTTTTTTATTTTTTTTTTTTCATTCTTTAAAATGTCGTATAACAATATTACAGGTTTAGTAAAAGTTCAGTATAAGCATGATGTTAGTTTTGTCACTCCTTCACGCACACTGTACCAGTCAAAAGTTTGGAAACATTAAGGTTTTTGAAAGAAGTCTCTAATGGCTCATTTCCACCAAGCGGTACGACTCAGTACAGTACGGTATGCAATTTTTGCCGTTTCCATTGTCAGAAGTTGGGAATGGTACCCTAATTCCATCAAAGAATCCTGGGGAAAAAAAAAAAAAGGTGCACAACTGTTTTCAACATTGATAATAATCAGAAATTTTTGTCAAGCATCAAATCAGCATAGAATGATTTCTGAAGGATCATGTGACACTGAAGACTGGAGTAATGATGCTGAAAATTCAGCTTTGCGTCACATGATTAAATTACATTTTAACATATATTCACATAGAAAAGAGTTCTTTTAAATGGTAAAAATATTTTACAATATTACTGTTTTTACTGTATTTTTGATCAAATAAATGCAGCCTTGGTGAGCAGAAGAGACTTAACATAAAAAAAAACATTAAAAAAAATTGATATTTTCAAACTTTTGACTATACAAATATGTATAATTTATAATAGGTTACATATATATATATATATATATATATATATATATATATATATATATATATATAAACACAATATATTGCTGGAAAAGTACAAAATACTTTTTAAAAATGTCAAAGTGACCTCTGTTCAGACTCCCTCATTTCATCTATTCAGTTTATAAAAAAACCCATAAGTATGTCGCAAGAATGTGTAATTCCATACACAACTGGCACTTAGCAACTAGATCACTAAAACTAAACAAAACAACGTAACCAACTCTTTACGAGAGACATTAATAATTACCTGTTTGATCGGTTTGTTACAATGAGGAATGAATTTATTTTCACTTCCTTCAAGGCAACACTGTTTTTATGCTTTCTCGCTCTTCACAGTTTACCACAATTAATTTAACCAGAACTGCTTATCATATGTTCAAACTTAATTTGTAAACTTCTACTTAAGATGTTTAAGATTAAATGGCAGCTGAAAATCCCTGTTGACATTGTTAGGATTTTTGCCATTCAAAATGGGCAAATTATCTTTTCTCATTTATTCGCATTCTGAACTGTGGTACAAGAAAACACCAAAATAACCAACCTTTTTTACGCTGTATGCGAATCAACATATAACACAACACTGTGTTTGCACAGCAGCCAGAAAACGAGGCACGTGCCGAGTGTCATGACAACAGCAAAGCTGCTCTGATGCGACATTTCATTTACGAGCCAAAGCTTAAACCCTAAGCTTACCTAGAACTATTCTTCTGCTGCCTCGCAAACACTGGCGTTTCTTTGTGGAAATACAAATCTTACTAAGAACTGAACCACAAAAAAAGTAGCATTTACATCACAACAAAAATGAACAAATGATGTGTCCGCTTGCAAAATATGTCGAAATAAATTACAATGCCAACTTTAAGGTGGACTTTCAGAGGAAATACAGACACCACCACCTTCAAACTGAATCCAAACTATTAGAGCCGTGTAAGCCAAAAACTCTACTACATAATCCCTTCAAACCAACTTCTTTAAACCAAGTTTCGAGGGTTTGAAGGGACCATCAGTAATTCTGTTTTCTACTTATATCACTGCCTCCTGTACCTGGGAGATGATGGGGAAATGCAGTTTGATCGTGCCCACTAGCACATCATCAGAAATACACAGCTTGATTTGACCACAGAGATGGCTGACAGGACTATGGGGTGAAAGAGGAGAGAGCGGGTGCAAATCCGTTAAGGGGATTTCAGTGGGATCCCTGCCTACAGTGACTCATGTGTGGAGTCAGACGGCACGCTATGACACGGCTCATTATCAGCCTGCAGCTCGCTGCGAGCGGCTCACGTGAAAGCAGAGGTCAGCGGTGCGTACAGGTGGGCTGGACCGTACAGCGACACACAACCGGCTGAAATAGCTTTGCCACATCTCAATATTATTCTCATGTTTTATGTAACACTTCAAATGTCAGCTCTACAGTGAGGAAAGGCTAATTTTGGGTGTTAAAGGAATATTGTGTGTTAAACAGGTTCATTTTAGGGGTTAAACGACTTCAGATTTTATGTGATTAAAGTCAAGTCGACGTCGACAATTCACTGATGACGTCATTAATGAACAAATAAGCCTGAACCTCGAGCTGAGACTCGAACGCGGGTCGCCTTGTGCACAGCTATGGGATATGATAGCGCAATTGTTCCTACATAACAGTTCTTTTGTCTTTGGGTTGTTTTATTTCTCACAGATTTCTGCTCTTTCTAAGCTAGTTGCTAGGAAATATATGCTAGAACTTTTAAGTTTCTAAGCTATTTTATTGATAAATCACAGAACAGTGTGGCACTGATTATCTCTTCATCACGGCATCTGTTAGTGGGTGGGATATATTAGGCAGCAAGTGAACATTTTGTCCTCAAAGTTGATGTGTTAAAAGCAGGAAAAATGGGTAAGCGTAAGGATTTGAGCGAGTTTGACAAGGTCCAAATTGTGATGGCTAGACGACTGGGTCAGAGCATCTCCAAAACTGCAGCTCTTGTGGGGTGTTCCCGGTCTGCAGTGGTCAGTATCTATCAAAAGTGCTCCAAGGAAGGAACGGCGGTGAACCAGCGACAGGGTCACGGGCAGCTAAGACTCATTGATGCACGTGGAGAGCGAAGGCTGGCCCGTGTGGTCCGATCCAACAGACGAGCTACTGTAGCTCAAATTGCTCAAGAAGGTAATGCTGGTTCTGATAGAAAGGTGTCAGAATACACAGTGCATTGCAGTTTGTTGCTGCAGACCAGTCAGGGTGCCCATGCTGACCCCTGTCCACCGCCGAAAGAGCCAACAGTGGACACGTGAGCATCAGAACTGGACCACGGAGCAATGGAAGAAGGTGGTCTGGTCTGATGAATCACGTTTTCTTTTACATCACATGGATGGCCGGGTGCATGTGCGTCGCTTACCTGGGGAACACATGGCACCAGGATGCACTATGGGAAGAAGGCAAGCCGGCGGAGGCAGTGTGATGCTTTGGGCAATGTTCTGCTGGGAAACCTTGGGTCCTGCCATCCATGTGGATGTTACTTTGCCACGTACCACCTACCTAAGCATTGTTGCAGACCATGTACACCCTTTCATGGAAACGGTATTCCCTGGTGGCTGTGGCCTCTTTCAGCACAGCCACAAAGCAAAAATGGTTCAGGAATGGTTTGAGGAGCACAACTACGAGTTTGAGGTGTTGACTTGGCCTCCAAATTCCCCAATCGAGCATCTGTGGGATGTGCTGAACAAACAAGTTCGATCCATGGAGGCTCCACCTCGCAACTTACAGGACTTAAAGGATCTGCTGCTAACATCTTGGTGTCAGATACCACAACACACCTTCAGGGGTCTAGAGGAGTCCATGCCTCGATGGGTCAGGGCTGTTTTGGCAGCAAAAGGGGGACCAACACAATATTAGGAAGGTGGTCGTAATGTTATGCCTGATCGTTGTATGTTGATATACCCCCCCCCCCCCCCCCCAAAAAAAAATGCTCTTTGTCACTCACTAAGCGATTTTTATATTTTAGTGTTCAGGTGTCATGTAGTTTTTCACATTAAATCCCAGTTTCATTTTTTGACCTTCCTCTCTTGGTTGACAATGGTTACCTCAGTGTTCGTGACACAGCAGTTCCAAGTCCATCTAATGAATGTGCTGCAGGTCTGAAGCCCCCGCCGAACTGCCTCTTTACTGAGAAAGAAACACAATAGCAGCAGCTCATGCTTTGCTTGAATTTGGAAGTGCCGGCAGTGTGCTATATTTTTATTTTTTCTTCCGCTAATCGTTTTGTTGCAGTTTGTTATTGTCCTACTCTGGAGGGACTTCATTGACCGGATTGAAAACCAATCTGAACAGGCTCACAATGGCATCCCAGGGGGCCGTGTGGCGAAGGGCTGGTGGCGAGCCCTGTAAACGAGGGGTAGTTAGGCCTGCATAGGAAGCCAATGAGGGGGTGTTGTTTATGTGTGCATTGTGTGCTTGTGTGCCGGTGGAAGATTTTTGCCTCAGTTCATAGATGCATCCCGGCACATGGTGTTTATAAACCTGTTTAATGCAGTTTTTGTGACCGAGCTTGTGCCATCGGTGTCACCTTACAGGTTTTAAGTGCATCATGCAGTTAGTGTCCATGCACAGGCCGATCTCACTGCTGCAGTGTCTTGGCCGCCCTCACTCCCACCTCTTGCACCAGGGGTTTTCCTCCCTCCTCTCAGAGCTTCCTGTCAGTCCCTTATCTCTTGTCACAGTGTTCTCGGACACACACATGTGTGCACATGGGAGGCCGTTCCAAGTCGCCCCCGATCTCATTACCTTGATTTAAGAAACTGTTATGGAGTGGCAGATGGTTTTTTTTTTTCTTTCTTTTTTTTCTTAACAAATGAGTTTTGATTTTTTTTTTTTGTGTTTACTGTGGTCCTAGTTTGAATTAGGCACTTCTTTAAAGGGTTAGTTCACCCAAAAATGAAAATTCTGTCATTAATTACTCACCTGTAAGACCTTCGTTCATCTTCAGAACACAAATTAAGATATTTTTTGATCAAATCCGATGGCTCAGTGAGGCCTGCATTGACAGCAAGGTAATAAACACTTTCAGATGCCCAGAAAGCTACTAAAGACGTATTTAAAACAGTTCATGTGACTACAGTGGTTCAACCTTAATGTTATGAAGCAATGAGAATACTTTTTGTGCTAAAAAAACAAAATAACGACTTTCTTCAACAATATCTAGTGATGGGCGATTTCAAAACACTGCTTCATGAAGCTTTATGAATCTTTTGTTTCGAATCAGAGGTTCGGAGCGTGTATCAAACTGCCAAAGTCACGTGATTTCAGTAAACGAGGCTTCGTTACGTGATAAGTGTTTTGAAATTTCAATGGTTCACCACTGGGGGGCGTGACTTTGGCACCGAACCACTGATTCGAAACAAAAGATTCGTAAAGCTTCGAAGCTTCATGAAGCAGTGTTTTGAAATCGCCCATCACTAGATATTGTTGAATAAAGTCGTTATTTTGTTTTTTTAGCACAAAAAGTATTCTCGTTGCTTCATAACATTAAGGTTGAACCACTGTAGTCACATGAACTGTTTTAAATATGTTTTTAGTAGCTTTCTGGGCATCTGAAAGTGTTAATTATCTTCCTGGCAATGCAGGCCTCACTGAGCCATCGGATTTCATCAAAAATATCTTAATTTGTGTTTTCCGAAGATGAACGAAGGTCTTACGGGTGTGGAACGACATGAGGGTGAGTAATTAATGACAGAATTTTCATTTTTGGGTGAATTAACCCTTTAATGTTTCATATGTCGAGGTCTTGGAAACATCACATCTCTGAGGAAGTTCAATAAAAATGGAAAGCGACCAAATTGCTCTCCATCATTCTGTCAAAATCCAGTTGCCCACTTTTTTTAAACACTCTTTGACAGATTGTGATGGACACTATATACCAAGGCTGTAACCATGTTTTGAACATTGGGGACCAATTTTTTAGAAAGCAGTGAAGGAAATTCTAGGTCTAATTCTAGTTGGGAAAATAAATCATTTTGATCTATTTGCAAATAATATTTGCTTTAATTTGCATTAAAATATGCACACATGTACTTTTGTTTGCCTAATATGTCAAAAACAAAACATTTGTCTCATTACACTTGGTTAGGAATAACATGAATCACGTAAATTTCAAATTCAAAATGGCCATATTTGAGAAAAAAAGTTGAGTAGTGTGCATCACTGGATGTTACTGTCGGTTGTTTAACATTTCTATCGTAAAACAGTTGACGTATCAAATGTTTCGCTATTTACATACTCATTCTTTCGATGTTAAACTGACACTTCGCGCTGGAATTCACGCTCTGTTTCTGTGAACAGTAAGCCCCGCCTACTTTGATTTGATTGGCCATCTCAATCATTTTGACATTGACGAGCTCTGTTAGAGCGCTGAGGCAGACCAGACGAAAAATTTTACTTTTAAACCTTTTTGTTGTATTCAATCAACTTTATGAAATGTCTGATGACCTATGTAGGTGGGGGTTTTTTTAGCGGTTTGGATTATCTTAATTTTTTTTGTCTTATTTCAAAATAATTTTAACCCATCTTGCAGCCCCATTGGAAATTTGCTGAGGCCCCCTAGTGGGCGCCGGCCCCCTGGTTGAGAACCACTGCTGTAACGGATAGCCGTCAGGAGCGTGTTAGAGAGCCGGCAGTGTCCGAACAGACCGCACTGCCATCCATCACTGCCTTTCACTCTGAACGATGTGGGAAAATCTCAGTGGCAGGGAGAGCAGTGTTCACGACTAGTGCTTTTGTGCCTTTCTCACAACCGTTGTCTTTACTTGATCACATTTTTTTTGTATTTTTAGCTTTCAGTATTTATTCTTGATGTGTCTCTTATTTGGTTCCCTCCTCATCTCTTTCTCTCTCGTTGGCTTGTTCTCTTCTCGGGGGCCTTAGTTAGGCTGTAGGCTAGTGTGTACGGAGTCATGAGGAGTGGGTGTGATTTATCTCCCTCGGCCCCTTCGTCGCCCCCTCCACTCCGGCAGGCCCAGAGGAAAGAGCCGAGTTTGCTTGAACGTGGCTCGGTTTGCGAGGCCCCAGCATTAGCTGAAATAAACCCTCCTGCTGCTGGTGAAAAATGTCCTGTGATTGGCTAATTAATCAGTCAAAAGGGGAGCGTCGCGGCCTGTGACTTGAGGGACCCGAGCAGGCGACCGCTGAGGGCCCGCTGATAAATGGACTCCCTCCTGCTTCATACATCAGTGAAACTTAGTCATTTTTTACCACTGCTCTTTGCGTCAATGCTGGATCGCTAAGGCCTACACTTATATATTTCGTGTGAAACTCCATCTGTGTGTGTGTGGAATGCGTTTCAGACAATCGTCTGATTTGGTCTGCGAACTTTAAATTGCTCAATAAATATTGTCTATTCAGCATAATGTCCACATCAGAGTTTTAGTTTCAGTATTATTTTGCCCCAGATTTTTCAGTTTGAAACTGCAAACAATAGACTTTCAGTTTGAAAATCCAGTGATAAATTTGATATTTCTTGTGATTTAATCAGTAAGTTTAAGCCATTTTACTCTTTTATTGTATTGTATTTTACTATCTATTATTTGTGTCTGTGCTATTTAATGTAGCCTAAAGGAGATCCATTGCTACCTGTTGCTGGAAGTTCCTTGCCTTAAATCAAACTAATTTTAGAATATTTTATATATATATATATATATATATATATATATATATATATATATATATATATATATATATATAATATATAAATACACACACACACACACACACACACACAACCATTCAAAAGATTGTGCTCATTGTTTTTTTTAAATTACTTTTAAAAATTTTATTTCATCAAAGATGACTGTACAGACATTTACAAAGTTTCAAAAGATTTCCTGTTCAAATAAATGTTGTTTTGAACTTTTTTTTTTTTTTACACTAAAAAATTAGCCTTTTTTTCAAGATTTATGCATTTCAATTAATAGTAAAATTCCATCAAATTGAATTGAGTAATCCTTAAATATTATAAATTAAGAATTTTAAATAAGTAAAAAAAAAAAAATAGAGCTTAATAAACATTCTGTATAAATCTTAATGGAACAAGGGAATGGACCATTTAGTTTTAGTTTTTTAGTTTGAAAATTAAAATGTTTAAATTTAAGTTTAATATTTATACAAAATGTTTTAAGCTTGTTTTGTTTTGTTTTTTAAATTATTTAAAATTCTTAATTTATAATATGTAAGGATTTTTCAATTTAATTTGATGGAATTTTACTATTAATTGAAATGCATAAATCTTGAAAAAATACTTATTTTTCGAGTGTATTCATCAGATTCCTGAAAAATTGAATCAATTTCCACAAAATTATTGAAATTCAGCTTTGCCATCACATGAATAATTAACTTTTTTCTATTTTAATATATTTAAAATGTATTTTAACTTTTATTTCACAATATTACTCTTTTTACTGTGTTTTCGATCAAATAAATGCAGTCTTGGTGAACATAAGAGACGCTTTTAAAAACATTAAAATATCTTTCCAACCCCAAACCTATAAATTCTAATATATAAATTGTACTTGAATATTTTAATAATGTTTTATATATATATATATAATTCTCACTATTAACTAGTTGCTTATTATCATGCATATTACTGAGGTATTAGCTGTTTATTAGTACTTATTAAGCACATATTAATGCCTTATTCTGCATGACCTTATTCTACATTCTTACTCCTACCCAATACCTAAACTAAACACCTACCATACTAACTATTAATAAGCAGTAATTAGGAGTTTGAAGCAAAAGTTGTAGTTAATAGTGAGAATTGGACTCTAAAATAAAGTGTGACCAAATTATGACTTATGAATTAGGATTTCTTTTATTAAAGTAAGCTGCGAGACGGTTGGCGTCTGTGGTTGTCTCCATGGTTCCCGTCAGGCTGTGTTTCAGGGGTTGGCGTGACCCCCTGTGGCCTCTCCCACTCCCACGGCAGCTCTAACACAAAGCCCTCAGACTGGAGGGTGGTACCTGTAGCTGCTCTGAATCAGCCCACGCCCGTCCTCATGAAGGATCGCCGGCCAGTTGACTCGCCGTTCCCCCGATGCCGCCACCTCACCAAATGAGGAGGAGAGGCTGCGCCATTTGGCAGATGTGGTGAAGGGGCGAGAGGCAGCGATGTCATTGGCCGCATGGGAGTCAGCTGGTGGGCGGAGTTGAGTACTGAAATGCTGCTGAGGATGCAGAAGTTGAGCTCTGAATATGCCAGCAGGCTGATGGAGCTCCCATTACAAAACCACTGAGTTTTATCCACATTATTACACACATTATAAATTATACAATATTTTGGAAATTACACAATATTGATGAGAGGTTACAACAGTCTATAAAAAGACTAAAGATTAGCTTCAGTCCCCATTCAACATTTGTTTGCTAGCAATTTTTTTTTATTTTAAACTTACACCCGTTTAAAAGTTTGAGATCGGAAAGATTTTTAAATGTTTTTGAAGGAAGTCTCTTCTCCAATGCTGCATTTATTTGATCAGAAATTACTGTAAAAACAGTAATATTGTGAAATATTACAATTTAAAATAACTATTTATTTATGTAATATATGTTAAAATGTAATTTATTCCTGTGATGCAAAGCTAATTTTTCATCAGTCTTCAGTGTCACATGATCCTTCAGAAATCATTCTAATATACTGATTTGATGCTCAAGAAATATTTATCATCAATGCTGAAAACAGTTGTGCTGACTAATATTTATTATTTGTGGAAACTGATACTTTTTTTTTTAGTGTAAATATGTTGGAGCCATGGCTTAGTGGTGCAAGTTCAAATCTGGCTTGCAACATTTTTCTATCCCTATATTTTTTTTTGTCCTCTCTCTTTCTCATTTGAAAACTAGCAGAATGCTAAAAATAAAAATTTGAAAAACTTAAAGGATTTACTCACTCCCATGTCATCCAAAATGTTTATGTCTTTCTTTCTTCAGTCGAAAAGAAATGAAGGTTTTTGAGGAAAACATTCCAGGATTTTTCTCCATATAGTGGACTTCACTGGGGTTCAACGGGTTGAAGGTCCAAATGTCAGTTTCAGTGCAGCTTCAAAGAGCTCTACATGATCCCAGACGAGGAATAAGAGTCTTATCTAGAGAAACCATCAGTCATTTTCTAAAAAAAAAAATAAAAATGTCTTGCACTGCTCTGCGATGCGCCACACATTACATAATCACGCTGGAAAGGTCACGTGTGATGTAGGCGGAAGTACTGCGGTAGGGCAAAAAACTCCATCTCTTTTTCTCCTCCAACTTCAAAATCTTCCGACATCGTTGTTTTACCTTTTTTTTTTTTTTTTTTTTTTTTTTTTTTTTTTTTTTTTTGTAAAGGCCGTTTGACTTGGTCTTTGCACGTTCGCTTTGTAAACACTGGATCGGTAATTCCGTCTACGTCACGCGTGACCTTTCCAACGTGATACCGTAATGCGTGGCGCAGAGCATCGCAAAGCAGTGCAAGACGAGTTAAAAAGTATATACATTATTTTTTTATAAAATGAACATGAAAATGACATGCGGTGAGCCTCAAACACCATTGTTTCCTCCTTCATATGTAAATCTTGTGTCTGAAAAACACAGCGGAAAAAAGGGCGAATCCCAACATAACACCGACTGTTACGTAACAGTCGGGATCATTATTATTTACGCCCCCAAAATTTGGCAGTATTAACGTCTGTAGCTGCACAGCCGAATCATCAGACGTTCTGCAGGTATTGTGAAGCATGCAAGCAAGGACAATAGCGAAAATGGCAGATGGATCGATAATAAATGTTCATGATCCATGATATCATGATATATTTAGTGATATTTGTAAATTGTCTTTCTAAATGTTTCGTTAGCATGTTGCTAATGTACTGTTAAATGTGGTTAAAGTTACCATTGTTTCTTACTGTATTCACGGAGACCAGAGCCATGTCGTTATTTTCATTTTTAACCCGTCTGTATAATTCATAAACGCATCTTCATTCTTATTGAGTTTCTCCAACAGTGTGTAGCTTTAGCCCTGTTAGCCGTGCAGCACACTATCAAACTCATTCAGAATCGAATGTTAGCAAACATCCACAAAATACATGCCATACTTACGTGATCTGATATGCTGCATCACCAACAGTTTGTAAAGATCTATTTTGAGAGTTATATTTGCTGTGTGAGCTTATGTATTATTTATGCAATGTTTAATGGAGTCGTGAGCTTGGGGGCGGGGGAGCACGAGCATTTAAAGGTGTACACACCCCAGATCAGCGCATTTTTCCTCCCCACCCCAAAATAGGCAGTTAAAACATGGTATAATAAAAAATCTATGGGGTATTTTTAGCTGAAACTTCACAGATACCTTAGACTTATATTACATCTTGTGAAATGGCCATTCTATGGCACCTTTAATTTCTTTTCGACTGAAGAAAGAAAGACAAACATCTTTGATGACATGGGGTGAGTAAATTATCAGGAAATTTTAATTCTAAAGTCAACTAATCCTTAAAAAAAAAAAAAAAATTGCGCAAGCTCATAATAGGACTGTATATTATAACTCAGTCGTGCTCAGTCACGATCAGACAGCAGTGCAAACTGGCACGTTGCAACCATGTGGTCCAGCATGTTTAACTTCTCAACTAATGCGGTAACCGACGCCTGTGCGCCGGTGTTCAAAGGCATGTTTGTTTTCAAGCAGGAGAGCCCTAATATGTTCTCAGATAACATCTAATTGCCTCAAACAAAAGCGCAGCCTCCCTTACGCTGTTGACAGGGCTACAGAATAATGAAGAAACGGACCGAAATGACTGCTTGCTACATACCCTCCGGCAACTGGCTTTACGCCCATGCCAACCCACTGACATGTACAAATTAGTGTGAAAATAAAAACGGCATTAACTAAAAAGGGTAAGTGAAGTGGCCAACTTCTGCAGTCATTGTCGGCCCTGGCATGGTGATTACAGTGTGAGCGGAGGAAGCTAACCGCCGACGCTCCTGAGAGCCACCACCACTGCTGTTTTCCTGGGTCTCGGCTTGCATTTAATCACCGCCAGTTTAATCTAATAAATCACAGCAGGGCAGAGAATAAATGGTGTGTCCTCCATCTTGGGGCTGACACATCAGCTCCTTGGAGGGCACGGAAAGGCAAGCACTTTACATTGTAAAGCAAGCAGAGTTTAGTGATGATGCCCTATGCAGTGTGTTGTCGCCATTTGTTACTCGTGATAAGTAATGAAGTCTGGGGTTGGTGGAGAGGTCTGCATCACGCTGGCTTACTGTCTGTGTTAGGTCTACGTCTGTATTCAGACACCTCTTCATCACTTACACCTTCATTTAAACTATTATTCATTCTTTTATTTCATTGTTTTATTTACATTAATTATGTTGCCTGTTAATTTTTAAATTGTATTAATAATTAATAATTATATTATTATTTATATTAATTATAATAATAATAATAATTATTATTATTATTATATATGTATATATTAGATATATTTATTATATATAATAATAATAATAATAATAAATCAATCACAATTATTATTATTATTAGTATTACTAGTATTAGTATTATTATACCAATTTAACATATACCATGCAAATTAAAAGAATGTCTTTTAGTGTATATCTGGTGTAATAATAATAACAACAACAATAATAATATCAATATTAATACAATTATATTTATTATTATTATTATTATTATTATACCAATTTAACATACCATGCAAATTAAAAGAATGTCTTTTAGTGTATATCTGGTTTAATAAAAACAACAACTAATAATAATAATAATAATAATAATATCAATATTAACACAATTATATTTATTATTATTATTATTATTATTATTATTAATTATTATTATACTGATTTAACATACACCATGCACCCTAAAAGAATGTCTTTTGTGTATGTGTAGTTGTATTAAAAAAAAATAATAAAAATAATGATCAATATTAATACAACTATTAATATTAATACTATTATTATTATTATTATTATTATTATTATTATTATTATACAAAATGAACATACACCATGCAATCTAAAATGTTTTTTGTGTATATCTGGTTTAATGATGTTATTATATTGTATTATTTTATAATTATAATAAGAATTATTATTATTATTATTATTATTATTATTATTATTATTATTATTATTATTAAAACAGATATACACCAAAGACATTCTTTTAAGTTGCATGGTGTACGTTAAATTGGTAATAATAATAATAATAATAATAATGATAATAGTAATAGTAATAGTAGTAGTAGTAGTAGTAGTAGTAGTAGTATTAATATTGATACTATTATTATTATTATTATCAATATTATTACCACTATTATTATTATTATTATTATTATTATAGCAATTTAACATACACCATGGACCCTAAAAGAATGTCTTTTGTGTCATTAATAATAATAATAATTGTTATTATATATATATATATATATAAAAATAATAATAATATCAATATTGATACAACTATATTTATTATTATTATTGTTATACAAAATTAACATATACCATGCAACCTAAAAGAATGTCTTTGGTGTATATGTTTTAATAATAATAATAATAATAATAATCATAGTAATAATATCAGTGTCAGTATTAATACAATTATCATTATTGCATTAATAAATATTATTATTATTATTATTATTATTATTATTATTATTATAAGCAGCAATATGCTTGTTTGTATCCATTAATCTGTATTTCAGCTTTTGATCCACTGCTATCAAGCCATTTTATGCAACATTAGTATATATTATTTTTATAATTGCATCTCTTCTAGCAAGTTGTCTAAAGTTTTGTACGACACGATTTACATAGTGTTGGCTTGTTAAAGAAGAGCATTACGCCAAACATACATTTAAAGAATCATGAATCAAAGGATGGCTTGTAATTGGACTATTTGCTTTGTTCTACTTCGTTACATTACGTTCACATAATGTATTATATAATGATACATGTTAAAATGCTCATTAAACCATGCAAAGCACTGTACTGCGTGGGTGCCACCTGTTTTGCTGTCCGCCCACGTGAATGGTATGAAGGATGGCGCGGCGGGTCCTTTCTCCTCATCAGGGAGGGACAGCTGGGTAATCTGGGTCCCGATCCATAAGCCCAGGCCACCACCAAATTTATAATAGTGGCAGGACAATGAGAACACGCTCGCACAATCAGCTCTCTTCCCGATATCGTCCCAATATTATCCATCGGCCGCAGAGCGTAATGGGCCGTGATCCGTTTTGTTTAGAATATAGTTTAACTCCGAACCCTCAAAGGAGTAAATTATCCTCAAATGCTTCCATCCTCAAAAATTGTGGGGATAAGAAGAGGAAAAACAGTGTTGATGTCTTTTTGAAAAGAAAAAATGAAGATTGATTGATCATTCAACTCCAGCTTTTTACCGCGCTTATATCTGATGCTGTTTTCTACAGTTGATGCTACACCAAGAGCTAAATCACTTATTCATTTAGTCAGGCACAATTATGTACTTTTTATATATAAAAAAAAAAAAAATTTCCATTTAAATAAGCAAAATGGGGACTATAATGGTAGAAATTACGTTTTTAAGTCTGGTTTGCAAGATGCAATCAAATCAAGAGAGACCAAAGCACACATTATTTTCATTTTCATTTAATTTTTCTTTTTTAATACTGTTTATTAATTTATTTTTATAGTGATAGCATGTTACTAACAAATTGTGAACTTGCCTATACCCTGCGTGTACTGCATGTCTACTGTATTAATGTATTACTACTAGACTCTTCACTACACTCTTCGCTTTATAAATTGAATATAGATTAATCCTTATTAAAGCTACAAAAGTTATTCAGTCAAGAGCAGTGATTGATCCGCTCTCTTTTGTTCTTTGATTAACATTAATGACAGCAGCAGGTTTATTAGGCTGCTGTCACTTTAAGATCTGACACACATCCAATGTCCTCATAACTCTTTAGTCATTTAAGCCTTTAACTCATTTATGACTCTGCTTATGAGGATACTCGACAAAGCGGCCATTTTGGCATAATTTTGTGTGTTTTTGTCCATTCAGGCGCGAAAGAGAAATCATTGCAGCCGGCACGCTGTCTGAAACGCAAGAGTCGTGATTCACAGATTTAAGATTTAAGTTCTTTTTTTGCATCTTATCGCACTTGAATAGTTTAATAGCACTTGAATGAATGATAGCGTGATCATATAATGTAACAGCCATAGGATGACGGGAAATAATGGATGTTAATTGCGTTAAACATTTTAATGAAATAACGTTGACGCGTTAATTTTGACACCACTGATTATTACATTTAATGTTTGATGGTTTAACATCCTCAGCTGGGATTATTGTAAAAGTATTACAAAATATCTGTACTAGAAATAATCATAACTTTATATATAGCACAGTATTATTGTACCATATTGCAGTCTTTAATCCCTGGACACTAGAAGTTCTCATTGCTGACGCAGCATTTGCAGTGCTAAACCAGCGTAGTCAGAGCGCCGTGTCTCTGTGCTGGGAGGAATATTACTTTTGTGTTATAAATTAGGGACTCTTTGACATAGCACAGAGTGGGACAAATTAGTTGCAGTTTTCAGCAGCAAATTCAAGAGTGTTGTCACGATTTGGGTTTTTTTGGTTTGTGAAACACATTCAGAGGCATTTCGACAACTTTCTCTTTTCTCCACCACCCCTGGCTGCTTTGGACTGTCTGCTGCAATGTGTTGGCGTCAGCGGCGATGTCTTGTTCTTCGGTTTCCTCATCGCGGCCTTTTGAATGTCCCGACGCCCCCTTCCAAGTCCAGCCCCGCTGCCGCGCCGCCCCCACCCCTCCAGAGGAGAGCGGAGCAGGAAAGAGCCCGTGGCTCCTGCTGCAGGGGCCTTATCTGAACACTGCACACAGTTCGGGGAACACATCCTCTTCCTGGGGCCTCCCATCTGCCAGGAGGAGAGAAAGAACGAAGGGAATGTGGAGGCAGAAGAAGCCAAAGAGTGTCTGAGAACATTCGCGGAACATTTTTGTTGTGTTTACACCCTCATTAGGACGTCCAAGCAGAGTCATGAAACCTGGACTTGCGTTATCTCCGTGTCAGCCTTCCTGCTTGCTTGTTTGTTTGTGTGCGTGTGCACGTATGTGCCTGCATGTGTGTGGTATAACCCAATCCGTGCTCAGCACTGTTGAGGGAATGCTACCAGCAGCACTTCTTTCGGCACATTAGAGAGATAAGCCTAATGGAGGTCCCCAGGCGGTGACACGTCGCACCACACACACACACACACACACACTATCACAACCTCTCCGATGAAGAGGATTTCCCCACTCGCTCCATCTCTCTTCTCCTTCTCCTCCCTCGTTCTTTCTCTCCGGAGAGTAATTTCACAGTTCGCTCCAAAATGCCCCCCAGTCGTTTCTCTAAGTCCCTGCTACACGCTGTCAGCCGCATCTCCTCTGAAGACCTCGTTTGGTCCCCTTAAACCAGAAATATAGATTTGATTTTTTTTTTTTTAAAGTGAGACTTCTGTTTTAATGAGCCTACATCTGCAGTTCTCCAGTGTCCCTCTGGGCGACTTCCAACTTTTGAGGGACCTGTGGCGGCAACTTGTAACGATGACCATCATGAACATTGGTTCCCAACCCTGGTCCCGGTCGACCTGCAGCGCCGCACATTTTGCGCCTTCGCATTTTTCACGTGTGTAAAGGATTGTGTGTCGTGTGATTTTTTTCGCCCACAACATTTATACCACATGGTAGAACTCATTCTGAGCAACTTTGCCTCTAGGACCACCATTTCGCCTGTCGCTCGTCAAAATATTCAAGTATTTTGGATTTTTAAAAAAATAATAATAATTTTTGTGTACTAGTCCTAGGTTTTTTGCCCAATTGGAACCAAACCAGTGCAGTAAGATTCTCTGGAGTCTGATTGTCAATAATTATCAAAAAAAAAAAAAAAGTTAATTTCCATTCACGGCCCTTAAGGGCCACAAACGTTCAAAGAGGGCGGAGCCACTTTTACTAAAATGGCTATAACTCGTGAATGGAATGAGATATTTTCACCAAACTTGGCACACACATGTAAGAGCTCATTCTGTGGTTGTGTAAAAAAGGATGTGGCAACTGGCCACTTGGTGGCGCTATAACATGAAAATGGTTATAACTACTTCACCGTAAGTCCAATTGGCTTGAAAATTGGCATGCAGTGTCTTTGTGTGAGGCGCCATGATTGTCTATGAGGACACTGGTTTATCTCGAAAAACATGTCCGCCATCAGCCAATGAATTTATTAGATGAGGTTAACGGAGGCAGATAGGAATGAAACTCGCTGGGCCTGTTTGATTCACAGCCCTAGAGGCCTGTGAGAATTTCGAAAGAAATCAGCCACCAGGGGGCACCTTCACATTTTTCACATTCGTAAAGGATTGTGTATTGCATGCCCACAACATTCATACCACATGGTAGAACTCCTCATTCTGAGCAACTTTGCCTTTAGGACCGCCGCTGTCCATCTAATCGTTCGTTAAATATTGGAGATTATTTCAAAAACCAGCTTTGGCGAACTAGTCCGAGGTTTTTGGCTCAACCTCAAACTGTTAAGCTTTAAAAACCATATATTTCTTATGGTAAATTGCCTGTATTGGCTGTAAATGGTCTTTTCCATCTATGATCAAGATGGTTACAGGCTTGCTAATTAAAACATTACACCTTTTTACGCATGTGCTTAAAGGCCTTAAAGAGCTTGAACCCCGATAATTGCTGCTTGCAGCTATATTAAAATTATAATATTGCAATATGATAATAACAATAATTAGAAATATTATTGTAATGTTTGTTTAGTTGAGCCATTTTTCACTATTTGTAAAGAGAATGCTTTTAACCTCTTCAGAATTGTTGGTAGTCCGTATGTATTTTGTTGTTTCTTGGCTGTACAAAACCTTTGCAAACAGTTTTTTTTTCGTCTGGTCCCTCCATACATCTTTTGAAAAATGCCGTTTTCACCGCCGTCTCTGGCGTAATGTAGAGCACCGGCGTGGTTTAGCGCAGGCTTCAGAGCGGGGATTCTTCACTGCAAATCATTATGCATTGAGGAGGCCATTAGCAAAATGAAGACGAATGGGAGAGAGAGTTACTGTGATAAAGTATTGGAGGACGACAGTTTAATCTAAAGCGTTCCTCTGTGGTCTTTCAACATAGTCACTATGTCTTGCAATAGTTTGCCTGTTATGATTAAGCTGTATGTTATGCTAGAAAGTTCATTCTCTATTATTATTCTTATAATCATGGTTTTAGTTTGGCAAGTGAAAGCACTAACTCTCTCTCACTCATCAGGCAAGTTTTTCAGGTATCAGTTGTTTAATCCAGCCATTTACACAGCGACTTGGAGAAACACCTCCTTTTAAACTGTTTCCTCTTTATTGACGTAGTGGTGAATATTATACAACATATTATACAACATACAATATATGAAGAAATGAACAGAATCAGATTCTTGACAGATTGAGACGAAGAAATGTCTCTTTAGACGTTTGTATTTTTTTAAGTGTTTTGTAAAAGTCTCTAAGCAGATACTTCAGACGCAGTTCTGTGATGTCATTAGATACTTGGGACAAGTCTCAGCATGGCAGGAAGTTGATTGACAACAGTTTAAGCATTTAGTGAGACATGTACATGGGTGAAGAGTTGTGTGGGTGTGGACATCATGCAACTTTAAATGAATTGAGGGGTTGTCCTGTTCCTTCCTGACTGACAGGTCGCTCTCTCACTGCTTCACGCAATCATTTCATCAGTTTGTTCCTCTTGCACATTGCGTTCTTTGTCTAATCTTTGGAATAGTACTGATATTACATAATAATAATAAAAATAATAATAATGTACTAACAATATACTTTATTATTGTATTATGCCGTTTTTAATTATAAAAATATCATATACTGCATTATAACTTATTATAAAACAGTATACGATACTTAAGTTATATGGTATTTCTATAATTTAAACAATTAAAGCAAATATTGTATAATACAATATTATTATTATTATTATACAATTTATATTTTTAAAATAAAAACAATTAAAAATTATCATCGTCATTATGTGATTATACAGTATATTTTATTGTAATGAAAAGACTTCGAAATATGAATGCCTTATTTTTTTAATATATATATAATATATATATATATATATATAAATTAATTATTTTTGTATTTTAGACTTCAATATTTTAATAGTAATTTTTAATTATAATACAATATACTGTATAATCACACAATAATTAATGATAATTTGTGATAGTTTTTATTATAAAATGTAATATAACTTGTATAATAATTAATAAGTTTTATCATCAAATAATTAAACAATAAATTAATAAGAAATGAATGTCATAACATATCTTGTTCTCATATTTGTCTGTTTCTTTGGTTCAGGGGAGCAGTGGAGCTGACTCTCAGGAGGAGAGAGCAGAGGACAGTGGCACAGTAACTAATCCAGAACCAGAGACGCAACAAAATACAGTGACCAGCACAATGACCATGCAGGAGTACTTCGCCCAGCGGATGGCCAAGATCAGGAAAGCTCAGGGAGCACGTGACCCACCCGTGAGCAGCGACACACCGTCTCCATCTGCCTCCACGGAGGACTCCCCGAACACCAGTGATATGGAACAGTCCAAAAAGAAGGAGGACAGAGAGAGTGATAGAAATGGCACAGAGGAAGACGAACTGACCTCAGTAACAGGAGAGAGTGTTGAAGAGCCTACCTCACAAAAAAAGAAGAAGAAGAAGAACAAGAGGAAACGAGAGGAGAGGGAGGAGGATGAAGTGTGCAGCGCCCCTACAGTAACGGAGGAAGAGGCTCCCGCCACAGAGAAGAGGAAGAAGGAGAAAAAAACATCTCTAGAGGTTCATACAGATCAACATCAAACAGTAGAAACTGAGAATATAGACCCTAAAGTTTCAGATAAGAAGAAAAAGAAGAAAAAGAGAGAACAGGACGAAGAGGAGGGGGCGACTGAGGAACTGATGCCCAAAAAGAACAAGAAAAAAATGAAAAAATGAATTTGTACAACTGAAGGCTTTTTGATATCATGATTTTAATATTGAGATCACCAAAATGAATGGCAATGAAGCCCATGAATCTAAATTCACAATTGGTTTGTATCTCCATATTTAAACTAAATCACAAAACATTAAAAACATGGAAGTCAACTGTGCAGTTGTGTGTTTATTTATCTGTAAGACGTTTCCAGACTTTCTACAAAACCAATATGGGCCACAGTATTTATACAATGTATCTGATATATGGAGAGAAAATGTTCAAAAAAGACAGAATTGTAGTTAAATTTTTAACACTTTTTCTTTTGTCAGTATGAAATAACATATGCATATTATTTTTAAGAAACATTATTTTGGTCAAACTTTAGAGTCCAATTCTCACTATTAACTATGACTTTTGCCTCAATAAACTCCTAATTACTGCTTATTAATAGTTGTTCATTTTAGGTATGGGGTAGGATTATGGGATGTAGACGAAGGTCATGCAGAATAAGGCATTAATATGTGCTTTATAAGTATTAATAAACAGACAATATCCAGTAATATGCATGATAATAAGCAACTAATTCATAGTGAGAATTGGACCCTAAACTAAAGTGTTTCAAATGCCACCTATAGAAGTTAATTCATATCTTTTGTTCTATTTAAAGGTTTTTTTATGGTCAATGGTGGAAGAACACTTAATTTCGCAGGGAAAAAATGCGCCCAAAATGTTGAAAATGGAACCAAATATAAATGTATTATCAATAGATTCAATTTTTTTGACACATATTTCTTTGAAAACAACTTGGTTGTTTTTTTGTGTTGCTGTATGGCACGTGTTTTAAATCTGACTGTTAAAGGTACAATATGTAGGATTTTTGGATTAAAATATCCAAAAACCACTAGAACAATGTTATATACTTTGACTTGCATATTTGCGTTATCCCAAATGTTTCCAAGAATGTTTAAATCCAGAGGAAAAAAAGCAATTGTTAACCAGGACATGGACGTGTCCGACTGTCTGTACATCAGTGATGTCATACCCTTGATTTTAGAAACCTAGCTTACTGCAGTGTCAAGTGTCAAACAGCGTTCGCTCAGCAGCAACACACTCAAATGTTTCTAATATGATAAAACAGCGCTGCGTTACCCCTCATACGGTTGGACTGGAAGAAGCGGAAGCAGCGACTGTGGCAAAATAAAAGTTCTGCTGCTCGCGAGCCGGGTGTCGCGCTCGTCTCTCATTAGCAATCGCTCCAGCGGCCTTGTTCAGCTCCAACAGCACTCGCCCTGCTCTGCTTCATACTACAGTCATGTTAATAATATCATCCATAAACATGAGTCCCGTCCCGATTCTTTTCCACTGACTGTGAGGTGAAGACGACATCTCCCAAGATTCTGTGCTCAATCTCAGCGTCATTAAGCTATGCCTTTTGTTTTGAATAGGCGACCTCTAGCGGCGAAAATTCTACATACTGTGCCTTTAAGCCCAAAGTATACACTTTTTACACGTACGCGAGGGTCAGTGTACAGTGCGTGATGCGAATTTCGTCATCAGAAGAGTACGCACATACTGTACGTGCACCGACGGATTTTCGTAAATGCGCATACTTGTTTAATTTTTTTTGCAGTAATTAGTTTATCCACAAAGTGGCAACCGTGCCCTGGGGGCGTCGATTCACAAGGTAATCAAAGAAGAACTGCATAAACAGAACAGACTGAAACGCATGCAAGCTACAGCGACAATGAAGGCCTACATAGACGAGAGATTGTGTGAAGAGGTTAGAAAGTACCCTTGTTTGTACAACTCTAGCATGAAAGAACAAAAAAATGTTTACATGGGTTGTAACTCGTGGTGAGAGATTGTTCAAAACTGCGCATGCGTCGAACGCCTGTGTATGTACGAGTCAAATGAAGTATACGTTCCAAGGCTGTGCGTTCGACTGTGGCGTACACTAGCGTACGTGTAAAAAAAAAAAAGGAAGTATACTCAGGGCTTTAATCTTTTTGGGAGCATTTAAAATGTGACTAAACAGTTGTTAAACCAATTGGGAGAAAAAATACTGGCATAATTAGTCAATAACACTGATGTCATTAGGATTTGTCATAAGTTGTGTTGGACTAATTCCAATTCCAATCCAAATTCTGACTCAGATTCTGAGTTTTGCCCAACTACTAGTTAAAACTGATCATAATTATAGAGATCATACATATGACTATGATTATACTTCTTTAACTGGGCGCACACACTCTTTCAAAACCATGTACACTGAAATGACTGAAAATAGTCCAAAAAAAAAAAAAGGTCTCAGTTCTTTATATTTTGTCACATCCTTGTAAAGTGTTTCCAGTCATCATCCTGTGCAGTATACTAGGGTAATGTGTTTAAAATAGCTCAATTATAGTGTATTGTGAAATTTGGGGCGGGCGGTGACAGTCACCTCGAGCTCCATTACACTGAAAAATCATTTTTTGTATAACTGATGCAATGTTGACAAACCAGCTGTGAATATCGCTTGTACAAATTGTGTAAAGGTGTCTGGCCATTCCCTCCTTTCCCCCTTCAAAACATTTGCATCAAATGACGGCTGAAGAGCGCTTCATGGTTTCAGTGATGAAATCAGTCATTCACGTTCAAGTTCAAACTGTTCAAATCAGTTTTTAGGATAATTTTTTTTATTTTTGTTCATTATTGTCTTGATTTCAATCTTCCATTTGGCCAGATTGATCTTTGTCTTCTCTGGAAGAACTTGACCAGCCCAATATGTCAGCAGTGTTTACTGTCAGTATGATTTATACAAATAGACGGTTTTGGGACATGGATCATGGGACTTAATTTTAATCTCCCCTATTATGCACGTATCCTTAATGATGACGCTAAACAAACACTTCTTCCTTTTTTTTAAGTGCATGATTAATTGTACGACCCTGCTTTTCTTTGTCACGCTAATGTGTAGCTTTGAGCTCTTTTCATAATGATAATGTTGTGTGTTGGACTGAGCTTATCCATGTATGTTGAGTATATATGACTGAAGTCTTGAGATGGTGCAGAGTAACTGGCAACAAATACATGGCTTTGTTTAAAATCCTAATGACCTTGTCACACGGTCAATATTGATCCTCTGAAAATCTGCCATACCAAAGGATGTCCTGTTTTACCAGATTAATCAGATCCAATGGGACTGACGTTCTCGCGCACTGTTTGCTCACCTGTAAAGTAACATTTTCAAGAATATGCCATTTTGAGAGAATAGCAGAAAGCCCTACGAGATGATCTTGTTTGGAGTCTGAGTGGGCGTCTGGAGCAAAAAGAGGGAAAAGGAAACGGACAGCTTATGTTACTCCGAACAATAATTGCAGAATCTGCCACACAGCGATGGCTTAGTCTGTTTATGTGTCTTGACTGCCGCTATAAATGGCTTCTGCTTCTGAGGTAGATCTGAAAGCATCGTCAAACCCGTTTGTGATGATGAAATAATGGAGCTACATCCTACCTATTCCCACGGTCCATGTCCAGAATCTTTTGAGGTGCTTGTCAAACGCAGAGGGATCAGAAGATGGACATTGTTTTAATCGTTTCTTTAAAAACAAATTGAAAGTGCAGATTATTTTGTCAAATCCTTACATAGGTAGGGGGAGCGTCACATTTTGCTTATGTTGCCTTCTAGGGAAGAATAAATGAGAGTTTAAGTATATTAATACATATAAAAAACAAAGTGGTCCAGAGTATAAATAAAATGATTGAACACTAAAAATATTAATATTTTATTTCTTTACCTGCATGTCAATGTAACCATTATTCAACATCAGAGAACTGTGAACATGCAAATGTGTTCTTAAATTATTTAAAAATTAACTTAAAATCATAGGGGTCGCCAAGTAACTGGCGTATTTTAGGTCAAAGAGGTTTGTCTGACAGACGGGAATTCCTGCATTACAATGAACAACAATAAACGTGAAAACAATGACATTACACATTCAAATTTTTGCAGGTTTGAAATATTTTTGTCCAGACTTTCGTCCAGATCAATAATTACTGAAGGTCACTGATATGATGAAGACATAGTGTTTCACAGCTATATATCAGTGTTTAGAAACTTGCATAATTATTCATCTCATGCACGATGTAGGCTAATTGAGAGGTGTGTTTGTCCCCAAATTTAGAACCATCACAAATTTATTTACATGACATTTACATGGCCATTCTTCTGTATATTGTGAATATAGTCAAAGCTAAACAGTATGACACACAATGTGATTTTTAGACAGGAAAATTTAAGAGTAAAAAGAAGAATTAGGAAAAATCAATCAATTATAATTTACTGCCATTGTGTGAAAAATATGCAATCATGTAATCCATAAAAAAGTAAAAAACACAATATAATCTAGTTACAAGTAATACATTTTTGTAATCTGATTACGTAATCCAGATTACATGTTATCAGTTACTACCAGCACTGTTATCTGACTGACACACTTTACCCCATGACTACAATTTTGGGGGGAAAAAGCTTCATTTAATAATTTATGGCCAAATAATTAACATAGATATTTACAAAGAAGGATCACGTGACTGTAAAGACTACAGTAATGACTGCTGAAAAAATTCAGTTTTGCCATCACAGGAATAAATTGCATTTTAAAATATATTTAAAAAAACCCCAATTATTTTAAATTGGAACTATATTTTAGAATATGGCTGTTTTACTGTATTTTTGATCAAATAAACACAGCCTAGGTGAGACGTCAAAAAATTAAATCTTACCGACCCAAAATTTTTACATGGCCCTTTGAAAATGTATGGTCATATGACAAAAATTATGGACAGTTTTTTAGATTAAGGGGGCAATACAGCTTATCCCTGACATTTGTTAAGAGATCTGCTTTAAACATTACAATGCTCATTACGATAACTTTCATTAACTCTACAACAAGTAAATCCACTTCACCAGCTAATTATTCTTTGACAGCAATGCCATAGAAATGTACAGAGCTACTGCAAAAACGGAAGTTCAAAGACAATATTATAAAGATGGCGGCGCGCTTGTTTCTCTGGTGCATAAGGTCTATACTTAAAACGAAATCGAAGAACGAACCGATGTGACGTAATTTCGAACAAAATCAGACCAAAACTGGTAAACATCTTTGTACCATTGGTCCGTGGCCATTACGTAAGGTAGGTGTGCGCTGAGGCTCCGCCTTCTTTCACGTGGAAAATCTTGTCCAGTTCATTTTTTTTTTCAAGGCCGACGTTCACAGTGAAAAAATGTACACTGAAGAGCTGCTTTATAGTAGAAAACCAAATTGTACTTATGATGAAATAAGACACTGACACTGTTTTTCATGTTTAATAAGGTAAATCTGTTTGATTTTAAGCAGTCTATTGTATAAAGTGCTATAATATAAACGTGACATGATTGGAGTGCCGAATTACAGAGCTCGTGCAAACAAACATATCTATGTTGCTATGATCAGATGTTTTTGCTTTATTAAAATGTTTGGTAGTTTCTCAATTTTGTTGTTTGTTTATTTTGTTATTGAGAGTAAAGCGCGCTGCATATATTTACATATTCATCTAACCGTCGCGCTCAGCAGTGTGGGCAGCGTCACATGTTCGCTAACCTATTTTGAACTTAGTTTTACCTCTAAACGAAGAACGAAAAAGAACTTTAGCCTCCTGCATTGCAGTGTATATTGACCTTATGCAGCAGAGAAAGAAGCGTGCAGCCATTTTTATAATTTTGTGTTTGAGCTTCTGTTTTTGCAGTAGCTCTGTATATTTCCTGTGGCATCGCTGTTGAAGAGTAATTAGCGAGTGGATTTACTTTTGCAGAGTTAACAAAAGTTATCATGAGCATTGTAATGTTTAAAGCAGATGTCATAACAAATGTAAGTATTTTAAAATGAGCGATTCATTCATAAATCCGTAAGATCTTACCTTCATGCTGTGAAATACAAACCGGAAGACAGACGAGCACAGCGCTGAAAAGGAGCGGAGCTACATAATGTCTATAATGGTCCAAGTCTAAACCTGCACTCATTATAGACAGATACACTCAACACAGAGCAGCATTACCCTAACGTTAATCAAACCAAACAGGAAACCATGCCTCAAAATGCAGAACCAGAAAGATGTTAATCTAGTGATCGGCACAAATGAGTAAACATAGTTTTTACCTTACACCCAAACATTATGCAGGTAGGGCCGAGGAGAGCAGGAAGTGTAGTGTCATGTTCTGTCGTAATGTTTTTGCAATCTGGGGCATCAAGCTCCTCTTCCTGTTCCTGAGGAACGAGTCCCACATTTTAATGGTGTTCATCCTCTGCTTGTTCGCTGCACTGGAACCTGCCATGAGCTCTCAAACATCTTACAGGAGCAAAGTCAAAGGTCAGTCACAAAATCATACTTCTAACACTCAATGAAGTTAGTTATGGGATCAGTTTCTCTGTTCAGATTCTCATTGGTTTATTCTGAACTCTTCCCTGCAGCTTTCATGAACTGCCACTACAGCTGTCGATGGGATCTCCAGCGTCTGATTGTCACAACAGGGGTTCAGCAGCCCTCCAGTCAGAAGTATGAGGATCTGAACTGTCTGAGATGTGAGTCATTGTGCACAACGACCGGTTTTGATGAGTAAGATGTTGTAGAGCCTGTACGGGGAAATACATCATGTAAAATACATCATGAATTATTAAGAAACGTCTTCATGGATGTATGCAGGCGGCCCCATCAAAACAGGTTTTAACATCTCCCATCTAAATATAGCATTCTATTTAAAAAACACATTTCAACACCATTGCTATCTTTAAAATTCTATTCACAACCGACGACATGATTTTATGAACAGTCCTTTGTAGCAAAGGGGAAACCAGGGTTGGTTACCACACTTTTATTTGCTTAATATAGTGGAACAAATGTTAAGATAAGCTTTAAATTGTGCCTAGTTGGTAAAAACATGTAATTTAAAAAAACAAACAAATCTGTGCCAACCAACCCCAACATGAATTAATGATTCATTATTCTTATTTTATATTCATATGCCAAATAACCCCACTCACACTCTCTTCAGCCTGGCATCATCATTTATTACAGGCTTCCAAATTTGAAATCAAAATTTGTAAAATGGATAATCCCAGTCTTGGCTTCAGATTGGTCCGTGGACCCAGATTGCTATTTTTAGTGGTTCTTTAAAGGTTCTTTACATGTAGTAACATTTCTTTTTAGAACTGTATTATCTTGAAGAACCATTTATATGCTAAAACGGTTCTTTGTGGTAAAGTTTAGGGTTCCTTTTTCCCGCCTTTTTGTTTTTTAAATCTGTAACTGACACAGCCACCTCATAACTGATTTTCTGGAGCTCAGCAGATTTCTTGCTACTCGCGAAATCCTGTCATCGCCACTGTAACGATGGACAAAACATGATAAAAACTTGCAGCTCGGCAATTGAAAGCGGCTCATACGCACACCGTCATTCATCTTGAAATCAAATGATTCGATTCGCCTCTTCCGATTGGTTCTTCTGTGGACTTTGAGGCTTTTGCAGACAAAGGGAAGTGGCGTTTAGTATTTCTGAATGGACTGACGCTGGGATTTAGCGGATTTGAAACGAAAGTATTTGATGAACGTATACTATGTGTGGAAAGCATTCACTTAATATCGTTATCTCATTTTTGACGGAGGTGGCGTTTAGCAGCTTTTGCATCTGAACTCTTCAAATTATCCAACCTAACCAACTCCTAGACATAAATGTTTCAAACTGAACCAAAAAGGGTTTTATACACTAAAATTATGGTTCTTTACGTGTAGTAACAGTTCTATTTAGAACCGTATTGCCTTGAAGAACCATTTATATGCTGAAATGGTTCTTTGTGTTAGAGTTTAGGGTTCCTTTCTCCCGCCTTTTTGTTTTTCAAATCTGTAACTGTCAAAGCCACCTGATAACTGATTTTCCGGAGCTCAGCAGCCATCCAATTAGGCTACACAGACTGTCAACATACTCTCAATAGGTAAATGATTTATTTAAAAAAATGTCTATAATTTTTAACTTTCAAGTTGTTACTGGTTTCCTACCGGTCATGTCTTTTTCTCTTTTTAGTTTAAACAGAACATGCAAGTGTAAGCAGCTCTATTCAGTTAAGGATACTCATCTAAGTAACAGATATTGAATTTATGATCCATATTGTTAGATTTTATTAATAATTATTACATACCCAGTCACAAAAAACAAAAAACCATTTAAGCTATCCCATGACTTTATATCACTTTTTCCTTTTAACATTTTAAAGGGCTCACATACTGTCCATTTTTGGCCTTCATAAACAATTGTTTTTACATAAACAAATAGAAGAGACACACTGTAACTGTAAATATACTAAATTATTAATAAAAATAAACTATTAATAAAAAGGTTATTTATAACCCCATTAAGGTCATATATATCCAACCAATCTTGTAAAATAAACCACAAAAAGTCACAAAAATAAAAAAAAACTTATTTTTCTGTTGAATAATTGGAAGTGTCTACTACATTGACTGAAAACGGTCAACAACCGTATCCATCATTACCATAAAAAATAACGTGTCATAAAAACAAACCCAACCAACCAGCTAATGACGTGATTTAGTAGTAAAGCTGTTGAAATATTTTTGTCACCTCGTTTTTTTCCTTCTGTCGTTGGTCTCAGGTTGCAGTCAAGGAGGAGCTGAGATCCTCCCGTGGGCCTGTGCTGGAAGCTGCTCCTCACATATAAAGCGCTTCCCAATGCCGGAGGAAACAGTGAATCACAGCTTCAGAGGGGGAGTCGAGCACCAAACACTGATCTCTCTCACAGTGCTCTTCACTCAAACTCATCTCTTATTGCGCTTTTACTTTGCTTTAGATTCAAAACTGAAAGAGAATCTCTAGGTCACATTCGCGCCCGAGAAACAAAGTTTGAGACAAAAGGGAAGTTTTGAGAGCGCACATGGCTGCTCTAATTAGCGCGTACTCGTCCTGGCCGGAGAGCTTTGAGTGCTCTGCGGGAAACGCGGACGTACCTGACGGACACACCTCCCACAGAGCTCCCGCGGACAAGGTGTCGGAGCCGCGCATCAGGAGACCCATGAACGCCTTCATGGTGTGGGCCAAAGATGAGCGCAAGAGGCTCGCGGTGCAAAACCCCGATCTCCACAACGCGGAGCTAAGCAAGATGCTGGGTAAGACACTATTATTATTATTTGTCTAATAATTAGAATTGATATTAACATCTCATATTTATTATTATTATTGTAGTAGTAGTAGTAGTAGGAAATTATTTTGTCATTGGCAAGTTTTGTAAGACTTCATTGTGAGACGTCATTCACTGTTACAGATGTTTTGTTTTATGCATTGATTACAGAAAGTGGGATGTTTAATCCCTTCTAACCGTAGCTAATAATTGTAAACTAATTATAGACATTAATTAAAAGACTTTTTGGTAGCGTGAAGCACACAGAGAGCGTGTAGAATGTAGAATAACAGAACTGAAATGAAAATAAACTGAAACAAAACCGAGATAAACAAAGTGAGATGCGACACATCTTTAGATTGTATTTAATTGTATTTAGATCAAAGGGTCACATTTATCATTTCACAAGTGTGCGAGACTTTTTTCAAACATAAATAAATTTAGGCCTTTATAAATCTGAGTTTATATAAAATGTAAAAAGAATGTCAATATTTAAACTATTTAATTAATAGACAATAATTAATAAAATAATATAAAAACACAAATAATTTTAAATTCGTTTATTTGAAATCAGTCTGATCTTCAGGTTTGTAAGAAATAACTAAAAAATAAAACTTAATCATGGGATAGTGAATTAATAAGGCAAGGCAAGTTTATTTATATAGCACATTTCATACACAATGGTAATTCAAAGTGCTTTACATAGAAAAGGAATTAAAATAATCATAAAATAATCACAACATATGCATAAGAAATAAAAAATATCATGCATAAGAAATAAAAATAACAAGCATATTTTAAGTTAAGGGCAAAATACTATTCCTGACTACCTGAATCACTAAATTCGGGGCTAACTATAATTATAGTTTTGAAACTATAATTTGGATGTGTGCATCATTTCTGTTTTTTACTACTGTACATTATTTAACAGTTATTGGTATTTATAGGAAATGTTTAATTTTTCTCTACTGCTCTAGTTTTAAAAACTCTTTCAAGTATTTTTAAAAGCTAAAAATGATCATTTCAGTATAATTACTGCCAATACTGGAATTCAAACATTATAAAATTAATGCCAAACCATTAAAAAGTTTCAAATACTGTGGTGCAAAATGACATTTTTTTTTATAACTGACATTATAAACAATTATACTAGTTGATGATTATTTTTATTACTTCTTTTGAAATATTCAGAAAAATGCTTATGAAGACATTAAATTATCTTTGTCTGCTGCAGAATAAAAGCAGACAAACAAAATATGGCTCTGGCAGCTATGCTTATAATAAACCATGTAATATTTTGTATTGGTGCTAATGTGATTGTTAAGCTTGTCAGTCTCAAAAATTCCAAAATGGATCCTTCAAAAATACATGATTAAGTCTCATGCGTCTGTTCTTTTTTTCTCTCCACCAGGAAAGTCATGGAAAGCTTTAACTCCACCGCAGAAGAGACCGTACGTGGAGGAAGCGGAGCGTCTGAGGGTGCAGCACATGCAGGACTACCCCAATTACAAATACCGTCCCCGTAGGAAGAAGCAGCTGAAGCGCATCTGTAAACGCGTGGACCCCGGCTTCCTCCTGACCACCCTCGGTCCCGACCAGAACTCCCTCCCGGACCCACGAGGCTGCTGTCACCCCCTGGATAAAGACGAGGAGAGTGGCGTGAGCAGCGGCGGTGGTGGCTTCGGCTCTCCCAGCGCGGCTCTGCCCGGTGTCAGGGTCTTTAGAGATCCCGCGAGCTCCAACAGCAGCTTCGACACGTACCCGTACGGCCTGCCCACGCCGCCTGAGATGTCTCCTCTGGACGCCGTGGATCACGAACACCAGTCCTACTACTCGTCCTCCTCCACCAGCTCCTGCTCGTCTTCCGCCTCTTGCCCAGACGACAGGCGTCCCACGCCAGCACACATGAGCAGTCCGCCTCCTTACCATCCCGATTACTCCCAACAGGCACCTCTGCACTGCGGGAGCTCACATCTGGGCCACATCCCGATGTCCCACCAGGGAAGTGGGGCGACTTTTATCCCAGCACATCCACTGTCCTATTACAGCCCGTCGTTCCCACAGGTTCAGATCCATCATGGGCACCAGGGGCACCTCGGCCAGCTCTCACCCCCTCCGGAACAGGGCCACCTGGAGGGTCTGGACCAGCTGAGCCAGGCTGAATTGCTGGGCGAGGTCGACCGAGACGAGTTCGACCAGTACCTAAATTCCAATAGTTATCACCCCGAGCAGGGTGGGATGACGGTCACGGGACACATCCAGGTAACGCCGGCTTCCGTTTGCTCGAGCAGCGCTACGGAAACCAGTCTCATCTCCGTACTTGCCGACGCCACGGCAGCCTACTACAACAACTACAGCATTTCATAAACGCCAAAACAGGGACAGTTGACACAGACAGAGACTGTGGGTCAGCAGTGTGACTGGCAGGTGAAAGGGGGGCTGCGGAGGGAGCGGAAAAGAGAAGCTACAGGAAGTCAAAGGACACCTCAGGGATGCATAGATAAAAAAAACACTGAAGTTCATTCCCATCTTTGTTTCCAAAAAGAGAACGGAAGTAAAAAAAAAAGGACAAACATAGAAATGCTCTCATATCTTGCCACAAAAGCATGTACATATGCGATAAAGCTTATTTATATATCGAATTGCTTTGCATTAAAGCTTATTGTATTGTTTTTTTTCAGTCCAGATATATTCATGTTTTTTTTTTTGTTTTTTTTTCAAACCTCAATTGTTTTACCTCAAGAATTATTTAAGTGAGGCTGGTCTCTTCCTTCATTAGGACTTGATTTTGAAGGAAATTTGGCCTTTTCTTTTCCCTTTACATTCATTTTAAAAATGTATATGTATACTCATAAACAGTTAAAAGACAAATAATAATAATGAATACTATTGTATGCCAATTTAGGTTTGCCATATTAATTTAATTCAAATAAAATTTTGAGTTTATGTTTGTGTTTGCCCATATAAGTACAGCACAGTCTGGACTTGAGAAAAAAAAATGTTGCAGATGCTCATCATTTTTGTGATATATTAAAAGTGAATGTTCTGAGGTCCCGTCTGAATTAGACGCCGCTAAATAAAAACACAATATAAATACAGGAGAAAAGACTCTTGCTTTTGTAATTACAGGTACAGCGATTTTTTTTGTCTCTGCTAGTAGTAGTAGTAAGTATATAAACTGCTTTATTTTGAAGCCCCCTTCACACCAAGAACGATAACTATATTAGCATCAATATTAGCATCCACACCAACGGACGACATCGTTCAGTTTTTTCTAAGCGCGTGCTTGTCTGTCACTTTAAATTTTCGAGTTCGTTACAACAGGATGGATTCTGATTGGCTGTCAATGTTTTTATCGTTCATCAGCTGGATAAAAATCGTTCTGAAAGCGATTTCAACGATATCGTTTCTCTGTGGCGTTATCGTTATAGCTGTGGTGTGAACTCTGCTATTCTTTACTATTGAGAACGATTTTTAGAACTATATCTTTATCATTATCTTTATAGTTATCCTGTTTGGTGTGAACGATCCTTTACCGTTTTTTTCCAGTGTAATTATTATTATTCAGCTGTTTTTTTTTTCATTTTCATTATAGCGAAAGTATGACAAATAGCTTTATGGAAAGTTACTTTTTTTTTTTTTTCCAATTTTTTCGTTAATTTTTTTTATATTATTATTATTTATCATATAAACTGCTTTATGGGAAGTTACAGAATTTATAAATGTTCATGGATTTTTATCCACAGTTATTTCTTAGAAATATTTTATTAATAGCTAAACATTTATGTTTTCAATATTTTTGGAGCTTTTTTGCATGCATTTTATTTTTTAGTACTGAATGCTGCCGGTTGAGGTCCTTTCGAGAAGCTGACCTCTAATTTTCTGTGTTGTGAGTGGCGGCCCGTCGCCATAACCATTGGCGGTATCCACCCTACGTTCCTAGTTTGCTATCAGCAACACCCATTATGCGCTCAGTTTCACTCCTCCGCGGATCAGAGGATTAGTGTAAAACAGGCTCTGCTGTTTTTCTCTCCGCCTCCATCTCCACGGGCCTTTTGTTTCCCCCTGTCTTATTCTGGGTGCGTGTCTTAAGCAGAGCGCTGGAACTCCCCTCCTACCCTACCTTGGCCCCCCTCTGCTGCCCGTCCTATCTTGCTGATGCAGACTTTCATAATCTCTGCGAAATAAATAAATACACCTCGTCCCCGTCAACTGTTTTACACGTTCATCATTTTTTATATTTTTCTCCCTCTGTCTCTCCCTCTCTTTTCAAATTCCTTCTCTTTTTTGATAAAAGGAATCTGAAGTGGGGGAAAGAGGGAGGCGGTGGCGGGCGTTTGACAAATCCTGGAGTCTGGCTTGGTCTTCCTGCGTTTTTTGGGAACGGTTGAGTCGTGTTTCTTGTAAAGAGGATGTGGCGGAGAAGCAGTGTTTCCTGCCTGATAAGAGTAAAGCCTCTCTCCGTCAGGATGTTTGGGCCCCGGCCGGTCCCCGCATTAAAAGAGCCCATGGCGAGGGAAAGGGAACCTGCTGTTCATTTTAGCTGGGAGGAAACATGGCTCTCGTTGATTAATATCTCACACTGTGGTTTTTTTAAGGCTTCGATTTGACCCTCCTCTGGTTTGGCCACACACCGGGCTCAGCACAGATTCTCTTAATCTGTCTCTGTCACTGGCTCCAAAGACAAGTGCTAGCAGCTCGTGGTTATGATGTGAGTTGAGGCGTTGAATGCGTTGTTATGAAATGTTTCGGTCAAGGCACATTCATCATGTGACTCCAATTTCTTTTCACAACTGAGGTTGTTATTAACAACCTGTGATTGAATGCTTAAGGTTTGGGAGAAAGGGGGTGGTTGGGGCCACCAGCCGCAGGCCGAGGCCGGAACTGTGGCTTATGACACAGACACCTTTAGGGTCAGACTAATACAACCTATTCCACTGGCCTTGGGGAAGGGCATTGTATCATGGTAACCCACACGCACTTCAACATCAATATACTGTACCTTTAAAGGGGTCCTTGATTATGATTTTACTTTTTTAACTTTAGTTAGTATGTAATGTTGTTGTTTGAGCATAAACAGTATCTGCAAAGTTATGATGCTCACAGTTCAATGCAAAGAGAGATATTTTCTTTTACAGAAATCGCCACAACAAATGGCTGGTAGGGACTACAACGAGCTTCTTCCCGGGTTAGTGACATCACAAACCCCAAAATTTACATAAACCCTGCTCCCAGCAACAAAGGGGGTGAGGCCATGTTGGGCTGCTTTAGAGAAGAGGAACAGTTGTTGTAGTAGAATGTTGTTGTCATGCCGTCATTTTACGCGGGACTGCTTCACAAACGAGGGTCAATTCAACGCTGGATTTGCACAAAAGATTAACATGACGGAACATGCTAGTCAATGAGTTGAATCAACTCCACAGCAACTACATAAATTTATCCACTAACCATTCAGAAACGTCCAGTTTCATTCTAAAAGTTGTAACTTCTTCCTGAGTCTCTCCCTCAGTGTCCGACCGTTACTGACAATCCTCATTTTGGCTGCGTGAGATTCTCCAGCTTTGTTGTTGTTGAGCAACCGAAGCACGAGCTGTTAAAGCTAAATGATCTGTGGGGTATTTTGAGCTGAAACTTCACAGACACATTCTGGGGACACCAGAGACTTATATTACATCTTGTAAAAGGGGCATTAAAGGTCCCCTTTAAAATAATAAAAGTTTGATTTCAGTTAGACTGAAACAGTATTTTGTCTACGAGTTACAACTGACCTCGCCATTGTGTGCAACGTGTATTTAAAGTCGGCATGAAATGGAAGTTGCGATAGGCTATATCTGAGTGAAACAGCTTCTGGAACAAGAACAAATGTAAGGCGGGACTTGATTTTGTCCATTGAGAATTGATTGGATGGTTGTGGTTTGCTATTGCTGTGATGTCATGTGAGTGACAGGTTGCCCCGCCCTCACACCAGTAAACACATCATCAGAGAAGAGATGTTGCTGCAAGAGGGAGGGGAAGGTATATTGATTAAAGATTATGAGGGCACATAATAGTGATGTGCACAAATAAATAATGTTTAATAAATACTGCAATATTCCATAAAAAATAAGAATTGTAGCCTACATTTTGATTTCATGGTTACTTTAATCTACCACATTAGGTGAATTCAGGTAAAGTGGGCTGTTTAAGCTTGGCTGCATCCGAAATCGCATACTTCCCTACTATATAGCAGGCGAAAAACAGTATGTGACAAAAGAAGTATGCCTGAATTCACACTACAAATAAAAGAGTAGGCAAAAATACCCAGATGACCTACTTTTTCCGGCGAGATTCTGAAGTGTGCATACGATGGACACTAAACTATCCCATGAGGCCACAGGAGAGGATATGTGAATGAAGCAACGCGATTTGTAAAACACACACAAACTGTGCATCACAAGAAGTGTACTGAGATTGTCAAAACATTTGGTAACTGATCATAATTTCATTACATTTACTGACAACATGTTACATTGTACAACGACTGGTAGGCCTACTGTTTTTGGGCTTGACAGTTTTCGTGATTCGATTCTATTTTTGATTCATAAGCTCGCGATTCGATTCCGATCTTTATTCAATTCGATTCAACATGGATTCATTTTGGATCTATCTCTCAACTAAATACTTAACAAGGAACCCTGTCAGCTGGTACATTATTATTATAGGTTAAAAAATTAACTGATATATTAATTAACTGCATATAAGGTAGTTTTTATCTATAACCTCTTTTTTTCCCCTAACTTTTAAGAGTAAAATATAATGAACATGTAATAAAGTGCATATTTCTTTGAAAAATGCTCCTCACTAGAGTTAATTATTCTAGCTAACTAACATGCTATGGTCATTGATTGGCTTTTCTGAGGTAAATATTACGTGTCATGTTGTTTACAAGCTGTTTTATTGACTGAATGCTTGATAGTTGGGAGTGTTTTATCAGTTGTTTTAAATTTTACGCATAAATTGAGTGAACGTTTAGAGTGAACCGACTCACTAGAAGGAATCATACTTTGCAACACTGAATATGAGAAAAGCACCGTTTAGGATGAACCGATTCATTCGAATTCCTACGGTGCACGAGAGAGAAAGGACCGTTAAGGTCATGTGACGTGAGCGCGTTTGATTATTCTCTCAGCTAAAACAGCGTACACCGATCGGCGTTATTTCAAAATATTATACACTATTTTAATTATATTTCACTGGATACATTACCCTCATTAAAAATAAGACATAAGAAGAGAGTTTAGGTGTGGCCCCTTTAGGTGAGTGTGTGTTTTTTTTTTTTTTAGCTAAAAAAGCGATGTAACGTTTAGTTTCGCGATCCGCTACACGTTGGATAAAGTAGCTTTACTGGACATATTTCAAAATATTATCTATTATTTTAATTATATTTCACTAGACACATTATTAAAAATAAATTTAGGTGAGAGCGTTTAGTTTTCAGCTAGAACAGCGATAGCGTTTAGTCACGATATTCAATATTTTAATTATTTCACTGGGCACATTAACTGCATTACAAATAATAGGTGTTCTTAAATGCAGTGACCATGAACAAGTAAAAAGCTTTTAGTTTTTTCACCAATACTTCTCATAAACACCGCGGCCCATTGTGGAGATGGCTGACTTTCAGGAAACCAGGGCAAACAATCAACTCATCTGCTACAATCTTTTCCTGTGTGAAACTTGAATAATTCTCCATGCAACATACTAAGAATACACTGCACTCAATGTCACCCACAGATTGGCCTCTATTTCCATGTTCCTTAAATAGGCCAGAGTGTTGGCTAGCTCAATACAGTGCCTGAGAATTACATTAATGTGCAGAATGTTTTTGTTATGTGTAAAATGAGGTCATGCATTCTTTATTCAATTTAAAAATGAGAACAACCAACTTGTCTATTTTAATAACTTATTCATGTTTATTTTTTGGTGTACAATGTCCATCAAACTCTTCACACTTTCCCACATTACAACTAAAATTTCATGTTTGAATTTGCGTCTGTCTCACTACAAAATTTATGCCTCAAAGGTGTGGTTTAAGTTTTAAAAAAAATCCCCTTTTTAATGGGTTCTTCTTGTTTTTTCTCTCTGATTGCTCCCTGGATCAGCTCCATTCTCAGGTCAGTTCTGTGGAACGTGGATGTCAGGTAGTCTCAACTGTTTCCTGTTTCCCCAGCAGTGACGTCACATCGCTGGGCAAATATGCAAGAGAGCAGTCCAGCACGCGCCATCTTCCTTGCAACGGGTATCTGATGGTGTGACGACCTCACTGAGCACATCTGGGTAAAGTATTAAGTGTCCTGAGGGAGAGGAGGTCATGCATATTGACGCCCCTGTCGGAGACACACTGGCTCGAGCTCTGACCATAAGCCCGACTGGGTGTGTGGACAAAACCCACCTGATAACGTCAGCCCATATGCTAAAACGAGTTCGACAGCACATACTGTACACTGTAAAATGGCGAGGGTTTTCGAGATTCAGCAATAGAATACTGTGATTTTTACTTTGAAATTAATGCAGGCAGATGTAAATTGTTCTGGGCAAAAAACAAACCCAAAATGCATCTCCATTTATTTATGCCAGTATAGTACTCATACAGTAACAGTTATGAGATGACTGTAATGCAGACACAGATAATCATTGAGATTCTACAGCACATGCCGCTACATCACAGTCACTTCCTGCTATTGTTTACTGTGAAGTCACACTATACAGTCAAGTTAAATTGTATTAAATTATAGTACTACTGTAAAAATACTGCGAGTATGGCAACTAGTAGTAGAAATATACCATACACGTATTTTATATTAAATTTTTTCTTTTTTTTTTTTTTACAGTGCTGGGCTGGTGTGGAGCTTTGTTTCATGATAAAATATAGCACTTTTGGACATCCCCGCATCTGTCACGGGTGAGTAAATCCAGTAAGTTGTTTGGCTATAAATGTGTGTTGGCAGTGTGTGAACACAACCACCCTATAATGATAAAAATCCAACCTCTCCTTTTTTTTAATCCCCATAAATCATAAGCAGTGTCTCAGAACAAGTCGTTTCCAGATCCCTGGCAGTGTGACATCATATTAGCCACAGGCCCCGCCCACGAGTGTTGACAGACACTGCCGTTTTAACACAGAACCGCCCTGAGCGAGTTCACAGTGAGTTGTACACAATCCGCCATTGCTGCACTTGTCTCCCAAGCGTTTTAGGTGTTCTGTAGCTGGATGGATTATCCACATAGCTCTCTCCATTTACTCCCTAAATCTGAGCCGCTGAAGACGAGGTGGATTAATTTTGTTTTCGAAGAAAATGCTCCCTCAACTCTACCGAAATTCGTTTATGTCTGCGCGAATCATTTCACACCGGACTGCTTTGTGAACGAATGTCAATACAAAGGGACAATACAAAACAGAGGTTGTGCTAAAAAGTTGGGTAACACTTTAGAATAATGGTCCGTCATTAATAAGTAACTATGCAGAAAGTAATGCAGGACTAATGAGTAGTACTACATTAACACTTCAGCTACTACTATTAACTAATATAGAAACAAGCTTAACTAATCAGTAAGTAATATCAAATTTAGAAGATAGTTCCTGATTAGCTAATCAATAATTACCTAATGAGATTAGCATTATTAATAACTATTAACTAACTGACAAATTATAAAAAACATTATTGTGTGTCTGAGACATAATCATTCATCATTTTTACTCTGAATATAGTCATAAAATGCATTATTAATTACTCAAGTGTTACTTAGTAACTCTGCAGGATCTACTAGTGATCAGGACCATTATTTTAAAGTGAAAAACATCCTTTTCACTTTAAAATAATGGTCCAGATCACTAGTAGTTCTTGAAGAATGACTAGGTACTTGAGTAATAAGTGATGCATTTTATGACCATGTTCTGAGTAGAAAAGGACTATCTTCAAGAACTACTAGTGATCTGGACCATTATTTTAAAGTGAAAAAGATGTTTTTCACTTTAAAATAATGGTCCAGATCACTAGTAGTTCCTGCATAGTGACTAGGTAACACTTGAGTAATTAATGATGCATTTTATGACCATGTTGAGAGTTAAAAAAAATACAATTGCTCACATCTCAGACACTTTAATGTTGTGATTAGTAATTAATTAGTAATTCTTCATAATTTGTCATAGTTACCTATTAGTTCTTAATGATGCCAATCTCATTCTGTAATTATTGATTAGCTAATAAGGAACTATCTTAATCCTAAGTTTGATATTACTTACTGATTAGTTAAGCTTGTTTCTATATTAGTTAATAGTAGCAGCTGAAGTGTTAAAGCAGTACTACTGATTTGTCCTGCATTACTTCCTGCATAGTTACTTATTACTGATGGACCATTATTCTAAAGTGTTACCAAAAGTTGTTACTCAAGGATAGATCAGTAAGCTGTTCGTGATCCAGCTTACAGCCTCAAGAGTGATACTGGATACGGCAGTAATGAAGGTGAGAGCACTTTATTACAGTTCATCGGAGTTGATTTACGGATATAAAGTTTACCAGTTTATTAAGCACCACCCGAAAAGGCATAAGGTCTGTATATATTTATTTACTGTTAGTTGTAACAAGTGTTTCTGTGTAATTCGCTGTGTATGTTGATGATAATGCAAGGGGGAGAGAGAAAGTTTATGGATAATATTTTATTGCACACTTGCACTGTGTTTTATTAAGCTCTTACAGAGATTTTCAATACAATAAACGTACAATAAACGTTATAAAACTCATCGGTAAAGTCGAACAGGGTCCAGTACAACAGGCTTGTAGTAATATAGTGGATAAAAACAAGAAGACAATATAAGTTATAACCGTAATTGAACTAAACTATACCTGTTCTATCTCCATGCAGCATATATTCGCAGTTTCTGACTGACTCCTGACACCAGAGAATCAGCTCTTGAAGCTCCGCCCACTTAGGCCGAGCGCAGCAGCTCATTTGCATTTAAAGGGCACACACTGAAACGGCGCATTTTTGCTCAACCCCAAAAAGTGGCAATTTTAACATGCTATAAAAAATTATCTGTGGGGTATTTTGAGCTAAAACTTCACATACACACTCTGGGGACATCAGAGACTTATTTTACATCTTGTAAAATGGGGCATAATAGGTCCCCTTTCAAAGGGTCTGCTGCAAACATCTTGGTGTCAGATACCGCAGCACACCTTCAGGGATCTAGTGGAGTCCATGCCTCGACGGATCAGGGCTGTTTTGGCAGCAAAAGGGGGACCAACACAATATTAAGAAGGTGGTCATAATTTTATGCCTGATCGGTGTATAGTTACAATTGTGAGATATAAAGTCACAGTAATCAGAAATAAATTCACATTGTGAAATATAAAAGCACAGTTATGAGAAATAAAGTTGTAACTGTGAGATATAAAGTAGAAATTGTTTGATATAACTGCTGCCTTCACTTAAAAAAATGATGCTTTAAACTAACTCAATTCAATTATGGACAGTGGTTCCACACAATCAACTTAGTTTTTAATAACATTAAAGGTTTATTTTTAATTTATGCAAAATCCTTGTGTTGTGACAACACAACGTGGACAGTGGTTCCACGTGATTGAAACAAGTACAACCCAATAGAATCAACCATGTTCAACTAACTAGAATCAATGGTGTTCATTTAACTTGAATGAATGGTTTTAGTTTAACTTAAATAAATGGTTTTCATTTAAAATTAATTATTCAAAAAATCAATTAATGGTTCTTGTTCAGTCCTAATAACTTCACCACAATGTTAACCCTCCAAAACACTAACATAACAGAAACTTTTAAATACCAACATAATAGAACAGTAAACATTAAAAAGTCTCTCCATTTTCTCATCTTGCTAAAAAATGCTTAAAATAACACATTTACTCTCCCAATTCAGCCCCTTTGCAAAGCATGATGGGAATTGAAAGACCTGTTTGATTGGTCAGTTATGAGAAATAAAGTTTCTGTTGTGAGATATAGTTGCAATTATGAGATATAAAGTCAATTACGAGAAATAAATGAATAGCTTGCTGTGAAATAAGTCACAATTATGAGAAATAAAGTTGCATTTTGAAGCAGAAACAGTCTTCGATGATAACCTTACCATCCTCCTGAATTCAAATCAATGTTTGATGTCCCGTACAACTTTTCTCAAAGCAACTGTAAAGTTATAGGATGAACAATGACAGTGACCCTGTGATTTTTGAGAACTATTGTCTCATATTAAAGTATGACAACAGTTTATACCTAATCTATATCACTGCAAACCTTCCAAACAGAACAGGAGTCTGTGTCTGTCAATATGGTCACTGAACATACTAGCGTGTGGATTGAGAAGAATAATAACCTGCTTACTATTCATATTTGGCATCCATTACTGGTGGCTGGGGATTATAGGTCTAGCTGTTCTCCTGCATTCCTGCTCATTGTAGTAGAACAACAGACTCGGCAAGCAGATGTGGTGCAGGCGTGGTGCAAGGCCAGCTAAAGAATGGACCAGACCCGGCCCAGGGCCCTGTGCCATGTGGTGGAGCCAGCGCATGGATACAGATGGGAACCCCTGGAAAACTTGAGGGATGCTGCAAGCGGCCAACGGCCACCCACCTGTACCTGCGTGTGAATACGCCAGCCCTGTCGAGTCCAGCACCTGTTTACCGCAGATACTGAAAGGTGCCATTAACTGAGAAAATGAGGCTGGAGTTCCACTGCCAACCACGGGAGAGGGAGTACAGCTCCTCATTTTCCTTCTCAGAGGTAAGCGATTCCAATATCAACATTTTACGGCTTGTCTCCTCCCGCTCAGCATTGTCAGGATACTTTTGCCATGCATACTAATTGTGAAATGTAATGTTTTAAATATGAAACAAACGTACCTCTATGTCACAGAAATATTTATATAAATATTTTATATTTTTTAAATATATATTAATAAGTCATTAAACTGTTCGAAAAGGCTTTTGACACCATATCGGAAAAACACGTTATGCACTTTATATTTGCAAATTTCGATGTACATACACTACTGTACAATGATTTGGGGTCGGAAAGATTTTTTTAGTGTTTTTGAAATAAGTCTCTTCTTCTCACCTAAGGCTGTGTTTATTTGATCAATAATACAGTAAAACAGGAATATTGTGAAAATATTATTACAATTTAAAATAAATGTTTTCTATTTTATTTTAAAATATAATTTATTCATGTTATGGTGAGGCTGAATCGTTACTTCAGTCTTCAGTGTCACATGATCCTTCAGAAATCATTCTAATATGCTGATTTGCTGCTCAAGAATCATTTATTCTTGTTATCAAAGTTGTGCTGCTTAATATTTTTACGAACCGTGATACGTTTTTTCAGGATTATGTAATTGATAGAAAGTTGTAGTGTTATAAATGTTTTTTACTGTCACTTTTTAACAATTTAATGCATTTTACTGACCCCAAACTTTTGAAAAAATTCAAAACATTTTGACCTTGGAAGTACTTTTACCAGCTTTTTGCATGTATATAAAAAATCTAAATAAAAGATTTTAACATCGATAACGCTAATGAAAAACAATCAAGGGACAAGCATTCTTTTTAAATTGTTTATATTATTAATATAAATGTCATATAATATAGTGTACCAAGTGCCGGTGACTTAAGAAAATGTACCAGCCATGAATATTTTTACCAGGCAGGCAGTTTTAACAGGCAGTTAAAGGGTTAGTTCACCCCAAAATGAAAATTCTGTCATTAATTACTCACCCTCATGTCGTTCCACACCCGTAAGACCTTCATTCATCTTCAGAACACAAATTAAGATATTTTTAATGAAATCCGATGGCTCAGTGAGGCCTCTATTCACAGCAAGATAATTAACACTTTCAGATGCCCAGAAAGGTACTAAAGACATATTTTTTAAAACAGTTCATGTGACTATAGTGGTTCAACCTTAATGTTATGAAGCGACGAGAATACTTTTTGCGCGCCAAAAAAACAAAATAATGACTTTATTCAACAATATCTAGTGATGGGCGATTTCAAAACACTGCTTCATGAAGCTTCGAAGCTTTACAAATCTTTTGTTTCGAATCAGTGGTTTGGAGCATGTATCAAACTGCCAAAGTCACGTGATATCAGTAAACGAGGCTTTGTTACGTCATAAGTGTTTCGAAATTTGGTTCACCGCTTGGAGGCATGACTTTGGCAGTTTGACACGCTTTGAACCACTGATTCGAAACAAAAGATTCGTAAAGCTTCGAAGCTTCATGAAGCAGTGTTTTGAAATCGCCCATCACTAGATATTGTTGAATAAAGTTGTTATTTTGTTTTTTTGGTGCACAAAAAGTATTCTCGTCGCTTCATAACATTAAGGTTGAACTACATGAACTGTTTTAAATATGTCTTTAGTAGCTTTCTGGGCATCTGAAAGTGTTTATTATCTTGCTGGCAATGGAGGCCTCACTGAGCCATCGGATTTTATCAAAAATATCTTAATTTGTGTTCTGAAGATGAATAAAGGTCTTATGGATGTGCAGCGACATGAGGGTGAGTAATAAATGACAGAATTTTAATTTTTGAGTGAACTAAACCTTTAAGACACCAAAATTTTAGATACTAGTGAAAATTCAGAATTCTCTATTCCAATTTTAAAAAGTAAGAAAATGTAAAAAAAAACATAAAAAAAAAAACACTGCAGTCTTCACTGTATAACTTAAACATCCTTATCAATCAATCCTTATTAAAGTTACAAAAGTTATTCATTCAAGAGCATTGAGTGATTTTTTTTCTTTGTCCTTTGTTGTTTGATTAACATTACAAACAGAGAGCAGCAGGAATATTAGGCTGCCGTCACTTTAAGAGTGAATGCATGGTTCTAATATACTGATACTGTTACACATGCGTTGCTTTCTCAACTGTTTACGTTTACTTAAGACATAACCGACTTTGTTTACTAGGATACTCGCTATTTTTTGACATAATTTTGTGTGAATTTGTCCGCTCAAGTGCAAGACGACATGAAAGAGAGCTCAGTTTAGTATTTGCGCTGTGTCTGAGAAGCGGCTTTCTGTGCGCACGCTTCGGATGTTTGCGCGCACAAAACTTTCCATACAGCACGTGAGTAAATGTTAAATGTTAAATGTTTCTTGACTGTTTTAAATCTTTTATGACTAAAAAGTCAAAGCACATGTTCGTCACTGCACTGTAACCCATAAAGCATCCTGAGAAAACACAAAGCTGTAAGAATAGTTTCAGCAGTTTACATGACATCTGTGCCAGGGTCTTCCACACCTGTGACCCACAATCCCCATAAGGAGCTGACATGTACTGTAGGTGTAATCAGTGTCCCAGAGTCAGATATATAGTCAGATCGTGATTCTGTGAACGTCCTACCAGGGTCAGCGTGAGTAGGCTGCAAACTCCACAGGCTTGTTTTTGTAAAGCACAGGAGCTCCCAGGAGTGTCATAACTCTTAACCCCAATGTGGAGGAGGATGTTCCTATTGTGCTTCCTAATTGCAATGTGGATCTTTCATTTAGTCTGTGTAAAAAGTCACGTCATTTCCTGTCCTGCCGCTGGCAAGAGTTTTGGTGACAGCCCAATACTCTGGAATTTTTTTGTTCCAGTGATCTATGACCTGTATGAACTGCAAAAAACGCATTAAGCCATTTAATATTGGTATGAATCATGAAATACAAAAGAGCAACACTCGAGGTTTCTCAGTCTCTGAGAATGAAATGTCAGCATTGCTTCTGTGTTTGTAAATATTTATTAGGTTTGACAGCTCATAGAGCGACAAAAAGAAACCTCTCGATGAGTTTAGCACAACGTGATGCTTGTGACCGACCACTAACATCTTGTTTGAAGTCACTAACTATTGTGTCTGTGTTTACTCAACCAATTTCCTGAAACCACAGTAATGATTATGATGAGAGATGTTTTAATCTGTTTCGTCCTGTTACGTCTGGCGCAGACTTTATACCTGCTTTCTAGACAAATAACATGAGCAAGAAAGTGCTCAGCTCAAGCATTTTGCCTGTGACGACAATAAAAGCACATAGCACCTCTGAACCCTCCAGCATAACAACAGCTATACCAAAAACCATTGCGTTTATCCTCAAATATGTTGTTCTGACAAAAGAGAATTTCCGATGCCTTGATCCCATGTGTTTACAGTGTGACAACAGGGGGAGGATCAGTAGCAGCCGACCTTGGCCACTGCACAAAGTCATATCATTTCCCCTCATGTGCGCAAACATTTTAGAGTGATGTTGTTTATGAGTTCGCAAGGCATCTTTTCCTGGTGGATAGTCAGATCTGTTTCCTTAAGACTTCACTTCAAATGAAAATCATGGAAATGAGTCATAGTGCCCTTAAAGCCGGACAGTTCGTCTTGACAGGTGCATAACAGGATGTTCACTATAGTGTTCATGGATCATCATACGGTAGAAGCAAAGATGCTGATTTAATAGATATAATCAGGGCTTGACATTAACACCCGTCAACCCGCCAAATGCGGGTGTATTTCAGCAGTGGCGTGTAACGCAGTCACTCCTACTAGCCACTTTGGTGAGTTGAATTTTATATAATATATACATTTTTCAATTGTAGCCTTTTAAAAAGGCCTCTGAAAAAATAAACTAAGTGCATTTTTCGAAACACATCGATACTGAAATATCTGAAACGCTTCCAATACTCATTTTCCTCAGAACAGATACACGATACCAGCTGCTCTTTCTCTCATCTCTCCGACAGCGAGTCGACACACAAACTCTCCTCCCCTCACTCACTCGTTTCATTTGCTTCGGATGAATATTGTTGGTGTTACAGGGCTTGAATTTCGGTGTGGGATTGTGCGTATTGCGCATAATTTTACTCATTCCTGCAGATTTTGTGCTCACACCCAAAGTGCGCACACATAAAGCCGTCTCTCAGTACTAAATCGAGTTCTTTTTCGCTACTTAAACAGTCAAATACACACAAAATAATGTCAAAATGCCAGTCTTGGTGAGTATTCAGGTAAACACAGTCAGTTATGTTTTAAGTGAACGTAAACAGTTGAGAAAGAAAACGCATGTGTAACAGTATAATGGATCTGTGCTTCAGGTCTTAAAGTGACAGCAGCCTAATATACCTGCTGCCAAATTATGAGATAGTATTAAAAATATCTATATGGCAGTTTTTTCCCCATGGTATCGATGTCAAAATTGTGGTCAGTGAAAATGCTGTGTGGCTAGTAACTTTGGAAAACCACTAACCACAAAAGTTCATGTCAAGCCCTGGATATAATAATAATATAACAGATCAGTGGTTAAATCCCTTTTAGCGCATTGGATGATTGACAGGTGAGTAGGCGGTCCGTTGAAGATGTCCAGGACACGTCACGTTAGATTAGCGTTTACACTGTGTTTTTAACTAAACGAAAACAAACCGGACACTAGTAAAACAGCTATAATAATATATTTAAATATTGCTTGCAAACTTTTGAACGACTGTCGATGGAGAAAGCTGACTTTGCCGTTGTCATAAGATGTAGTTACGACATGTGCCAGCAGGGGCTAACTAGGCAACGCAAACCAGCAAAATTTTGACCCCTTGTTGGTGTAAATGATGTCATGTGACATGTTAATACATGTGCTGCAGGTAAAGATGTGCTCTTAAGCAGGTAGGTGTGAATGCAACCTTGCATATGTGTCAGAATTAATTCAGCTGCTTATTAATGCAAGAGAGGTTGATTATGGAAAAACAGTGAAATTAGCATTTGATAAAGTGTCTCATGTTCACACAGCCCTTTTTTTGTGATGCTCACATTTCTCTTTGCCCTCCTCCTACTGTCTCCACTTCTTTTTTCTCTTGCTTTTCATCTCTCTCTCTCTCTCTCTCTCTCTCTCATTTTCTTTTAAAAACACAGCTACAACACCAACTATTGCTGTACCTTCTGAGATGTATTGCTGTTTTTCTCAGAATATAAGTTTAGCATATCAGATTTTCAGTTGGCAAACATATTACAGATATAGATTAATTTAAACAGTTGAATACAAGTTATGACATGATGCAGTGACTAAATGACTATACACATTTGTGTAAATTGCATTTAGAAGGTTTTGGATGGGTGTGTTAAATGTACAGTGATGGGAGGGGTCAGTTTGGGTTTGTTGTGGTGTTTGTTTGGATTGATGCCCCTAGTGGCTGATATTGCTACAACAAGTACTGTAATACCAATGTGTTTTAAAGGGCTCAAGTTATACTCATTTACAGTTTATAATTTTGTTCAGGGGGTCTTCTAAAATTTTACATGATTTAATGTTAAAAAAAAACATTATTACTCATTATTTTTTTTAATAATTTACATGGTTGCAGCACCTGTTTTTTCTCTCTGTCTGAATGCTTTGTTTTAGTTTCTCCTTCCTGTCCTTATATAACTACCTTTGTCTGTATCCAGCAGATGGGCATCATGCAAATGTGATACATGGTGACGTTACTACATCACAGAAATAATGGCAGGACTACAAACAGGGCATTTCAGGCAAGTGTTTTCTGTTGGAGAGATTCACTACCTTTGGCATGGACATTGTGTTTTATTACTTTGCAGAGTGTTTAGATGCACAAACAGCTGTTACACACTAAAGGAAAGGTCAAATCAAAAAAGCATAAGATCCCCTTTAATGCACTTCACTTTTGGCACACATTGATTATGTGGAAAGAACTGTAAAAATTATACAGAAAAAATATTTAGTCAAAATGAAATGGTAGTGACAGATCTTTTCTCCTGTATTGTGATGAGAAGTGTGTCGTTTCATCATAAAATAATGTTATATTTTGATAAAAAAGTTTGAGGTCAAAAAAAGCATAGGCCTACATAGATGAATTGTTCAAAATAAAATCAATAACATGCATTTAAAAAATAGATGGTGAATTTTCATTTCATGCCGACTTTTGTGCTGTTATGTGTTATTGCACACAACAAAAAAAAATTTAATTCTGTCTTCATTTACCTACCTTCATGTTGTCCCAAATCTGTATGACTTTCTTTCTTTGCTACACAGAAGGAAAATTTTGAAGATTTTGACTGACGGATGGTTGCTCCTTTCAATGCAATATCAAAACAGCATCAAAAATTATACAAATCATAAAAGTAGTCTGTATAATTTGCTGTATATTGCGTGCAATATATATATAGGGATGTCAAATGTTAAGCAGCAAACTTTTCAACATTGATAATAATAAATGTTTTTTGAGCATTAAATCATCTTAATATTAGAATGATTTCTGAAGGATCATGTGACACTGAAGACTGGAGTAATGATGCTGAAAATTCAGCCTTGATCACTGGATATAAATTACATTTTACAATCTATTCAAATAGAAAGTTATTTTAAATTGTAATAATATTTCACAATATTTCTGTTTTTACTTTTACTTTTTGATTACATAAATGCAGCCTTGGTGAGCTTTTTCTTTCAAAAACATTAAAAATTGTAGTGTTTCCAAACTTTTGACCGGTACTGTAAATACACTTGCATATAAGTTTTCTGAAGCCATACGATAGCTGAAATGTATTTTGTAATTACAGTAATCTGTGTTTGCTTTAAGAATTTCATATTGTCTTTCAAGAATAGCATTTTACTCAAAGTCATGTACACAGGGTGTAGCCTAAAACACAATCTAGTCAAACAGCTACAGCTTGAATCAAAGCAGGTTCTGCAGTAATCAGGCCTGACATGTCAGCGCAGGAGGCAGGAGTTAAGCCGAGGTGTCAGCACTCACGTGTGAGCCGGACAGAAGAAGAAATGCCAATGATCATTTTATTATAACGGCTAGATTCAGTTATGCCGTAGTATCTTTATATACAGTATTCATGTTCAGAAGATAATGACTTTTTAACAACCATAATATTTTGTCGAAAAAACAATTATTTGTTTATATTTCCATCTTTTCTATCCAGAAATCACGAAAGGATATTTAGGTTTCCTTGGAATTTTTGCAGTGCTTTGCAGTCTGGCTCCACTGTTTTAAAACATCTTCAGGGAGGTTCCTTAACTCAGGAAAGACCCAGAGGGAGGAGGCAGGGGTGTGAACTCTTCAGGGGTCTTACGGCACATGACTCAGGAGAAAAACAATCTCATGTCCCCACTCACCCATCCGCTCCGCCAAGCTTCTTATGACACACTGACAGATGGCAAGACACACTTGAGTTGTTGCATTCGCAGGAAGGCGCTCTCTTGGATGAATAAGCATTTTATCCTTGCAATTCCCAGAAAGTATGTGGTAACAGGGGTTTGGGATAGGCTATCTTTACAAGGTGCAGTTTCTGATAAGAGCGACTAGCGAGTAGTTAACTTTTTGTGTTCATTCAGCAACAAGCTGTTTCCTTCTGCTTTGGATATAATGATTCCCAAAAGTGTTCAGGATATATATAAGCAACCATCAAAGTATTTTTACTTAAAGAGAAAATCATTGATGGTTGAATCACATGCCAGTTGGCTTTCACTCAGCACAGTTCAAAAGATTGTGATTCAGATTCTTGACTGTATGTACAGTAGATGATTAATTGAATTTGTCATTGCTGGCGGAGCCTCGATGAAAATAATGCTGGTTTGGATCAGAACTGTTGCCTGAGGACAGCGACGTGATATGCATTGTTCTAATTACTGCTAAATATGAGCCATTAATCCATTTCCATCTGGGCCACCCATCAAGTTAAGTGGATCATCTTAGATACCCGCTCTGTTCTTAGTGATGAGGTACTGTAGATGTCACTTACAAGACTCACTTACATGATATGATTTTTATGCAAAGAGCCTTACCTAATGGTATAATTGTGACATTTCATGGGAAACCCCTGCTTGGACTGAGACAGCAGTTTTTGTCTTGGCAGTCCAGATCCTTAACAATTACTGTACCTCCATAGTAATCTAGCTTGTTGACAGTAGTTTATATGCACTATACCTGTCATGACAGGAAACCAGCAGGAAAGACAGGAAATAATGAAATACAAACTAAAATCAGACCATTAAAACCAAATTGAAACCAAAACTGAATGTGACATTACCATTCAAAAGTTTGGGGCCTGAAAGAAATGAATACTTTTATTCAGCAAGGATGCATTAAATTTATCAAACTGACAATACAAAAAAATTCTACTTCAAATAAATACTGTTCTTTTGAACTTTCTATTAATTACAGAAAAAATACATCACAGTATCCCAAAAAAATATTGAGAAAAATGTTTCTTGAACAGCAAATCAGCATATTACACTCAGAAAAATTAAGCCTTTTTTAAGATTTACTAATTTCAAATTGATTTAATAAACCTTACATATTATTCATATTATGAATTAAGAATTTTAAATGAGTAAAAAAACTAGAGCTTAATAAAACATTTTGTATAAATCTTAATGGAACAAGGGAATGTACCATTTAGTTTATGTGATTCGTAATCATAAATTTAAACATTTTCATTTTTTTTAATTTATGAAATTTATTTAATTTAATTTATGAAGATCTAGTTTTGTTTTTACTCATTTAAAATTCTTAATTCGTAATATATAAGGATTATTCAGTTCAATTTGTTGGAATTTTACTATTAATTGAAATGCTTAAATCTTAAACAAGCTAAAAGTGTGACTGAAGACTGGAGTTGCCATCAAAGGAATAAAACAGTTACTTTAAATTGTAATTTTTGAACAGTGGTGTAAGTTATTACCCAGTATTAGAGACTTTTTAATTTATCAATATCGATTGATATTAGATATTTAATTGTTCATCTTCATGTCCCCTATTTAGAATACCTTAGATTACCATTCATACTTAGACAAAATAGCATCAAATTTCAATATCAGCCATTTATCAGTTATGAGCAAATAATTATCATCTTATCCTTTGGCTAAAATGTTAATATTAGGGGAGTAACGGTACACAAACATGCATACCTCGGTATTGAAGTCACGGTTCGGTACAGCAGGGGGGAGAAAAATAAATAAAAAATTGTTTCTTTTTCTTCTTTTTTATCAAACAGTGGTTTATTGAACAAGCTGTCTCTCTCTCTTTAAATAAATTCAATTATAATTAACATTTTCTTAAGGATAAAAAAATCTATCTCAGCTAATGCTGTAAACTATATATAGGAAGCCCTTTCTTGCACATTACTATAATATTAAAGGTTACAATTAACAACAGAGCCCAAACTATTGAATTCAGTTGCTATTTAGATTTTAGATATAATAATTAAGACTCAAATAATAATAATAATTAAAAAAAAAAAAAAAAACGTAAATTGCACATAAGGCAGGTTTTGCATTAACTTCTATATCTAATTATAAAATTATTTTTCAATTATTTTTCTACTCCAATTCATTTTTGAAATATGATCATTTACACAGTTATTGTCATAACTTGTTTTCATGACAAATGTATTTAAACATTAAATAATGAAGACATTACTAACATGTGAAGTAAATATAATGAATAAATAAGCTAATATAGTGCATATATTTAGTGAATTGCTCCTCTAGAGTTCATTTCTCTAGTGAACTAACATGCTGTGGACACTGAATGACTTGCCTGAGGTAAATTTAATGCTACGTGAGATTTTATTCTCAAGCTGTTTTACTGATGTCTTTCCACGGTTAAACCACTGGTTGAGAGATTACATTTAAACATATATATGCATAGATCGTCTGTTCTTCTTCTTCTGCGGTTTTTCCTGTTGTGGCGGTTAGCAAACAGCGTTGCATTACCTAGCGCGCCCCTATCTGGATTGGAGTGCGGATCGCCTGTGACTGATTGTATGCACCGAACCGTGATGGTTCGGGACGAATACATTGTGACGACCCTGAGTCTCTTTCTGATCCTTTTGGGCTGAGTGTGGGAGTTTTTGATTGGAGTTCCTTGTGTTAATTGATAATTATTTGGAGTATATAAAAGTGTTGTGTATTATTTGGGGTAGGCACTCTCTGTGGGAAGGTTTCTCTCAGGAGTGGCTCTTGCAATATGTAAGAACTTGTTGACTCTTTTCTCATTTGTTTCATGTAGTTAAAGATTTTTTTGTAATTATGTTTATTATTTCTTTATTTTCTTTATTATCTCTAGACTTCTGTTTATTATCATTACTGATTGTTGTTGTATTAGCTTAATTCATTAAAACAATTTGCATTGATTAGACTTTGTTGTCTGATCGCTCTTTTATGTTGCGACTTTAAACGAGCGGGTCGTAACATAAAATTGGGGGCTCGTCCGGGATTTGAACCTGGGACCTCTCACATTAAATATTGTACCATTACACTCCTATTTAATATATATTTAATTAACAACTAAATGGATTACATTATGTCTTCTGAACTGGAAGACTCCCACCTTCAACAGAATTTCCGTCTATGACACACTAAAGGCTGCTTAAGCTTTATTTATGTGTTCGTGGATCCTGCAAATATGTAACCATGTCCTAAATCAACTATCAGTGTCCTCAAGAGTCTTTTACTTACAATGTGCTAAGTTTGTCTCTTCTTTTATGCAATGGCCAAGTTCTAGTCATGTGTCCAAAGCCTCAGCAGATTTGGATGCAGTCTCAGGGTGATTAAGAAGGCTTTCCGTTCTATCCTTAGCTTCCCAAGGACCGATTAGCAGATAGGCCCCCGGTGGGACAGGCGCTACTCAGCTGGCAGTTCACAGCAGCTCCTGCTCCTCCTCAGCTCGAGTGTGGAAACTCAGAGGATGCTTTGCTGAGCTCTTGGTTTCTCAACATTGTGATCATGGTTCTTATGATGGTGAGTGTTTTGCAGTGTTTTGTAAGGGACGGTTTGTGTTCACATTGAAGACTTTCCCAGTTCATTTGGATCGCAGTTAGTTGAAGATGTAATGCTTTCACACTCTTCACCTTGACCTTATTGGTTTAGAAAATCTTTATAGGGAAAGTAAAGAATCTCTACTATTTCTGTGCTTCAGTCTGTGTTTTTGATGGACTCGGTGTTCAATAGGTGATTACAAGAATATCAAAACAGGTGCATTATATAGTAGTGAAGAATGAGGAACACCGGTGCAGTTATCTGAGATGCATTATAGGATTGTGCCAGTCGGAATTCAAAGCTTTCGCCTGCATTTGCAAAGATCTGTGCATATATAAAACGTCCTTAACTCAAGTTTGTTTAACATCTTTTTCATATGGTGTTTTGAGCTTACAGATCATCTGCAGCATCACTGGAATTTACTTGTTTTGGGTAACATAATTGACATCATATGATTTATATTATTTGTTTACATTCTCTTTCCTTCAAATGTTCTCATCAAAAGCAGATATTGGAACAGGCCTCTGGGCAATTTCATTTGAACGTCTTTTTTTTCCAGAAAGATAGATGCAGATTCAGTTTTCCTGGATCCACAGTTTGAGTCATTAAACTTTGAGGTGAAATCTGATATTACTTTGAGAAATCTAAAGTGTCAGTGACACTTTAAATGTCACCTATTATGTTATGTTTTTTTTTTGCTATACTGTGATTAGTCATTACCCAGCAAGCAATAGCTGTCATATTACCGTCTTGGTTAACTATAGACCCGATATAGTCTGGCTATGAGTAATCAACAAGCCAAAATTACCTTGAATTTGGTTTCATTTTTGCCAAAATAAGTTGCGAGATATATGATATCCCATCATGTAAGCAAAGTCAACAGTGATTACAAGGTGTTTGGTTTCATTTCTTAATTTTCTTATTCATTACATTTTCTCTGACAGCCCAAATTTTGCCTTGTTTTAGATGTCAGATGTGTAGATGTCAGGGCTGTGTTTGGACGGCTATTAGACGTCTTTTAAATGCAAAATTGCTTGCTGGGATGATCATAGGCCATTTTCTACTATATATACATATGCAATTTTTTCTCCATTGTGTCCAGTATGCTCACCAGTGCTGCATTTATTCTACCAAAATACAATAATAGTGTGAAATATTATTACAATTTAAAATAACTGCTTTCTATTTTAATACATATTTTAAAATGTAATTTATTTCTGTGATCAAAGCTGAATTTTCAGCATCATTACTCCAGTCTTCAGTGTCACATGATCCTTCAGAAATCATTCTAATATGATGATTTGCTGCTTAAGAAACATTTCTGATTATAATTGATCTTTTGTGACATTACGAATGTCTTTACTGTCCCTTTTGATCAATTTAATGCATCATTGCCGAATTAAATGATTGATTTCTCTTTGAAAAAATATTGACCCAAACTTTTGAGCATTAGTGTATATTACGGATTATTATGTGCTTCTGTAAGACTTAAAGAGTCTGTTTGGTCCTGTTATGCAATAAAACTCACAGGCTGTATCAGTTCCCTGTTATTGTTCTGATAGTGTAAGTGGAAAAAGAGAGCTGGAACTGAGGATTTGTGGCCTCCTTTTTTTCCAATTTATTTCCACAGAAAACATGTATATGTGGATCAGAATATAAGGCAGTGTATTCACTGATCTGACATCCTGTTAGGAAATCCAAATTGTGTTAATAGTTTTGTGTTCGATTTTACTGATTTAGAGTTCTACCTTTTCTTTGAACAAATCGACATGTCTGTCCATTTCTCGCTTTACATCTTTGCTTTCTTAAATCACATGACTTGGTAATTTTTAATTTTCACATTTGTGCTTGAATCAAAAATAACAATAGGCTTCTACTGCAGCTTCATCCTGTCACATGTTGCTTCCACTTTTTCCCTGCACTTGTAGATAAGCTCTTTAGTCTAATTCAGGCGAAGTCTGCTCTTTTTATCCCTGCTTAGTCTCTGATATCTGTCCATCATTTGTGTGTCTTGAGCTCAGTAATGCTCCCTCAGCTGTGGAGTGTGCCAGGCTCAAATGTGCTGTCATGATGTGCCAGTGGGATTCCTGCAGATGTACAGGTTTAGGGTCACATGTTAAATCTGGATATTTTTTTTAGCTTTGGTTCAACATCAACACCACAGATACTTTCAGTTTCAGTAGTTGCAGTGGGCAGATAGCACTACCTTGTCTTGTGTAAAGAAACTTGATTCTGTAAGAAAGTGATTGAGAAAAGACTTTAATGATCTGGATCTGGAGATTCTGGTAGAAAAGGTGGGAGAAAGGTAGGTTAAGGTACAAATAATTCAAATTTAAATGTAAAGTATCAGTTGGTAATCTAAAAAAACACTTAATTTCATGACAATGTAAATGTTTCAGTGTTGTGTTTGGATCACTTAGCAGAGAATTTTAAATCCTGTTAAGCACAGGATCGAGTTGAAAGCTTTTAGTCTTTTTGTTTAAGCTTCTGAGTTTATCCTCTGGTTTAAGCTTGTTAGTTTGAACTAGTTTGCAATTATATTCAATTCTATGTTTCTTATAGTATGCGATGTGTGCATTCAAGTGCAAGCATACAGTGTGTACCATATACAGTCAAATCAAAATTTATTCAGACACCTTGAACATTTCATTCATTAATGCAGTTTATTCACTATAGTTAAAAAAAAAAATGGTAATAAAATATGACAAGATCTCAGAGTTAAAATTTTACTGGTAGTCCAGTGTATGAATAATTTTTGGGTAAAATATGTCACAGTTTACTTTTATTTTGCTATCCTCACTTGCATAAATGAACTATAGTGTCCTGCAGCTACTAGTAAAAATATATAAAAAATATCAAAAATGTGTGAATAATTTTTGGTTTGACTGTATATACAGTACCAGTCAAAATGTTTTTGAAAGAAGTCTCTTATGCTCATCAAGCCTGCATTTATTTGATCAAAAATACAGAAAAAACAGTAATATTGTGAAATATTATAACAATTTAAAATAAGGGTTTTCTATTTTAATATCTTTTAAATTATAATTTATTTCTGTGATGCAAAGCTGATTTTTTTTATCAGCTATTACTCCAGTCTTCAGTGTCACATGATCACATGACATATATATAATTATGCACTTTTTTTTTCATTACAAATTATATTATTAGCCTAAAATTTGAGTGATAACTGAATAAAATTCTCATGATTTTCACAAAGTATTAAAGCACAAGTTTGTGTCAAACCTGATGATCATGTGATCCAAAGAGCATCTTTAATGGAAGCAAGAACATCTGACTTTTGACAAGTTTGCATGGCTATTAATGAAATCACATAGAAATAGTGCAGAATCTTACACATTTGTTATTCATTTAACATCATAACATTTTTTATTTACATTTAAACTTTTTTTTTTTTTAAATATTAAAACTGGAAAACTGCCCATTTCCAGGTTTAAATTCCATTTTGAATTCTAGATACTGCCCACATTCTTAGATAGGGTATGTTTCAATGCAAATTTGTTTTATAGGCCCAAACAATTCAATTGCATTTATGCCTAAAGTTCTCTAATATCAAATGTTGTCATAATGAGCTTGACACAAAATGACTTGAAATGCTCTGTTGGTGATGTTAACCTGTGCGTGTGTTTTTGTCTTTTTCAGAGTGAGTGTGGTAGCCCTGCTATGTTCTTCTGTGGTTCCTTTATCCTCTGATTCAACCTCCAGTCATCTGACATCTGCCACAGTCCTTTGAATGAAGTTAAAATGGCCTCCCACAAGCAAAGCTTTCAATGCTTTGACACCCTCACGGACGACCCATCTCTCAAGCCCCCTTTCCCCCATGGGCACTGCTCCACAACATCCTTCAGAGGCTCCTCCGGCTCGACTAGACCGGAACCGCTGGAGGATCGTGGATGTTATCTGTGTGCCGATCACCAGCAGGCCAAGACGATGGCCTCAGAGGCCTCGGGAGCTTACTCCAACCCGTGGTATCATTTCCAGACGCATCCACACGCTCGGCAGTGTACAAACAGAAGGCCCATTAGACCTGAGGAAGCTCCTGGACAGAGTGAAGATCACCACCACCATCACAGACACTCCAGGAAGATTGTGCTTGTGAAGAACAGCGACCCGTCTGTCCGGAGGACCATCGTGCTGCACCGCAGGAGCCTGCGCAGTCTGGCGCTCTTCATGGACGAGGTCTCTGAACTCATGCAGTGTCTCATCAGGAAGCTCTACACACTGCAAGGCCACAAGGTGAGTCTCTTCTGGAAATATATACAAACTTTCAAAAGCTCAGGGTCAGTAGATTTTGCAAGGCTGCATTAAATTGATCAAGAGTGACAGTAAAGACATTTATAATGTTGAAAAGATTTCTATTTCAAATAAATGCTGTGGTTTTGAACCTTCTATTTAGCAAAGAATCCTGAAAATGAAAATGTATCATGGTTTCCACAAAAGGCAGCACAACTGTTTTCAACACTGATAATAATCAGAAATGTTTCTTGAGCCTCAAATCATCATATTAGAATGATTTCTGAAGGATCATGTGACACTGAAGACTGGAGTAATGATGCAGAAAATTCAGCTTTGATCACAGGAATAAATTACAGTTTTCTATATATTCAAATAAAAGTCAGTGATTTTAAATTGTAATAATATTTCACAATATTACTGTTTTGATCAAATAAATGCAGCACTGGTGAGCAGAAGAAACTTCATTCAAATCTTACTGACCCCAAACTTTTGAACAGTAGTGTATGTACTGATGTTTATACTGTAAGTAATCATCACAACATTTTGAGCACAAATTTAAACAAAATATTTCACTTATAAATCAGTTACTTACAAAATCATCTATGTGGGAATTATACTCACATCCAGTATTAGCAGTTTTATACTGCTGTACTGTAGATTTCAGGAAACAAATATATTATTACATTTAATATTATTAAATTAAAGGATTAGTTCACTTCAGAATTAATATTTCCTGATAATTTACTCACCCCCATGTCATCCAAGATGTTCATGTCTTTCTTTCTTCAGTCGAAAAGAAATGAAGGTTTTTGAGGAAAACATTCCAGGATTTTTCTCCATATAGTGGACTTTACTGGGGTTCAACGGGTTGAAGGTCCAAATGTCAGTTTCAGTGCAGCTTCAAAGAGCTCTACACGATCCCAGATGAGGAATAAGAGTCTGATCTAGAGAAACCATCGGTCATTTTCTTAAAAAATAAAAAAATTATATACTTTTTAACCACAAATGCTCGTCTTGCACTGCTCTGTGATGCGCCACACATTACGTAATCACGTTGGAAAGGTCACGCGTGACGTAGGCAGAAGTACCACGGTAGGGTGAAAAACTCCTTCTCATTTTCTCCTCCATCCTCAAAATCATCCGACAGTGTTGTTTTACCTTTTTTTTTTTAAGGGCGTTTGACTTAGTCTTTGCACGAACGCTTTGTAAACACTTGCTCTGTACTTCTGCCTACGTCAGACATGACCTTTCCAACGTGATTACGTAATGCATGGCGCATCACAGAGCAGTGCAAGATGAACATTTGTGGTTAAAAAGTATATAATTTTTTATTTTTTTTAGAAAATGACCGATGGTTTCTCTAGATAAGACTCTTATTCCTCGTCTGGGATCGTGTAGAGCTCTTTGAAGCTGCACTGAAACTGACATTTGGACCTTCAACCTGTTGAACCCCAGTGAAGTCCACTATATGGAGAAAAATCCTGGAATGTTTTCCTCAAAAAATTTCTTTTCGACTGAAGAAAGAAAGACATGAACATCTTGGATGACATGGGGATGAGTAAATTATCAGGAAATTTAAATTTAAATTTTAATCAATCAATTTTATTTCTACTTCCTTCCAAATATGCTTCTTGATTGTTAGCTCAATTCAAATTCACTTCATTCTCAGATCAGTTCTGAGAGGTACGCAGACCTTTAATTCACTTTCTAGTTCTGGTCAGTTCAATGGTGTGTTGCACATTCTGCAGATCATTTGCTTTTACATTTTCAAGACATTTAATTTGATTTTGAGTTCCCTTGCACATAAAAAAACACAACTAGACTAACATACTCTTAAGGGAGGAAGTTAAAAAGTGTAGTTATGTTTTATTTCACATAGAACACTTAGTCAGGTCTAAAACAGCAAAATAAAATCCATGTCCATGAAGCCCCTGCTTACATTTATCAAGTTTGCTTATTTGTTGTGTTATGAGATAGTGTTAATTACAGCATACAATATGTGAGATGATAAAATGTATCATATTGTAAATAAAGTACATGTAGCTATTTACATTTATTGCAAATTGACCTAAATTATGTAAGATCAGCTGTTAGTTTGCAGGAGAAGCAAATGTGCTAAGGACACAGAGGCCTCTAGTGGTTGAAACTGGAACATTTCTATCAAGCTCTGATACAAATATTAACAGGCTCTGGAGCAGATAAGCTAGCAAATGTTTTATCAATCTTCAAGCTCCCATTTTAGTTAAAAACACAGGTTTACAGGAAGCTTAGTATATGAGAGTGACGCCACATCTGACAACTGGAAAGTCCCAAAGCTGTGGGACCTCTGATTTTGAGCTCTTAAATTTGATTTTTGTGCATTAGTTATTTAAGTCCACCAAAGAAAGTGACATCTCCACAGAGTGAGTTGTGTGATTTATGAAGTGCTCATAATGCTGAGAACAAGATTAGTTGAGCAGATCAGTCAGCGTAGAGTTCATTTTAGTCACTATCACTCCCACTTGCGCTTAAGGGCAAATGCCTCAGACCACGGAAGAGGAAAAAATAAAGAATTACAGTCTGCAGGTGGTTTGGGTAGATAAGAGGTGGACAGGGTGGCCCGGGCAGTGTAAGAAATAGCCCCTCTGGGACTGAGCTATGGCAACCCTGATAAAAGGTGAGAGGCTAGGAGTTTATACAGCCCCGAGAGCAACCAGAGGCTGTCCCACCAAATCAAGACATGTCTCTATGTGTTCGCACGCAACAGTACGGAACGGTATGCCACGGTGCTAATGGTGGCATCATATGCAGAGAAGGTGCTGTTCCTTTAAAAGGGGAACACTTCTTGGCTTGGAGTCCACAGAATGTCTGGAGTCGATCCAGGCATTTCCTGCCCATCAGAGCTGGACTCGCGGGTCGCTGCTGACTCTGGTCAGCGCTGCTGGTCCTCTGTGGGTCTAGAGCAGGCACATCCTATTAGCACTGCCACAGGCATGTACTTCCCATAGAAAACATGCTGTAAAGTGGCACACACCCCTCCACAGGGGCCTGACTGATACATGGACAACATTACGAATGGCATCGAGAAAATGCCAGAAATAGCTCGACAAGCAATGGAGTAAAGGTTTATTTGTCACTGGCTGAGAGTTGAACATGTAAGAGAACGAGAACAGAATCCAGCAGGACCGTTCGGTGTTTTAGAAGATATAAAGTTATGTACTTAAAGGGATAGTTCACCCAAAAATGAAAATTAACCCATGATTTACTCACCCTCAAGCCAACCCTCGGTGTATATATCGTCTTTCAGACCAGCCCTATTTGTTTGAACCGCAAGATGTGTCTACTCTCACCTAAACTTACGCTACGCCTACATCCTACGTCATACGCCGGAACTCGACTCTCTCATGAACGCGCGGACGTACGTTACCGGAAGCTAGTTATTTTAGTTTATAAAATTATGGATATGGATGTTTTTCTTACAAAAACCCATCACGTCACTTCAGAAGGTATTATTAACTCGTATAGATTACTTTTATGATGGATGGATGCGCTTTTTTGGGCTTCAAAATCTCGGTTACTGTTCACTCCCATTATAAAGCTTGGAAGAGCCAGGATATTTTTTAATATAACTCTGATTGTGTTTGACTGAAAGAAGAAAATCATATGCACTGAAGGTGAGTAAATTTTCATTTTTGGGTGAACTACCCCTTTAAGTTGCTGGACAAGACAAATGCAAAAACATCAGCAGCTTATTTTAGTATATTGTTTGGACTCCAGATATAAATAAAATAAAATGATCACAAACATTTTTAATAATTATAATTACATAAATCTTGTCTCTATCAATGAAAATTGTATGTGTGTCAATATGTAGTTTCATCAGATATGTCTTATGGAGTGGCATTAGTTACATCTTTAGAGTATGGGACAATGTTTCCTGCATGTACATGTCATGAACAAATGACTCTGATGAGGCGATTCTTTTGATGTGTTAGTCAAAAACATTCACAAATCAGTGGTTTGAATCTGACTCCGTGACTAAGGCTGCAGACAATCAATCAGATGAGGGTATCTCTGGAGACAAGAAGTGAAGCTAAAATTGGATTCGGACGTTCCTTCATACTTTCCTACCTCTTCGGCATCCTCTGAAAGCAGCATTTTTAAGCTTTCGGATGAAGCCTGAGTCACAATTAGTGACTCACTGAATAGTGAATCATTTATGGGTTATGTTAGATTCCAAATGAACCAGCAACAATTACTAGTAATAAAAAATATTCCCAAACCTTTTTTTTTTAAACAGGCAGTAATATTCTTACACTCTAAAAAATGCTGGGTTAAAAACAACCCAATTTGGGTTGAAAATGGACAAACCCAGTGGTTGGGTTAAATGTTTGCCCAACTGGCTTGGTAGTTTTATTTAACTCAATTATTGTTTAAAAATTACTGTATTGCTTGCTTAAAATAAACCCAAAGTATGTTGGAAATTAACATTTATTAATATGTTTAATAAATGAACATTTATTAATATGTTTAACGAATAATAATTAAACAATAAACATTTATTAAATTGCTTATTAATAAATGTTCACTTTTTGATTATTACTGTTGCCTCTAGTAATTATGTGTCTGATTTTTAATTTCCAACCTATTTTGGGTTCATTTTAACCCAGTCATATAGTAATTTTTAAACAATAGTTGGGTTAAATAAAACTGCCCAGCACGTTGATCAAACATTTAACCCAATTGCTGGGTTTGTCCATTTTCAACCCAACTTGGGTTGTTTTTAACCCACCATTTTTTAGAGCGTACAAAACAGACATTTACTTTGCACAAATACGGTCAGGATCACTAAAGTGAGCATCAAATTGATGATAACGGCTATCTTTCTTGAACTGGATATACACATTTGCATTCTGCATACAGACTGTTTGTAACATCATTTATTATAACAGAATTACATTAATTATTATTTGTTTATGTTTTTATTATTTATTTTTTGTGTACCATTTAAGATCACATTCTCTTGATCGCCTTCTCATCTTTGATGCACTCTTTTTAAACATCTTTGAATAAATCTTTCCTGCTGTTCTTGTTAGATATGATCAGGATATTCCTTTACTTGTATTTTTGCACAGCAGTGATGCACCAGCATCCAGAGAATAACTATTAATCTTGCTCAAATCAGAGCTATTTTGAACCAGCAGAAGCAGGTCAATGCCATGAAAACATACAGTTTGAGATACTCGCATCCTCCACAGTTCCAATTAATTATCTTCAAATCCACTGCAAAATTGAACAGTTTTGAAGATCTAAAACTGCAGAGCATGCAGATTTAGCATAAAGTTAGTATTGTGTTAAAGAGTGATATGTGATGTTGATGTGTGTACTTTTACTCTTTCTCTATTTATACACATATATTCTGATTTCATGAGTTTGAAACCTAGTTCAACATCAGAGGTTGTTGGATTACTACAATTAAAAAGGTTATTTGGACAAGACTGAAGCGCCACAGGACTCATGTTTCTTGGCTCTTTTCCCTTTCCCAAAAAAAAAAAAGACCTTAAACTGTCTTAACATAACAATAATTCTTTCTTTTTTAACATCCCCTATATTTATAACATAAGTTCATCCAGATTTCAACTCTAATGTATTGACCTCAGATGAACTCTTGATACCATTTTGTTATTGTTTTTTTTTTTTTTAAAGAAATATTATAGTCACAATAGTTTTTTAATTAAGGATGAAGCCTTTTTGATTGACCTATGACCTATTTGTTTGTACACTTGGGACCCATGGGTACTGACTCGTGCACCGAAAACACCCTGCATAATAGATCACACACACATTTTCAGATCACTGTTTTCATGATTAAAAATTAGTGTGGGAAAATGTATACACCAGATGGTTTGACTTCCCATGGCCATTAACCTTTAATTGGTATGGCTTCAATCCATCATAGCACATTTCCTCATCAGAACTTGGCAGTTGTAAAAATCCCTGCTGATTTAATTTCAGCCAGATATTGCTGATCTCAATCAATTTGAGTCCGTCATGTTGTAATCAATCAGCAGCACAGTCTCTCTAACGTTGAGAGCGATTTGCATGTTTTTCAGATTGACAGTGTGCAAAGTCTGCTGCAGTGCCCGAGCATTTTGGTTTGTGTCGGACGTGAGCCTTTCCACCCACTGCTGTTGGACAGCTTCAGGAAGAACTCTTACGACAAACTTCCGAGGCTGAATGTAAAGTCACGCTCTAGTGTCTGCAGTGATGAAAAGGGGGCCAAGAAAAATGGTAGGTCACTCTGCAAAAAGTTGTTTTCTTTATCATTAATCATTAATTTTTCTATTATTTCACAGTAAAAAATATCTAAACATCCTTAAAACAACATACATTTACTTGAAGAAAAATTATGTAAACATAAGACTCGTATTGTGAAATATTATTACAATTTAAAATAATGGTTTTCTATTTTAATATACTTTAAAATATAATTTATTTCTGTGATGTAAAGCTTAATTTTCAGCATCATTACTTAATTACTTTACTACATTACTTAAGACTTAATAATGAAGAAAAAATGATGATGAGGTTACACTTTATTTGGATAGACACTTTAGACATTCTACTAACTACAAGTAACTTGTCAACTACATGTCACCTAACTCTCATTAGAGTATTAGTAGACTGTTAGGTTAGGGTTAGTAGAATAAGTTGACATGTATTTGCAGTTACTTATAGTCAGTAAAATGTCTGTTGGGGAGCATCAAAATAAAGTGTTAGCAGATATTAAGCAGACAGTCTACTAATGACTGCTAGTTGACATGTAGTTGCAAAGTTACTTGTAGTTAGTAGAATGTCTAAAGTGGACCATGATTATGAAAATAATGATTTTTTTGTTGTTGCAATTTTGCATTTGTGCCCCTTTTTACGTTCATTACATTATAACTTCATATTGTTTAATATTTATTCTAATACTTATTTACTGTGGTTACTTTCTTACTTGTAGTCAACTTTGGACTAGAAACAAAGAGAAGCGTCATCCATCCAAAGTGTGATTCAAGCAACAGATCAGCAAGACTGTCCGTCTCATCTGAAAAGTTGTTTCCAAATGGACATAACTCGCTACCTCCAGGGCACAGAGGCGACTGTCCTCATACAGGAGAAAACATGATGGATGATGACATCGAAAAGCGAGTTCTGGTCAACCAAGATGGAAGCCTGTCAATGGAGATGAAAGTGCGCTTTCGGCTATTACACAACGAGACATTGCACTGGTCCACAGAAGTCAAGAAGTCAAAGAGCTCTTTTAATGATTCCCATATCGTACCTGATGATGCCTGTTCACTCTCTCATGGCAGTGCAGAGAGCTGCTCAGAAGCCGACTCTCTCTCTGCTGGTGAAGCAGAGACTAACAGCACCAAATGTTACCAAAGACATTTTGAAGAACCACATTGCCAGCACTGCTGCGCTCACTGTCAAGAGTACGACATCTGGAAGAATCCTGTACCTCCCAGTCAAAGATCTGTAAGACGCATCAGATCCTCAAGCTCAAGTGCATCCTCGCGGAGAATAGTGTGCAAAAAGGCATCTACTGACAGCATGCGCACTATGTCCAGTGAAGAGTACACAGAGCATGTAGTGGAAAAGGCTACTTGCATTGAACAGACCATCGGGCAGCAGGGCGACACCACGATTGAACAGTGTACCATCAACCATCGCTGCAGTCGAAGTGAAGTGCGCTCAGTGTCCCCTAAAACAAAGAGCACAAGTGCTATAGAAGATAAGCGTGAGAACCTTCACGCATCTGATAATGACGAGAACAAACCTGATGTCATATCCTGTAACCTCCCTAAAGATCAATTAAGTGTTCAGATCACTCAGCCAGTAGAGGAAGATGAGAGGCCTGTATCCGTCGTGAGCTCTTCTTCCCAAATTTTAGCATTACTGAAGGAGGATCAAGATGATGAAGATGTCGACCTCCCTCTGAGTATCTCGAGAGCATCCTGTGGCCAACAGGAAGATGCTGAACCAAATCCATGTTCTGTTACACCCTGTAAATCACCTGCATCTCTAGTGCGTTTATCACCAAGACCACCAAGCAAAGCTTCATCTTCAAGACAGTCTAAAACGTCCAGAAAGTTTGCCAGTCCAGAAATAAGTGATGAAGAGGTCAGGTCTGAAGCATCTGCTTTGTCTGGACCAAAAACGTATAAATGTGTAGTCTCAAAGGACGTAGTGACTCCAGGGGCCTCTGAATCAAATGATCAACTAGATGACATTGATGTGCAAGATCCTGAAACAGAAGAAAGGGCACTAAGTGCAATGTCAGCCAAATCAAAAATGTCTACAAAGTCCGAGTTATCGGCCCCTTATGAAAATGAAAATGCTCCAGAGAATACTGAAGTAAATGATGAAATAATAGAGGAGCGATCCTCAAGTGCTATCTCCATGAAATCCAATACCTCTGGAAAAACAAATAAAACAAATGTTTCAGAAGTACTCGAACAGCATGGAAGAGCACACAGTGCTATTTCAATAAAGTCTCATAAATCTGACAAATCAAGAAAAACTGAAATCTCTGAGGAACAAAATTCTGAAGTAAGAACATCAAGTGCCATGTCTGTTAAATCAAATACATCTGTGAGATCCAGACTGTCAGATAATTGTTTTGATGAGCTTGCTAAATCACAGGACAGTGTTGAGGAGAGGCCTGTAAGTGCTGTGTCATCTAAATCAAATATTTCAGCTAAATCTAGTCAGTCTCAAGAGCCACAGTCTGCGCCTGATGGGGCATCTGAGGAGAGAATAGAAGAGAAAGCGTCAAGTGTTAAATCTGGCACATCAAACAAGTCTGGGATTGAAGAGCTGACAAATGATAATCAAACAGAGGAGAGAGTACACAGCTCCATTTCGATGAAATCAAAGATTTCTGCTAGATCTGAAATGTCAATTGATCTGAGCGAGCTTGAGGATCATGAGCAAGACAGAGCTCCCAGTAGCATTTCTATTATATCAAATGTCTCACAAAAATCTAAGTCTGACATTTCAGAAGTAGCTTCTCTCCAAGAAGGAGGGGAATGTTTAAATCCACTGAGTACTTCTGAAGCTGAAGCAGCTACTCAAGTGGAGTTACCAGGGGAGAGATCGCCAAGCTCTGTGTCATCAATATCAAATATCTCTAAAAGATCCAGAACATCCAAAATTTCAGAGGCAGACCAAGGTGAAATACAGGATGTTCAGGAAAGAGCATCAAGCACTATTTCTGTAAAGTCTACTTCATCTGCAAGAGCGAGGAAATCCAAGACAACACCAACACCAGGATCAGGAGAAGAAATGAAGGAACGATCTCCCAGTGTTATGTCAATCAAATCAAATGCTTCATTGAAATCAAATAAGTCCAAGTTGGAGGAGGAGGAGACAGAAAACCGAGCCTCCAGTGCTTTGTCTGTCAAATCTGAAGTTTCCACATTGTCAAAAAAATCTAATCTGTCAAACAGAGAGCAACTGGAGGAAAGAGCATCAAGTGCAGTATCAGCTAAATCAAATGTTTCTGTAAGATCTAAAGGGTCCAAAATGTCAGAGGTGGCAGGAGATGATGATGGATTATCTGAAGTATATGCAGCATCACATACCTCTGAAACATCAAATGAATGCAGAACAGAACCTGAAGAAACCTGCAAAAGCACAGAAAAATCACCAGACAAAGAGGAAAGAGCACCAAGTGCATTGTCAGCAAAATCCAATAGCTCTTCTAAATCCAAGAAATCCAAAGTATCTGATATGGAAGCAGATATTGTGGCTGAAGATAGAGATGATTTGAGATCTGCAAGTGTGCTGTCCTCTAAATCTAACATATCTGCAAGATCTGTGAAAACAACGGTCTCAGAAACAAGAGATGAAACAGAAGAATCCAATCAGTCTGATGGAGTTGAAGTTGCAGAGGAACGGGCTCTGAGTGCCATGTCATCTAAATCCAATGCTTCTGAAAGATTGAAAAAGTCTAATAATTTAAATGTGCCATCTGGTTTGCCTCGAGGAGCAGAACACCAAACAGAGGAACGAGCTCAGAGTGCGCTGTCAGCAAGATCAAGCGTTTCAACGAGATCCAATAAGTCCAGAATATCAGATGTTTTAACTGATGAGCTTGTTGATGCAAAAGACCAAGAAGAAGAGAGAGCTTCAAGTGCTTTGTCTGCAAAGTCAAACGTTTCTGCAAAATCAAAAAAGTCAAATGCTTCTGCAACAGATGTCAATACTGATAATGAGGAAAAAGAGGACAGAGTGCCAAGTGCTATGTCGGGAAGATCTGATATTTCTACCAAAACCAGTATCTCTTCAAAATCCAAAGCATCAAAAGTTGCGGAAATACACGCAGAAGAGCCTGATGCAAAAGACCAAGAAGAAGAGAGAGCTTCAAGTGCTTTGTCTGCAAAGTCAAACGTTTCTGCAAAGTCAAAAAAGTCAAATGCTTCTGCAACAGATGTTAACACTGATAACAAGGAAAAAGAGGACAGAGTGCCAAGTGCTATGTCAGGAAGATCTGATATTTCTACCAAAACCAGTATCTCTGCAAAATCCAAAGCATCAAAAGTTGCGGAAATACACGCAGAAGAGCCTGATGCAAAAGACCAAGAAGAAGAGAGAGCTTCAAGTGCTTTGTCTGCAAAGTCAAACGTTTCTGCAAAGTCAAAAAAGTCAAATGCTTCTGCAACAGATGTTAACACTGATAACAAGGAAAAAGAGGACAGAGTGCCAAGTGCTATGTCAGGAAGATCTGATATTTCTACCAAAACCAGTATCTCTGCAAAATCCAAAGCATCAAAAGTTGCGGAAATACACGCAGAAGAGCCTGATGCAAAAGACCAAGAAGAAGAGAGATATGATGATGAAGAGCCTGATGATGAAGAAAGTGAAGTGAAAGCACCAAGTGTTACTAAATCCAGAATTTCAGTAAGATCCAATAAGTCAAAGCATACAGAGGAAGAAGAGGTTCAGAGTCTAGGTAGACCTCCAAGTGCCATTTCAATAATGTCTGAAGCCATACCTGATGAAAATGAGGGAGAAATCCAAGAAAGGGCTCCAAGTGCAGTGTCTGCAAAATCGAATTCTTCTGTAAGATCCAGAACATCGAAAATTTCAGAAAGAGATGAACCAGATAAGAGGGCACCAAGTTCGAGGTCATTGAAATCTGATGTCTCTGGAAGATCTGGTCTAGAAGACCCTGTCAATGAAGATATACAAAAGGAAGCGAGAACGGAAAGTGCTTTGTCCTCTATTTCTAATCTTTCTGCAAGATCAAACAAGTCAGAAGATTTTGAGCTAATTAACAATGTACAGCAGAGAACACCAAGTTCAGCATCAGCTACATCTAAAACATCTGCAAGATCTAAGAGGTCAAATATTTCAGGAGTTGCTCCTAAAGAAACTGGTAACACAGATACAGGAGATGTTCGATCATCAAGTGCAATGTCTGCAAAATCTTGTGCATCTGAGAAATCAAAACATTCAGAAAGAACAGCTGAGGAGGATAAAGAAGCAAATAAAGTGGTAGAAAGAACAACAAGCTCTTTGTCTGTAGAGTCAACTCCATCTACAACTGCCACTGTTAAATCAAGTGTTGTGCCTACCAAATCAAATGCTTCTGCAAAGTCCCTCCTCTCAGAAGCTGAAGAGCCTGACAGAAGATTGACAAGTGTGGTGTCTAATGCATCTGCGGAATCTGAAGTGTCTAAAGCAGGTGTGGATAAAAAAACAAACAGATCACCAAGCAAATTGTCAGTTAAGTCAAATGTATCTACAAGATCCAGGAAGTCTAAGGTTTCTGAGGGTCAGGTTGATACAGCCACAAACACTGTAGATATGGAATTGAACAGAGGTGAGAGTCCAGCGTCTGATCAATCAAAAGTATCTCAAGTGGAGAACTCAAATAAATATGCTTGTGGTGCAATAAACCAGTCATCAAGTCAAATGGCATCATCTGAAAAGGACTCTGAACATGAAGAAGTACCTGCAAGTCCTCTCTCTAAAAAGTCAGCAAAGTCCAAAATCAGCTCAGTCAGTTCCGCCTCTGAAAGAGTTTTAACACCAACAAGCACCTCAGTATCTATTGGGATAGTTGAAGACCATGAGGCTGATGATGTTGAAGAAATAGATGAAGGCGCTGTTTCAATGAACTCAAGAACATCTGCTTCATCGAAGACTGAAATATGTGGTAGATCTGACCAGTGTTTATCAGAATCTCCAGTACGAATAACAAGTGAAACAACACAGACCCCAGAAGGAAGACCTAAAAGTTTTGCATCAGCTAAGTCAAATGTTTCTAGTAAATCTAAGTCCAAATGCTCTCATTGCAGCTCTACATTTCCTAGAGACACAATCCAGGACAGAGATGATGTAGCAAGCAATAAATCCTCCAAAACAAAGCTTTTAAATACTTCATCTGATAGCCAACCATCTGCCACTGGTTCAGTGAGGCAGAGCTCTCCAAATGAAGAGATCCGTCCATCTAGCAAAGCTTCTGGTATGTCTGTACACACTGAAATCACAGGTCAAGAGAAAACTGAAAGTCCAGATGTTACCCATAAATCTCAAAGTGTCTGTTCAAAATGCAGTTCTACACAACAGAAAATACAAATTTCAAGTGCCTCAGCAATCTCAGACTCTGAGAAATCTAAAACTAAAGAGGGAAATACTGCAAAAATGACTGACAGACCAAAGAGTAATATATCCAGTTCTTCATCTCATTTGAAAGTAAAAAGTCAAAAGAATGATGTTAAAACTACAGTTGTCAGTGGAAGAAACGATAAATTAAGCACCAAGACTACACAGAAAGTTGAGGACAATACGCCCAGGTGTCATTCTGCGACTTTATCTGTTACCTCAGGAAACCAACTCAGTCCTATCCCACCAAAATCTCCCAAAAAATCCAAAAAACCTGTTATTTTACTTGGCGGCTCCAATGATAGCATGTTATCACAGACCGTTCCTGCTCCAGACCCAAGAGAAGAACATACTTACCATTTGAATACAGCAGCAGAAAAAACTCAATCGTGTAAGTCTGATACAAATGTCAGTGACATTAAGAGTGAAAAAAGTAGCAAATGTAGGAAAAGGATTGGTAGTGACTCTTCTTGCCACAAGATGGATGAAGACATATCTGAGCTGAGTCCTTCTTGCCTGCCAAATGCCTCTCCAACTGAGGTGGTAAATGAATGGCTGAGGAAAATCCCATCAGACACTGCCTTGTGTGATTTAGGTGATGAATTACACGACAACTTTGATTCAATAGAGCCACTCTGTACATCACATGTGCCTTCTGGAAATGAAAATGAGCATAAAACTTTGCGACATGACGTGACCAAGCTTGAAACACAACATGAGATGGAAGATGCTCATATGGTAAAGGCAGAGGGAGCTATTGACAAAAAATCTCCTGAAGTTGCTGAGGGTGATCACTCTCAGAGGGGGGATGAACCGAAGATGTTTAATTCCTCAGTTCTGGTGATGAAAGTCTTGCTAAGCCCCAAACTCGACAGATGCTATAGCTTACCAGAGGTGTCTCCTGTATATGGACGTAAGCTCAGTACATCAGCGCAAGGTCTTCTGGATTGTTTGGCAAATCTTCAGTTGTTAGACTTTGGTTCTAGTGATAAAGATGGTAACAAAGAAAAGTACCAGGAGCTCATGAGCATGCTTAAGTCTCTTTGGCTTTGTGACCCAAAAGACAGCGAGAAGTCATCTGAGGAAAGAAACAAGCATCTGGACAAGGAACTCAAAGCCAGGTCGTCCTCAGGGGTAGATGTTAACAGTGGCTCAACAGGTTCTGGGAAAAGTAGTGTCAATGATGGCACCCAAGTCCAAATCAATACAGAATGTGAAGGCCTGGATACCCTGACAAAGGTACAGGAAGTTGATGAAACAGTGGAAGAGGAAGCTTCAGAAACACCAGTATCAAAATATGATTCAGCCACTCCAGATATAGCGAGTCAAGCTCAGTGGACCCCAGAGACGAAGGACGCTGTTGAAGAGAAGCTAAAAGATGATGTCCGAGGCTCTGACGAGACTATCAGGAATAATGATAGTCCAAGGGAACTCATTGAAACACCTCTTTCAAACAAGAGTTCTGGGAATAATAATAAGGAAACTGAATCAGACCATCAAGAGGACACAAGTTCAGGCAGTGCACCAACACAACAAAGAGGTCAACTATCAAAAAGGCTTTCTCAAGACCCTGATCCTGTATGGGTTCTGAATTTATTGAGCAAATTAGAAAAGCAATTTATGACACATTATGTTGATGCAATGGCTGAGTTCAAAGTCCGTTGGAATCTGGATGACAATGAGCAGCTTGACTCCATGATAAATGAATTGCAAGATGAAGTCCGCAAACGGATACAATCGAGTATAGACAGGGAACTAAGGAAAATTCAAGGCAGAGCTGGAAGACCAAGACCACCGAAAGAGACAATGTCACGTGAATCTACCATTCAAACGGAGCAAAGGCGGAGACGCCTGAAAGTGATGCGCAACCAATCAATTGATCCACAACCTGCTAAAAGTGATGATGATTACACAATGACAGGGACTGATTTCAGTGATCAACGTAGCGATGATGAATATTGCCCTTGTGACACATGCTTGAAAAAGAAAATGGCATCCAAACATGTGTTACCTGTGGAAATGCTGAATTCCGCCCCTGTGATGATGGACTTTGATTTGAGAAAAATTCTCCAGATGAAGAAATCGTCTCCCACCAATGAAAACATCGGGGAGATTGCCAGTGAATCTACACCCAGTAAGATGGAGGGAGAAAATGTGGGGCTTGAGGCTGTCAAAGAGGAGGATGAGAAAGAGGGGGCAGATAAAGAAATTCTTGCTTCCAGTGCCCAAGAAATTAAGGAAGAATATAAAAAACGAGAAAGTGAGGAGGGTGAAGAGGAAGACAATGCCTCCAGCACTTATGTAGAAGATGGTTCTGTGAAACAATCAAATAAATCCAAACATTTAAGGAAAGATGTGGATGAAGTTGGGGAAATTGCTGAGATGTCTGATAACACATTGACAGCACAACATAAGGAAGAAGAACAAGATGAAGAGCAAGAGGAGAATGATGAGACTGATTCTGATTTAATGGCTGTTAAAGAAAGTGCAAGCAGTTCTAAGATTAATGATGAATTAGATAAAGATGTGGCAAATGATGACATTAGTGAATTTGATGATATAACGCAGGCTGAAACAAAAAAGGAAGAAGCAACTGAAGAATACACTGAGGAAGAATCAGAAGAGCAGGACAAAACAGCTTATGATGAAACTGCAGAAGAAGGGCAAACTGCGAAAAGAGAACCTGTTGAGGAGGGTGAGACCACTGGTGAAGAGACTGTAGAGAACGGGCAGACTGCTGAAGCACTAGCAGCTGATGAGGATGACATAGCTGGTAATGAAACTGCAGAAGAAGGTGAGACAGCTGAGGGTGAAACAGTAGAAGAGGGCAAAACAGCTGAAGATGAAACTTTAGAAGATGGACAAACTCCAGAAGCAGAAACTGCTAGAGAAGATAAAATAACTGAAGATGAAACTGGAGAAGAAGGTGAGACAGTTAATGATGACACTGCAGAGGAGGATGAGACAGCTGAAAATGAAATTGCAGAAGATGGACAAACTGCTGAAGATGAAACTGCAGAAGAGGATGAGACTGCTGAAAATGAAACTGCAGAAGATGGACAAACTGCAGAAGTTGAAACTGGAGAAGAAGGTGAGAGAGTTAATGACGACACTGCAGAAGAGGGTGAAATGGCTGAAAACGAAACTGCAGAAGATGGACAAACTGCAGAAGATGAAACTGCAGAAGAGGATGAGACTGCTGAAAACGAAACTGCAGAAGATGGACAAACTGCAGAAGTTGAAACTGGAGAAGAAGGTGAGACAGTTAATGACGACACTGCAGAAGAGGATGAGACTGCTGAAAACGAAACTGCAGAAGATGGACAAACTGCAGAAGTTGAAACTGGAGAAGAAGGTGAGACAGTTAATGACGACACTGCAGAAGAGGATGAGACGGCTGAAAATGAAATTGCAGAAGATGGACAAACTGCTGAAGATGAAACTGCAGAAGAGGATGAGACTGCTGAAAACGAAACTGCAGAAGATGGACAAACTGCAGAAGTTGAAACTGGAGAAGAAGGTGAGACAGTTAATGACGACACTGCAGAAGAGGATGAGATGGCTGAAAATGAAATTGCAGAAGATGGACAAACTGCTGAAGATGAAACTGCAGAAGAGGATGAGACTGCTGAAAACGAAATTGCAGAAGATGGACAAACTGCAGAAGTTGAAACTGGAGAAGAAGGTGAGAGAGTTAATGACGACACTGCAGAAGAGGATGAGACGGCTGAAAATGAAACTGCAGAAGATGGACAAACTGCAGAAGTTGAAACTGGAGAAGAAGGTGAGACAGTTAATGACGACACTGCAGAAGAGGATGAGACGGCTGAAAATGAAATTGCAGAAGATGGACAAACTGCTGAAGATGAAACTGCAGAAAAGGGTGAGACGGCTGAAAACGAAACTGCAGAAGATGGACAAACTGCAGAAGTTGAAACTGGAGAAGAAGGTGAGACAGTTAATGACGACACTGCAGAAGAGGGTGAGACGGCTGAAAATGAAATTGCAGAAGATGGACAAACTGCTGAAGATGAAACTGCAGAAGAGGAGGAGACGGCTGAAAATGAAACTGCAGAAGATGGACACACTGCAGAAGTTGAAACTGGAGAAGAAGGTGAGACAGTTAATGACGACACTGCAGAAGAGGGTGAGACGGCTGAAAACGAAACTGCAGAAGATGAAACTGCAGAAGAGGATGAGACTACTGAAAACAAAACTGCAAAAGATGGACAAACTGCAGAAGTTGAAACTGGAGAAGAAGGTGAGACAGTTAATGACGACACTGCAGAAGAGGATGAGATGGCTGAAAATGAAATTGCAGAAGATGGACAAACTGCTGAAGATGAAACTGCAGAAGAGGATGAGACTGCTGAAAACGAAACTGCAGAAGATGGACAAACTGCAGAAGTTGAAACTGGAGAAGAAGGTGAGACAGTTAATGATGACACTGCAGAAGAGGATGAGACAGCTGAAAATGAAATTGCAGAAGATGGACAAACTGCTGAAGATGAAACTGCAGAAGAGGAGGAGACGGCTGAAAATGAAACTGCAGAAGATGGACAAACTGCAGAAGATGAAACTGGAGAAGAAGGTGAAACAGTTAATGATGACACTGTAGAAGAACATGAGACAGCTGAAAACGAAACTGCTGAAGATGGACAAACTGCTGAAGATGAAACTGGAGAAGAAGGTGAGACAGTTAATGACGACACTGCAGAAGAACATGAGACAGCTGAAAACGAACTTGCAGAAGATGGACAAACTGCTGAAGATGAAAGTGGAGAAGAAGGGCAGACAGGTAATGACGACACTGCAGAAGAGGATGAGGTGGTTGAAAATGAAACTGCAGAAGATGGACAAACTGCTGAAGATGAAAGTGGAGAAGAAGGGCAGACAGGTAATGACGACACTGCAGAAGAGGATGAGGTGGTTGAAAATGAAACTGCAGAAGATGAAACTGGAGAAGAAGGTGAGACCGGAAACAATGACACCACAGAAGCGCATGAGGCAGCTGAAAATGAAACTGCAGAAGATGAACAAAGTGCTGAAAATGAAACTGGAGAAGAATGTGAGACAGTTAACAATGACACTGCAGAAGAGCATGAGACTGCTGAAAATGAATCTGTAGGACAAACTGCAGAAGAAGAAACTGGAGAAGAAGTTGAGACAGAAAATGACGACACTGGAGAAGAGCATGAGGCATCTGAAAATGAAGCTGCAGAAGATGAAGCTGTAGAAGATGGTGAAACAGCTGAAGATAAAACTTCAGAAGATGGACGAACAATTGAAGCAGAAACTGCTGGAGAGGATGAGACATCTGCTAATAATGAATCTGTAGAAGATGGAGAGAATGCTGAAGCTGTGGAAAATGGCAATACAGGTGATGATGAAACTGCAGAAGAGGGTGAGACAGCTAATGATGACACTGTAAAAGATTGTGAGATGGCTGAGAATGAATCTGTAGAAGGTGGACAGACTGCTGAATCTGAAACTGCAGGAGATAATGATACAGGTGATGAGGACGCAGCAGATGAAGGGACCACTGAAGCTGAGATGACAGAAGAAAACAAGAATGCTGAGGTAAAACTGGAAGAGCAAAAGCAAACACCTGATCATGAGAGAACTGGAGAAGAGACAGACAAAAGTCAATCAGATGTTGAGGAAGACAAGGAATCTGTCAGTTGTGAAGCGGCAGAGGAGGGAGACATTCTTTCTAACCTTGAAGACACTGAGTGTCTTGATGTTGTGACTAATCTTGAGGTGGTTGAGGACGAAACATCTCCTAAGAACAATGGTGATGTTGTTCTAGATAGTGTTGATGATGAAGGTGAAGAAAGTGAGAAAGAAGATGATGATGTGGAAATAATTGCAAATAAAGGTGTTCTCGTGGCCAACAATGGTGAATCAGCTGAAGCTGGTGATGAAGCTGAGGATGATACCGAGCCAGATATGGAGACAGATGAAGGGGAACATGATGGCAGTGCTCCAGCTTTACAGCCTGTGTTACAGCCAAAACAAATAGATGACAAACCAGATGGGGCAACTTCATTTAATGTTTTGGTAAAGCACAACTCAGAGTCTGAGGATGGGGCTGATGCTGATGGAGAAGACTCGGAAACAGAGGAACACAACCAAGTCGTGGATTTGAATTCTGAATCAGAGGGCAAACCACAGAAAAAAACTCCACATAAAACCTTCAAGATGCTCCTTCATGCTCTGAATTTCCTCAAACTCTCAGCCACTGGACAACCAGAGAGGAGGGAAGAGGATAATGAATGTGTAGTTGAAGACGAAGAGGCTCCAGAGGATGAGAGTGACGATGCAGGAGAAAAAGACGAGGTCGAAGAGTTGAATACAAAGGAGAAGGGCAAACTCTCAGATATTACAGAGGATACGGCAGAAGAAGAGGAGCACCAGACAAATGAGACTAATGATGATTCAAATGACAGTGAATGGGAATCATCTGAAAATGCCTTGCAAAAGCAGATGACAAAGTCATCCCTTGAATCTCAGCCAGGTTCCTTTGAAGAAGTTCATGAGGAACTGACAAATAATCAGAAAGGTTCAAATCATCTGAAAGCCAGCTGGCAAAATCATTCCTAAACATCAGAGAAAAGAACCAAAGATGCTTTTGAGCATCTAAAAATGGTTCCAGAGAGGTTATTTCTCTATTATACTTAGACCTTATAAAGTCTATAAACCTAAATTGAGTTTTTTTTCCTTATAGGCCCTTTGGATTATATATTTAATATAATATAAAATATAATTTTATTTATAAAAAATGTATGCACTTTACTTATGATTACATTGTATATGCAGATTATATATGCAAATGCACATCATTACTGCTCAGGTACTGTAAAAAGGGAACTGGTGAAACTTGAACAGCACAGGAAGCTCTTCTAGCTTGATGGTAAGAAAATTGTTTAGAATTTTATTAGATTTATGTCAAAACATCATATTTAATTGCAGTTATTTATATATAACACTTGACTGTAAGCCTTAGCCATGCATGGGGAATAAATGACTACTGATATAGGTTTATATATATCATATATGTGTGTGCTGCTATACAAATGTACTAAAATATCCCTTTATTTAAATACACTTTAAATGGAAAATCACATATCATGGTGACATGAAAGGGAAATCAGGGAGTATGAGTGCATGAGAATGAATGTGTATTGAATTGACAGTGTTTAACGTGGCTTCATATTTGAATCTGAATGTTTCTTTCATTTTAGCAATGTGGATTAATTATCTCATTTACTTGTAGGTTACTTGTGGGAGATCATTATAAAAGGTAAAAGAAAAACATTTTTATCCCTGCTAATTCACATAACAGAAGTCCACCATCAGGCTTAGTCAGAATATGTACAGTAATGCGTACTTTTAAAGTAAGTGCACTAAATGCAGATGTACATGATTGACATCACCACACCAAAAATCACCCATATTGTGTATTATAAGGATTAAGGTGCACAAATTAAGACATGCCTTAGATGTTTTGCCACAACACGTAATGGATTGTACATCTAAAGGATTATATGGTCATGTTTTGTTCATACAAAACTTTAAAGTGAAGTGATGCACATGCAAATGTGGTTTCTTCATTGCAGTTTATTTTCTGCTGGCCAGATGGTAATGGTTAACTTAAATATGATCAATTCCTTGTGACTTGAATGTACTAAATTCCTGCCTGAAATAAAAATATTTAAGCTTCAATGGTCTTTTTGTTTTTTATCGTTTTGTTGGCTTGAGAGAATAATCAAAAAACCTGAAAAAGTCACGGGGCTTTTCTTGGGAGTGCCTTACACCTTTTTAAATATGACTTGTTTGCTAAAATGCATCATTTTGGTTTTTAAAATTAGTTCTTATCTAAAAACAATATAGAAGTACATTTAGGTTGGGCTTTTGTTAATTCGCTGCATTGAAAGGCCACTCTGAGTAATCTCTGATGTATCATCTGCATGCTATTGTCTGTTTAAAGAGCAGCTTATTTAGTCTGACTAAAATTAAAATTAAGATGTCTGTTTATTTATTTTTGTTAACCTTCCAAATGACAGAAGTTTGTTGCAGTAGATGCATGGCTATTTGTCAAACGAAAAGGTTAATTTCTAAAAAAAGAACATTTTCCAGTTTCTAAATCTCTAGGATGTACTTTTCATGTCTACATATAGAATCCTTCCAGAGGGAAGTTGCTTAATTGAATTACAGGGTCATTGTTATTTGAGTCAACGTGTGGCTGAAGCATTAAGCACTAATGACCCTGTAGAGATGTCAGCCATGCTTATACTTTTGACCTACCTATCCTGAAAGATTCTGTAAGATGGTGAAATACTCTTTACTCTATTGTAATTGTTCAAATTTCCAAGAATCAGCATTCTCCCCTAAAAGTGATCGGGCAGACCAAACCATAAGTCGTAAAGACTTGAAACTTTGTAGATGGTGTGAGTACTACCAGCCCTCAATGTCACCAAGGCTCGTCCCGATCGGCCTGATGGGGGCGCTACAGCGTTGAAAAGTATAAAATCACTCATAACTCCTAAACCGTTAGGCGTAGGCTCAAGTGTCTTATATTGTTGGAATCCTTGGCTCAAGACAAACAAAATACATGCGAACGTCACAAAATTGTTGGGTATTTTGGAGTTTTTGAAAAACATACTTTTGCGAACTAGTCTTAGGTTTTTGGCTGATTGTCAATAATTATCAAAACAAAGTTGAAATTTCGATTCACAGTCTCTAAGGGCCGCCAAAATGTTAGAAGTGGGCGGAGCCACTTCTACTAAAATGGTTATAACTCGTGAACGGAATGAGATATTTTCACAAAACTTGGCACACCTATGTAAGAGCTCATTCTGTGGTCACGTGAAAAAGGACTGGCCACCTGGTGGTGCTATAACATGGAAATAACTTGGAAATAAAATGGCTATAATTACGCAACCCTAAGTCTGATTGACTTGAAAATTGGCATGTAGTGTCTTTGTCCAAGATGCCATGACTGCCTTTGAGGACATTCACATATCTCGAAAAATGTGGCCGAAGGCGGCCAATGAAATTTGAGCAGCTATCAGACAAAGTTAACGGATGCCGATCGGAACGAAACTCGCTGGGCCTGTTTGACTCACGGCCCTAGAGGCCTGTGAGAATTTTGAAAGAAATCAACCACTGGGGGGCGCCTTCGTGTTATTGACATGCGTAAAGGATTGTATATCACAAGATTTTTCGCACACGCCCACGACATTCATACCACATGGTAGAACTCATTCTGAGCAACTTTGCCTCTAGGACCACCGTTGTCCATCGAATCGTTCGTTAAATATTGGAGATTATTTCAAAAACCTACTTTGGTAGGTAAAATAGTCCTAGGTCAATAATTATCAAAAAAATATTGAACTTTGGCCTTTGGATAGCTATAGCAGGAGCATGTAGAAAATAGGCGTTGCCAAGTCTACCAAGTCTACAAAAGCCTATCATTCCTAAACGAAAACTCAGAACTTGGCATCATTAGGTGAGCACATGCGACACATGATTCTAAAGAAGCATGCAAACTTTTATGGAGATCGGCCAATAGGTGGGGCTACAACTGTTAAAAAGCTTTTAAAACGATATTTTCCTCTGTAAATTGCATGTATTGGCTGTAAATGGTCTTTTCCATCTATGATCTTGGTGGTTACAGGCTTGTTATACCTTTTAACGCATGTGCTTAAAGGCCTCAAAGCACTTGAACCTTGATAATCGCTGCTCGCAGCTATATTTAGTATGCTAATCTTAGTATTCACTTAATATAATTTTTCTTCCAGTAAAATGCATGTGCTATGATGGAAACCCGCCACTTTATTAATCTTTGGTAAATCTGCTGTCCACTCACATTACAAATGCCCTGTTGCTTTGGTCACTGTGCCTTTCAGAAGTTTTGAATAAGAGGAAAATTATTTCAAGGGAGCTGACTTTGTCTCTGAACCTTCAATAGATCATACCATGACATTCATGACACAATAAAAAATGCCCCCTGAAAATATTGAAGGTGAAAATCAGCAAACTATTAATAACCTGACCCACCTCATCCATCAACCACCTAGTTAAGAGTCAATTCCCAGCCAGTGAGACATCTGAAACAACCTGCATTTTGTTTTTCCATCCTAACTTTGCTGTGTTTTTAACAGGCCGGCCAGTTCACCGAACAGGGGCAGAGCCCAAGGATTCTACGACAACTCAATTACTCAAAAGTTAACACCCCCTAAAATGGCGTCACCTTTCCAATCCATTCGTCTAAAATTGATATTTGCAGACTAAATGGTATGTATATTCTGGGACTTTTAATTACTGTCTCTTTCTGACAGGGTAAGTGTGTGGCTGGTTATTTGAAAGCATCCTAAGAGACTTCATTCCCTGCCTTCGCAGTGCTGGAGTCATAGGTATACAGCCCCATTGGACAAGTCTGATGGATGGTCCTTTCTTGTTGAGTTTCCATCCTCTGCTTCCGGAGGGAATGTGACATAAATAATTGGTGTCACTCCCATCGACCGAGTGCCACACTCGAAGGCGGGGCTGAAGCAGCCGACAAAACACAGCTGTCTAATCTCGTAAGTTCTCTCAATATCCTAGAGTGACTTCCATCTCTATACACAGAGAGAGACGATGAGAACGTTTGCATCTTAGCATCATGTAAAGACGGCCAGTGGAAGAATATACATAATTATGTTTGCATGCCAGTACGCAGGGAATACAGAACTGATTCTGAGGTTATTGCTTTTTCCTTTTAACTTTATTTGCAATAGTATTGTAATCATTTGAAAGCTAGTTAAATGGTGAAACAGAAACTGCTTTATTAGCTTTCAGTCTTTAAAGGGTGCAACCAACACAATGAGGGGAAAAAATCAGGAAATGATATCATATATAGGACCCTTGCAGACTCTCGTGACTATGTCTGAAGGTCAATAAGTCAATTAAATATCAGATAAGGCAAGGTGGGTTCAGGTTGTAAATTCAAGGTGTGAAGAAAATGTAACCTTTTGTTGAAAATGTTCTTTACAACCATATTAAACCAACAGGAATTCAAGAAGCACATTTCTAAGGCTTTTCACACTGCGCTTAACCCCGTGTTATTGTCGTTCTAAACACCGATTTTAACCCTGGTTAAAGGAACGTTTCACACTTGTAATTTAGAAGCAGGGTTAGCATTGCTTTTACAGTGTTAACCCCACATTAGGGCTTTTCACACTTGAAATAGTTAACCCTGGGTTATTAAACGGAATCCTGGGTCATCTTCTTTCATGTTTTACACTGCACACAATTTATCTTGGGTTAATGATTAATCCTGGGTATTCATAAGCTGACATTTCACATTGTACATTCCTAAACCCTGGGTTAACGTTCTTATTTGCATATTTGCGGTGTCAGTGTCATCGATTGGATAAGCACAGCACGTGACATGTTTACATAGCTTTGGCATTGCGTATCCTCGTATTGCCAACTGTACTATCGAGTTGATACTGAATGGACATTTTGGACTATAAAGCTAAGAATGAAATGGTCTCTTCACTCAAAATGTCGCATTTTCTGTCAGCATTTGACGTTTTTTCTCTCAAACACTGAATTTATTGTTTATATACAACGCACAGTGTTTCCGTGACTGTCCAAAGCAGGCAAATATGAGTACGCGACTGGTTGTCTGTTGCTAAGCGTCTAGCTGTAAGAGTCTAATGCTGCATCGTTTCACACTACAAGTTTGACACCGCAATGTGGGGTTAACGCCGCAAAAGCAGTGCTAACCCTGCTCCGGAGCTGGGTTTCATTACCCCGGGTAAAAAAGCGGTGCTAAACCCACTTCTAAATTACAAGTGTGAAACGTTCCTTTACCCAGTGTTTAGAATGACGATAACATGGGGTTAAGCGCAGTGTGAAAACTGAAAAGCCCTTTGTAATTTAGAAGTGGGGTTAGCACCGCTTTTTACCCGGGGTAATGAAACCCAGCTCCGGAGCAGGGTTAGCACTACTTTTGCAGCGTTAACCCCACATTGCGGTGCCAAACTTGTACAGTGTGAAACAACGCAGTGTTAGAATGTTACAGCTAGACGCTTAGCAAACGACAACCAATCGCGTACTCATATTTCAGTCATGGAAACACTGTGCAATGTATAAACAGTAAATTCAGCGTTTGAGAGGAAAAATGTCAAATGCTGACAGCAACCGTGACAATTTGAGTGAAGAAGAGGCCGTTTCATTCTTACCTTTATAGTCTGAAATGTCCATTCACTATAAACTTGATAGTACAGTCGGTAATACGAGGATGCGCAATGCTAGAGCTCATGTAAACAGGTCACGTGCTGTGTTCATCCAATCAATAACACTCACACCGCAAATATGCAAATATTTTGAATGTTAACCCTGGGTTTAGGAATGTACATTGTGAAACGTCACCTTATGAACACCCAGGATTAATTGTTAACCCCGGGTAAATTTGAGCAGTGTGAAACGTTAAGCAAGATAGTAACCCAGGAGGATTCCGTTTACCCGGGTTTAGAATGACCCAGGGTTAACTATTTCAAGTGTGAAAAGCCCTTCTGAGAGCTTGCCACATGTTTTCCCCTTATTTATTTCTGCGGTCTAAATAGTATTTAAACTTAAACTTCAATCAATCAAAACTTAAATAGGTGGTCATTTAGCCTATGGGGAATATGATAATAATACTTGGCTATTTAATGCATCATAATTAAAAAGTGATGACAGACCAATGTGTCCCTCTAGAAGTCAATCGTACAGTGATACTGAAGCTCGCCGCTTCTCGCAGGGATCAAATCTGCCATATTACCACAAAATCACCAGTTAATAAAAAAAAGCATTTCCTGAAGGCTGATGGAAAGCCAAATAAAGAATAGGTGGAGTTACTTCGAGATTATGAATTCGATTCCCTTTTTCATGATTCAGAACACTTTCAGTCGTCCACCTGTGCAACACATCAGATCATTAAACATTTTTTGGCTGTTATTAAGAGACTGCAGGGCCTGAAATTGAGCATGGTTGCCCAAACATGGCTGTAAATGTGGATAAATAAGAAGACTTGCTGGAGGAAGCACCTGCTCCCTGACAGGGGGGCTATTTCCACCCTCAACACTGGGATATACAGACATCTATTCCGGAGGATAATGCGAGGGGTTTTTCCCTGTTTTTCCCTGTTTACCTTTGAGTGTTATGCCTGTAGCCAGCTGCAAAGACCTGCTTAGTGTGACTCCACACTCTCATGCTTCCAGATGTTCCAGGAAAAACAAGTGTGCCAGCCTGTCGGTCAGGAGAAGAGACATTTTTAAGCTGTGTGCCAGGACTTCCTGTCTCACACATACACAGGTGGATGTCTATTACAAGTGTAACAGAGGACACTTGTCTTTTTCAGTACTGTACTGAGCACCAAGCATTCAGACCAATTGTTCACAAAATAATCTAAAATCACTTTTCTTTATTTTATTTTTTTTTACAAAATAAGATTATTTTACAAATGTAATTAAAGTCTTTCTCTTCAACTTTTTTAATATCTATATTTTTAAAAATATATATGTCTTAATGGCTGATTCTGTAAATATTATCCTAATGTTGCTAAAGAGTGTCAGTAATTTTGGAATTTATATACAGTAGTACACGGTCAATAAGTCATGACATATATTTTTTACATTAACTCATCAAAATAATTTAAGCAACTTTTTATGTCATACAAGCTTCAACTCAATTTTTAAGTCAGTTTTATATAATTTCAGTTTAAATGTACAGGCAATTTGATTCTACTTAAAAATATAAGTGTTTAAGTTGAAATGGGTGAAAATTTTTACAGGGTACAGTATACATTATAATATATATACAATATCTCACAGAAGTGAGTACACCCCTCACATTTTTGTAAATATTTTATTATATCTTTTCATGTGACAACACTGAAGAAATGACACTTTGCTACAAACTATTACTAATACTAAATTATTACTAAACCATTACTAATGTAAAGTAGTAAATGTGTACAGCTTGTATAACAGTGTAAATTTGCTGTCCCCTCAAAATAACTCAACACACAGCCATTAATGTCTAAACCGCTGGCCACAAAAGTGAGTACACCCCTAAGTGAAAATGTCCAAATTGGGCCCAAAGTGTCAATATTTTGTGTGGCCACCATTATTTTCCAGCACTGCCTTAACCCTCTTGGGCATGGAGTTCACCAGAGCTTCACAGGTTGCCACTGGAGTCCTCTTCCACTCCTCCATGACGACATCACGGAGCTGGTGGATGTTAGAGACCTTGCGCTCCTCCACCTTCCGTTTGAGGATGCCCCACAGATGCTCAATAGGGTTTAGGTACCCTCAGCTTCTTTAGCAAGGCAGTGGTCGTCTTGGAGGTGTGTTTGGGGTCGTTATCATGTTGGAATACTGCCCTGCGGCCCAGTCTCCGAAGGGAGGGGATCATGCTCTGCTCATTCATGGTTCCCTCAATGAACTGTAGCTCCCCAGTGCCGGCAGCACTCATGCAGCCCCAGACCATGACACTCCCACCACCATGCTTGACTGTAGGCAAGACACACTTGTCTTTGTACTCCTCACCTGGTTGCCGCCACACACGCTTGACACCATCTGAACCAAATAAGTTTATCTTGGGCTCATCAGACCACAGGACATGGTTCCAGTAATCCATGTCCTTAGTCTGCTTGTCTTCAGCAAACTGTTTGCGGGCTTTCTTGTGCATCATCTTTAGAAGAGGCTTCCTTCTGGGTCGACAGCCATGCAGACCAATTTGATGCAGTGTGCGGCGTATGGTCTGAGCACTGACAGGCTGACCCTCCACCCCTTCAACCTCTGCAGCAATGCTGGCAGCACTCATACGTCTATTTCCCAAACACAACCTCTGGATATGACGCTGAGCACGTGCACTCAACTTCTTTGGTCGACCATTGCGAGGCCTGTTCTGAGTGGAACCTGTCCTGTTAAACCGCTGTATGGTCTTGGCCACCGTGCTGCAGCTCAGTTTCAGGGTCTTGGCAATCTTCTTATAGCCTACGCCATCTTTATGTAGAGCAACATTTCTTTTTTTCAGATCCTCAGAGAGTTCTTTGCCATGAGGTGCCATGTTGAACTTCCAGTGACCAGTATGAGAGAGTGAAAGCGATAACACCAAATTTAACACACCTGCTCCCCATTCACACCTGAGACCTTGTAACGCTAACGAGTCACATGACACCGGGGAGAGAAAATGGCTAATTGGGCCCAATTTGGACATTTTCACTTAGGGGTGTACTCACTTTTGTGGCCAGCGGTTTAGACATTAATGGCTGTGTGTTGAGTTATTTTGAGGGGACAGCAAATTTACACTGTTATACAAGCTGTACACTCACTACTTTACATTGTAGCAAAGTGTCATTTCTTCAGTGTTGTCACATGAAAAGATATAATAAAATATTTACAAAAATGTGAGGGGTGTACTCACCTCTGTGAGATACTGTATATATATAATATGAGATGCACCGATACTAAATTTCTCCACCGATACGATTATTCAGAGTGCAATCTGCCGATACCGATACCAATAGTTTGGGGGTTCTGCCTTTTATACCTTCTTTTAAATTAATGATAATTTCATTATAATTAATAATTAATCATTATATTTTTAAAGAAATGCAAAAAATAAAAACTTTATTCTCTCCATTTCATCAACTTGTTTCAGAGTAACTGGTATCAGTTATAAACAAACACATTACTCAGATTAATATTAACACACATTAACTAAATTCTGAAGATTAAATTAATATTTCTTAACTTTCTGAATGTTATTAATTCATATAATTACTATTAATATTGAACATCAAACTGGTTTTTCTAGCATTTTCTTTACACAAAGTACAAATTCAGTGCATTTTCCTGCCCTCTTTTGATTGACAGGATATATCGGCCCTGACTATTGGCTGTTTTTAATATACTGATTATTGGCCGATATATCGGTGCATCTCTAATATATACACTTTTCGCAGTCACTATTTTTGTTTTTTAAGAATGATAAAAACAAAAACTGACTACTATTATTTTTTCTCCTTAACATAGTTATAACATTGAACTTGACATGGCCAAATATAATGATATAAATAAAATGAAAAATAATATTCATTTAAAAGGTCAAAACGTCAGAAAGATCAAACCATTATTATTATTATAAATGTCACAGCACTGGGTTGAACAGAAAGTGAGAGACAAATTGTGAAAAACATCAGAAAAAGCTGATATATCATTTTCAAAAGCTACATTTCAGTAGATTTTTGTATTCCCCAAAGCCTATAAATATTATACATACATATTGCCCAATGAAAAACAAAAGTTTTATTTTAAAATTACACACTAAAGTTAACTCTATCAAATAATATGTGAAGTATGTGATTGTCTATGAATTACAGGTAGTAATTCTTGGGAACACAAACAGGACACAAATCTCTGAGAATGAGCCAATCATTGATCATTGTATCAGTCCTGGCATGTCTTTTTACAGTAGGATATGGCTCCAGTGCCAAGGACATGTCTTTTCAGACCACCAACTCCTGACAAAAACCGATTCCACAGAGGAAGTACCATGTATAAAGCAGTCCTGGAAGCCAGGGCTAAACAACAGGCCCTTGAGAGCATTGTTCAGTTCTGTGTTATTGTAACTGATGTGTCCATGGTCTCATTTAATAAAGGACGAATAAATGACTGAGCCCCTGTCCGGCTTGATGTGTGAGAGGGGCAGACGAGTTTTCCCACACGGTGAGAGGAAGAGAGAAAATGTTCTCACAGTACGCCGCTTTCCCCTCTTCCACTGAGGAAGCACCCTACAAGGCTATGAATGGGGGCTTCTCTCTCTTTTGTCCTCAGGTGCTGCTTGATTGGCACGGTTGGGACTGGGTGCACGCGAACTGTGAGAGAGAGAGCAGACTCTCACTTCAATCTACTGTAGGCCTACCTGTTGTTTTATGCACAAGAGTTCATAGTCGAGATGCACAGTCTGTTACACATGCACTAGCAGTTTTCACTTAGATGTGTATGAAGACTGTAGTTGTCACACAGGGATGTTTTCACTTTATCTGAGTAACAATGAGACAAATGTGTTTTTCTCAAGCAGCGACTTTGATTTCCGTATAATAAAAGGTAATTTTGTGGCAAAAACATGAAAATAATTTGTCGTTTTTATCCTATTGTTTACTATATTTATTTGCTTGGTCGGTGTCATCGTGGGTTTTGGTTCTTTTGCTGTTTTCGGCTGTAAGGAGCTTTTGAAATCATTTGGCGAAGTGATATGGAACTGTAATGCGGTCAAGACCTGCCTGGAACTACTTTAGCCGTGCGTTTCCCTGAAAATAATTGCCTTAGAACACCTTACAACGTTCGTCAACCAATCAGATTCAAGCATTCAAAAGCCCTGTAGTATATAATAAAGCAATAAGCTCCAAGAAGCCATGGGCTGTGTCCGAAAATGAAAATGATTCCATGATTTACTACTACACGTTGTATGTCATGTCATTGTGTACTACGTCGCGGAAGTTAACGCTTTTTGGACGTACGTCGAATGCTTATGGCTGTCGCGCCAGAAGCTCGTTATTTTACTTTATAAAGTTTTAAATAAGGATACTTGTCTTACACAAATGCATCGATTTGCTTCAGAAGGCCTTTATTAACCCCCATGGAGTCATATGGATTCATTTTTTTATGGATGGATGCATTTTTTTCTGTCTTCAGAATTTGGGTACCATTCACAACCATTTTAAACCTTGGAGGACTAAGGATATTTTTAAATATATCTCCGATTATGTTCGTCTGAAAGAAGACAGTCATATACACGCTTTAGGGTGAGTAAATCATGGAATAATTTTCATTTTTGGGTCAATTATCCCTTTAAATAGGGCACTATTTGAGGGGACAGCCATTTGTAGTGGTGTCCAAAACCAATTTGGACGTTATCAAGTGCACTCATTCAATCCCACAATGCCCTGCAATAACGAGTGTACATCTGATGTACACTCAACGGCTAGAGAATACCCATAATGCACAGTGGCGGTCGCGCCGAATAAATTCCCGTGTCTTGCCAGAAGATGGCGCCCGCAGCTGAATCATCCATCTGTCCATTTTTCAAACTGCTGGTTCATTGTGGCAGGTATAAATTCCTTTTTAATTGATTTTTAAATTGTTTAATTAAGGTTTTATACATAGTTTCCATGACAGAGTTCAAGATTAATCTTTTCATTACTACTGTCGCTGCCAGTTTGCTACATTTCAAATGATTATTAACGATTCTATTTTAGGAACGGTTTCTAGTTTTCTGCGACATCGCGGCTGGAACAACAACACAAAGTATGACAATGATAATCTCAGGTAATGTTTATGTGCTTTATTTAACGTTAAAAGCGTGTAATGTGAGTTTGAATGTCATTTGGTGTTCGCAGCTTTGTACTAAAACCAACAATGGATATTCACCTCAGATCTTGAAATTAAACAAATGGAAAAAATAACGTTCAAACTGAGAACAAACAAGTGTATTCTATGACAAAGATTGTTTTAGTAACGCAGTATTAATTTTTAATATTGTTTAAATGGTGTATTATTTGTGAATTTGATTATGTACTTATCCATTTCCTTGCGAGTGCAGTCAAGATTAACCTCTGGTCCCGTGCACTTGCCGCGAAAGCCCGCCCACACGCTGTTCTGATTGGCTGTGGCTTTTGATTGATTTTGTCGCATCGCGTCTGGTGTGGACAGACAAACTGCTTGTCACTGGAATCTTATAGCATCGTGTCTGGTTAGGACTCTGTGTACCCATTAGAAATCTGTCAACCGGTAGAGATTTTGGACTATCTTCTCTATCACGGTTACGCTCACGTGACGTTGCTGTGCCGCGCGGTCATGGAAGCTTATCATTTGCTTGCGATTTTAAACCGTTGAAGCGCAGTAAGCAGCGAAAGACAACTCATTTCGCTATATCTGAGCGCTGTCAGAGAAGAGTCCTTTTGGCCGCCTAATTGGGCTTAAACGGTTAAATAAACATAGGCTACTTATGTGTCTAAAAACGACAGTCTTTGCAAGTAAACACACAGACACTTATGTATTAAAGGGTTAGTTCACCCAAAAATGAAAATTTTGTCATTAATTACTCACCCTCATGTCGTTCCACACCCGTAATGGGGCGTTCACAACAGACGCGACTTGCGCGAATAAATCGCGCTATTCGCGCGTAGTTGGACGCTTGAACATTCGCTTCATTCGCGCGTAACATTCACTTTACAACAGACGCAAATTCGCGTCATGAGAGGGGCTTTTGCCAGGCGGCTCGTCTCGTTTCTGCACACTTCCTCTGAATAAACACATCAACTCGTCAGCGGGAAAGTAGTTGTAAAATACGGCGAATAAGCTCAATTTGCTGGCTTTAGCTAGCTTGTAGTCTCAATATGTATATATAGCTAAAATTGAGTAAAGAGCGTTTTTTACAACTTACCAGATTGTCCGACCTCCTCACTTACTATCTTCCAAGCAAGATCCTTTTTATTCCTGTTTCTATAAAAATATGAAGATGTATCGTACAGCGAAGATGATTTTGTCCTCCGTTGTTGTTTCGGATTTCTGCCGCCTCTCACTACGTCGTAATCACGTCACTACTAGAGCAAGCTCTAAGTTCAGATTTTTCAACTCGCGCGAATCATGCGTTACACGCGTCAAACGCCCGAAACGCTTTATTCGCGCGAATCGCGTCATTCGCGCCGCAGGATGTCTATTCGCGTCTTTGCATTGACTTAACATGTAAATCACTCGCGCTTAACGCTTCATTCGCGTCTGGTGTGAACGCACCATAAGACTTTCATTCATCTTCAGAACACAAATTAAGATATTTTTGATGAAATCCAAGAGGTATATGACATAGACAGCAATATAATCAACACTTTCAAGGTCCAGAAAAGTACTAAAGACATCGTTAAAACAGTCGACGTGACTGCAGTGGTTCAACCTTAATTTTATGAAACAGCGAGAATACTTTTTGTGACCAAAAACAAAACAAAAATAGCGACTTCATTTAACAATCTCTTCTCTTCTGTGTCATTCTCTTACGCTGTTTACGTTCAGCGCCTCCAGGTTCTACGTCAGAACGCCGACTCATTACACGCATACTTCGTGCTGCTCACATGATCAGCTTTGGCCAATACTGTGCCGGCATTCGGACGTGAACACGGAAGCCTTCACTGTGCTTACTGCGTCACCTGCGTAAGGATAATGACAGGGAAGAGAAGAGATTGTTGAATAAAGTCGTTATTTTTGTTTTGTTTTTGTGCACAAAAAGTATTCTCGTCGCTTCATAACATTAAGGTTGAACCACTGCAGTCACGTCGACTGTTTTAACGATGTCTTTAGTACCTTTCTGGACCTCGAAAGTGTTGATTATATTGCTGTCTATGGACGAGTCATATACCTCTCAGATTTCATCAAAAATATCTTAATTTGTGTTCTGAAGGTCTTACGGGTGTGGAACGACATGAGGGTGAGTAATTAATGACAGAACTTTCATTTTTGGGTGAACTAACCCTTTAAGTACAAAGAAAACGCATGAGTATTTGAATCTGTGCAGTCGGTCTTAAAGTAACAGCATCCAAATATATCTGCTGTCGTCTGTGACATTGTTAATGTTAATCAAACAAAAAAAAAAGAGAAAATCTCTCACTTGCTCTTTCTTTCACTGCTGTCTTCTGTAAACTTGATAGTTTTTTTTACTTAGCCTAGTATTAGTTTTTTGAAAATTGTGACAAGAATTATGAAATTTATGTTATCAAAAATAACTATATCGTGATATATATCATTATAGTTAAATAAAATGACTCACATTTTGAGTAATTTTATTTCACTCATACTCATATTGTGATTATTGACGATTTTGGTCATATCGCCCACCCCTACTTACGTTTTTTTTTTTAGTACAGTAGGCCTATGTGCTTGTACAGAAATTGACTTTCAAAAATAAAACTACCCTGAGAAATATTCACCAGAGTGGAAAGTGTGACAACTAGCCCCAGTTTCTCATATATGTATATTATTCACACACACATAACAATAAGATGGTGCAGCAGGAATTTTGCAGGGTTAGCACATTATCGCGAATATGGGCAGGGCACGGAGGTTCTCTCTCTCTCTCCGCTCCTTCTTTTCCACTGTTATTCAGGTTATACTGCTGGACAGGATGCAGTGTCTGGGGACCTGGGTTGTGGGGACGCAGTATCCGCAATCTCTGGGAAAACCAGAGTGGGAAAAAGATGAATGTGTTACCAGGATACCCTCAACAAACTCCCATCACACACCTGCACCGCATGTCAGAGCGGCTCTAAGACTCCACACACACAGGTGGTCCGCAAAAAACATGGCCACAGAGTGACATTGTTACTCTCCATTTATGTGCAATTAAAAAGTGATTCTGACAGGAAAACAGGAACTGAGAGGAAACAACTTTGAAGTGATTTAAAGTTTACTGTACTTCCTTGTTATCATTGTTTATGTAGTTCTCGTATTAATGTGATAAATGTCTTCCTGATTATATGGGAAATCCAGAGTTTACTTTGGATAAAATGATTAATCAACAACCTATTGTTTGATGTTTATGATCGTTCATTTCCTTTGTTACTCAGAATTCTTCAAATGATCAAGTGGAATGATGTCATTTTCAGTCTCATATTCTCGGCATATAACAGAGAATTTCACGCATACAAGTGTTTCTGACGTCTTTGACATGCGCTACAAATTCTTTAAAATCAAATTTCTAGCAGAATTAAAAAATTCCAAAACAACAATCATAATTAAGATCAAATGTAAAGATGAAAAAGATCTTAGGTGGAATGAAATTTAAAAAGAAAACAATAAATGTTAAACCTAAAAAAAATAGCTAAATTAACATTAGGTTGGGTTTTGATATTCAAGTATGTTTAATTGGATAATTTATTAAGATTGTATTCAGCAATCATGATTAAATGAGGATAATTATTTTAAAAAGAAAAGATATTTTTTTTACAAATTTGCAAAATTTAAATTAGGTTAATTAAAAATGTAAAAATAATCATCTAATTATATTATTATAGTTGTATAATAATTCACTGAGGTCTCAGGGAACACTCATTCTCCTGTGTTTACTGCACACTGATATTCGTTTCCAATATGCTTTAGGAATTATATTGTCTAAAAAAATAATAAGCTTTGCTGCTCTCTAGTGGACGTTTTGTAATGGACACAATTTTGCCAATCATAACCTCCAGCTCCCCCTCTCTTGACCTACTGTGGGCATGATGGGTGGAGCTGCATCCCCCAGCCACACCCTAACCCTACCCATAACCCTATCTATCCACCCATTAAACAGGTTAAGCTCCACCCTTGAGCTCCAGAGAGGTGGAGCTGGAGGTCATTATGCTCTGCAGTGAGCACTACTTGAATTTTAACATAGTACAGAGATTCATAATTACCCTGTAATGGAGCTGGCCAAGTGACAGACACAGGACAGGAGTAGACGAGTACAAATAACTTATATGAAATGCATTTACAGAATAATTATAGTTGAAGAAATTAAGTTATGACATTATCAATATATGGAATACAATATCCTCCTGACTACCAGCTATGGAGTTTTGTCTTCTGTAGAGGACATTATATTTTAGTGAATTTCTCTGACCTGATCTGTCCTGTAAAGAGCACATTTTCAGAGATACCAAATGTTTGGAGGTTTCACCAGGACAACAACTTCTCCTTGGTCTTTAAAAATGACTGACATTAATTTAGTGATCAAATTTAACACCTTTATGGAAATATGACAATTTTTTGTTATTATCATTTACATCTGAATAATTTTCAAATTATTTGTTATGAATCAACATCTCAGGAAAATGGTATGGGGTTTCAAATCAAAATATGACTTTCTGTTACGAAACAGGATATCGATTTTATAAATATCCACTGTAGAGGACACCAGGACTTACAGCATGTTTATCAGGCATTCTGGGAGACACAACAAGTGAATAGGGAAATAAATTATATATCAATATTCCTATGAAATATTAGATATTATTATGAAAATCTTGCCAATTATTACTCCCATTATTACACTTCTTTTTTCATTACATGTTGCTCCAAGAACACATTAATATGCAAATTAGATACAGCGAGTAGATACATTGTATTGAATGGAAAAACCCATTTATGGCCATTTTACACACCTATTGCATAAAGCAAAATGGTATATCAAATCATTCTTTTATATCTTTCATAACATATGAGAATCATCTTTATACAAAGTTTGGTATAAAAAAATCCTGAAACCTAAAAATTGATTGGTGATTAAAAAAAAAAAAAAAACACATTGTTTTTGCCTTTTCATGTCTATTCATGTCTTATTTTATTTTTAAAAAACTGGGTCCTGGTGTCCACTACAGAGGACAGTATAACATATGAATAAAATATAATTTTTTCAAAATTTTTTCCATTTTTTTCTTATGCTCTAAACAATGTAATGACATAAAAAAAATACTAAATTCACAAAACTTTTTCTGGTAGTCAAGAGGATATAATGTATAATATAATATAAACTCTCTCTCTGTCTCTTTATACATACATATATATCTACACAAATGTATTCCGATTAGAGTGAAACATTTGCTATATTCTGAACCGCGTACTAGAATACAAGATATGCTAAAAATTACTAAGAGTAAAATATTAGTATGCAGTTCTGATTTCTACGATTGACTTTCCTCGTTTTCAGCAGGCTTGGTTCCGGAAGTAGCCTACCATAGATTCCCTTAATTTTCTCCATAGGGTAAAAAAACAAACTCTCAATAATAAGTTCTAAGTTTATTTTTATTTCATTTTTTTATTTTAAGAGACTCCATTAGTTCTAAAATCTCGTTTACTTTTACACATTCAAATCTACCGCGCTGACAGCACAGGTAAGAGTGTCTCGCGTGCACTTATGTGTTAAATTAACACTTCCAGTGCCACCCGGTGTTTATATAATCCGGTGTGGATTATATAAACACTGGCAATGTTAATTTAACACTAACAGTGTTCATTTAACACTGGAGGTTTTACTGTGAACAAACACATTCTGGCCAGATTGAAATGGGCGGAAGTTGAGGTTTTGAGTGAATAGATTTAAATTCTGTCGGTTTCGGTCTAATTCAGGAGGATTGGGGAGAGTTTGAGCATTACAATCATCACCTCCAGTGCTCAAGTAAGGATTCATGCATATAGAAAACTTACAGTAGGCCTATATAACAGTTCTACCTGCCCTGCCAATATTTCACTGAGCCAAAACTCATATAAATAGGTTTATAATTTGCAATAAACCGCTAAGTAAGGAATAACTGACGACGGGCCGTTGAATTATTAGAAAATAATGCACACCCGAGGTGGTAATGCAGCCAAGAATTATTATTTTCTAAACGGCCTGGAGTCAATTATTCCACTTACACTACAGTTACCACCCATCAAGACACTGTTCAGATATATTTCAAGACATTTGTCAGGTTTTTGTCCTTAAAACACTCTTGTGTGTGGGACTAATTTCTTACGCATCTCATCCCACACCTCCGTTGCTAATTCCAATACATCATTTCAAAACTAGTAACTGAGACTTGAGCCATTAATAGCACACTAATACAGTTATTAAAGCAGTTATATGTGTGTGTGTGTGTGTGTGTGAGAGAGAGAGAGAAAACAAGCATATTAGCCTATCTGAGTCTGTCAACAGTGTTCAGCAGCGGTGTCTCTACTAATAACGAAACTATGAACGTGGCCTAAAGTTTATCTACCTCAAGAACCACACAGTTATTACCTTATGGTGAGAACTGTCATGTAGCTTATAAGCTGTTAAACTGTTTTTCTGATGAATTAGTCAGAGCAGCGCTGACAACACCTTTCTGTGCGAGTGTGTGTGCGTTTGAGTGAGAGAGAGAGAGCTGGAGAAAGTGCTTTCAGGACATTATAAAACGTAATTTTGTGGCAAAAACATGGAAAGAATATGTCGTTTTTATCCTGTTGTTTACTCGTTGTGGGTTTTGTTTCTTTTGCTGTTTTCGGCTATAAGGACCTTTGAAATAACTGAAATCATTTGGCGAAGTGATATGGAACTGCAGTGCGGTCAAGAAAGACCTGCTAGAACTACTTCAGCTGTGCGTTTCCCAGAAAATAATTGCACACCTTAAAACGTTCGTCAACCAATCAGATTCGAGCATTCAGCAGCCCTGTAGTACCCTTTTCACAGACTGTGATGACGCGTTTTAACGGTCATCAATATCGTAAAATCCTGCAAAGTTTTTTATATTTTCATTTTTTTAAAAATGCATGTACATTTATAACACTATACTTAGTATTATATTACCTTTACATCAAATTACAAAAAAACTAGTTAATGCTGCTCTGAGGGTGTCTCTAATACAGCGGCTTTCTCTCTTCTGACTGTCGTTATCAATCGCTCTCTATTTTTTTCTCTTTTTGAAAGTTGTGAAAACACTATTGTGGCGTTTCTCTTGTGCAAATGGAAACGTTAACCCAACGATGAGGACTTCCGCTTCTGAGAAACCCGTGAATGTGAAAAAGGTCGGCTATACTTGAGCATATACAAAATATGATTTCAGTTAAAACCTCAATGTTTTATTTTATGGTATAATTATTAGTGTTAATAATCTTTAATTATATACGGAGGGAAAACATTCACTAAATTCTACACAATATAAAGTATTTTATTTTACTTACTGTATTTTATTTAATATTATATATTTTATTACATTTCAGGGTAACTTGGATACATTAACTTTTAGAGATTGTGAGAAGACATGATAAGCTTCTCTCTGGGCTGTTCCAGGTGTCTCAATCCAAAGTCAAATCAAGGTACATACTGCATCATTATTATTTTTCATACATATTGCACACATTATTGCAATAACAAATAAGACATTATCTGTGTTCCAAAAGCAAATTTCTGTCTAGTAAACATGCTGTTTAAAGTGAATTTGATCAAAGTTCAGGAGTGCTTTATCATATAAATGAGCTCAAAGACTAAAAGACACACATTTTTATTTGAGTCTTTAAGACCTAACAGGATTGGAACTACAAAAACATGTGATTTTTTAACAGATACAATCCAAACTTTGAATTATATGATAGAACTGCAGAGTAAATGAACGTGCAAAAGGTAGAGATCAGATTAACTGAAGTTTAACTGAAGAAAACCACAGTGCCTCAAAGGGAAGCACTGTCTGTTTTGGGGCTAGTCAACAACATCCTGTGACAACGCTGCTGCTGCTGCCGAGAGCTCAATCTCCTGTATCGTTCAATATTGCCCTCTCACACTCTCACACATCTGGTTCAGCAACATTTTTTTTAACATTATGATCCATGCATATTATTATAAGCAATGCCTTTAAAACACTTTCCAAATTCATTTAAATGATTTCAAAGAAAGTTTCATTTCTTGAAACGCATTTACATATTCGGAAATGTTATTTCTGTATTTCTAAGTAATGCTAAGGCTTCCTTATTCCCCAGCAGCATAGCATAACATTCATCTCATGAATTTGTCTATCTGAGTGAAACAGTTACTAAAAATGAGGATGTTAAATCATGTCGTTGTCTACAGCTTCAGTGTCTGACATCACATGCTCATCATATGCATGCTAAGGCACTTGCAGTTTGTGAATTAAGCACTGACAGAGGAAAGGGAGGGAGGGGTACGCTAAACAAACACAACTACTGATCTCTGTTTATCTCTTCCAACTAATGTGGTCTCTCAGGGCACATGACGGGCCTCGAATGCAGATTGTGTGTGTGTGTGTGTGTGTGCGTGCGGTAGATGGTCTGACTGAATATGTCTTTGTATGTGTCTGAAAGATAGAAGTACTCTTGATTTAGTTCAGAAATTAAGAATCTGCTGAAATTGGATTATTAAATATATTATAGGCCACACGAAATGTAAGTACGTAAGTTTTTTTTTACTTTAAATTTATATTTTACATTTAGATGTGCTTTGACTATATAGTAGTAACATTTGGATGCTTTTCCTTCTTTATAACTATCTATAAAAAATATTTTCATATTTTGACATTCAAGTATTGTATAATTACACTGTAAAAAATTATTTTCATGATTTGTTATCATAACATTTTTTCTTTTGTCAAATCAACTTAGATATTTAATGTAGTTCAGATAACATCATATTTTGAGTTTCTGGTGATTAAACCAATCGCCTTCATTGTATTAACTCAATTTTTTAATTTCAATGAACTCAAAATTTTAACTTTTTTTAAGTTAAACCAACAATTCTTTTTTACAGTGTAAATACATAATACCTGATGATGCTTTGACCGTGTCTAAATGGAAATACACTCTGGGTTGTTTCAACCCATGTTGGGTTTCAATTTTTAAATTAAATTTTTAAACCTAACGGTTAGTTTTGTCCATATTTGACCCAAACATGGGTTGAAACAACCCAGTATTTTTTAGAGTGTAATTATTTAAAAAGAAAAATGACAATATGATAACATCATATTATATTAAAATTGTTTTCTTTGATTTAGTTTAACCTACCAAGCTGATAAACATGGTAAACACACACACAAAAAAATCTTGTTTATTTTTCCCACTAGTGAATATTTTCGTCCAATGGAATCTGTTTTCATATCACAAGGGTAAGCAGTCACTCTTTATGTAATATTTCATATGTGTGATTGGTTTAAGATTTGTATTTGTCAGTGATTGTCTAGTGGAGCAAATCATGTGATCTATTTATACTAATGGAAACATTACTGATTAGGTTTTCAACCACCAAACTGTGCTGATATCATTATAAATGTTTTCTTCTTGTATCAGCACCCAGTATGAAGACCGTTCTGAATTTCTTCTGGACTATTACTGACCGAGTCGAGAACAGCGGAGACTGACAGTGGTGAATATAGGTGCGATTGCAATAAACAAATAGATTAGTTTTTATGAAATAAAGGTCAATGAACACTGATTAAGAAGATGATTACATTTCATTTTTAAGGATGGGTTGTGCTTGTAGTGGCCAGAAACATCGCAAAGACTCAAAGAGTAAAGGCCATGGACATCATAATTCATCAAACTCTCACGCATCTCATGTAAGTATTGATTTGATATTTGAGCTTAGCTGTGAAAAACAAGATCATTTTCTGTTTATTCTCTTGATGAGTGCTGATTCTGTCTGTGTTATACTGCTTGAATATTATGCTCAGTTAATATTCAAATTTAGACATTTCTATTATGTTATCTTTTTAAAAAAAGATCTTAGTCAATAAGCAAATGAATACTTTTATTTACAGTTGTCAAGAGATCACAGGAAGCAAAGCAGCAATCAAGGTAATTCATATGAATTTGTTGGAGAGAGTTTTTCTTTGAGCATTAATTATTCGTTGATCAAAAATCATAGTCATAATCCTGCTGGGTGCAGATCTTGTGTTCAAGAAAGTAAAAGGTCAGAAACTGTCATAACATGTTATGGTTATGCCATAGAGGGAAATGTTACAGATGGAATATATTTATTATGTTTATTTGAATTGCATTTAATTTTCTTTTCAGATGAAGACATTGTTATTGCTCAGTATGACTTCCAGCCTGCGAGTGATCATGATCTTCAATTCAAAAAAGGGGACAGACTCAAGGTTATTAAGGAGTGAGTACTTTTTTTTTTTGGTAATATGAGTATAAAATTAAAAAACAGCTTCCAGTGTGTTATATTAGGAGAAGTTCTCCACTTGTAAAGAATTGGGTATTTAATTAAAGTGCTTAAAGACTAAAATCGGTTAGAACTTTTTGAAAAAGTGTGAATGGCATAATGGGCAAATCCGTCAATCTGTTTTGCTCCCATTTAATCTCGCGTTGTTTCAGGTGGATCATATTTGTATTAATTATAGTTTAAATTGATAAATGCTAAACAACAGCTAAAATAATATATAAACACACACACACACACACACAAATAAGACAAAAGAAAAGTTTAAAGAGCCAAATGATTACAATAACTAACATGTCCCGTGTTTTTGTCAGGACTGGTGAATGGTGGTTGGCGAAGTCTTTGGACACAGGATATGAGGGATATATTCCAAGTTCATACGTGGCAAGAGCACAAACGTTGGAGGTGGAGAGGTAGGAAAAGATATAATTACAATCTAAAAATGCTGGGTTGAAAATGGACAAACCCAGTGATTGGGTTAAATATTTGACCCAACCTGCTGGGTAGTTTTATTTAACGCAACTATTGTTTAAAAATATTATATGGCTGGCTTAAAATGAACCCAAAATAGGTTGTAAATTAAAAATCAGACACATAATTACTAGAGGCAACAATAATAATCAAAAGGTGAACATTTATTAATAAGCATTTAATAAATGTTTATTGTTTAATTATTATGCATTAAACATATTAATAAATGTTCATTTCCAACATACTTTGGGTTCATTTTAAGCGAGCAATATAGCAACGATAGTTGAGTTAAATAGCAGGTTCGACAAACATTTAACCCAACCGCTGAGTTTGTCCATTTTCAAGCCAACTTGAGTTGTTTTTAACCCAGCATTTTTAGTGTAATATGCATATATTTAAGCAATATCACATGGCTAACGTTCTGGCAAGGTTTTCTCAAAGTTACGAACAAACATTCTTCCGGTAAAGTTAACAGAACGTTCGGTCGAAGTTATCTGGTCTTTAATAAAAACGTTATTTATACATCGTTCATGGAGCATTTTTTTCTAAAACATTTTAGTTAGATGTTCGTCTAACATTTTTTAAATGTTACAACTTGTTTCAGAAAAGTAACGTTCGCTAATAATATTCGCAAAATTATAAAATGGAATGTTCCCTTAACATTCGTACAACCCAGAAAATGTTTTTAAATATCCAATCCACTGCTGTTACACTGTTCCTAATAATATCAGCATTCTTGGATTGTCACATTTAATTTGCAAACTGAATCTGTGAAGAGTGATATAATAAAGGCTCTGTTTTCTGTTCCAGATGGTTTTTCAAGGGCATGAGTCGCAGAGACACGGAGCGTCTTCTGTTGGCACCAGGAAACAAACCTGGTTCATTTCTTGTGCGCGAAAGTGAAACAACCCAAGGTCAGAGGCCAGTAACTTTCACTGTCCCTTCTATATGTTTCATGTAATCACTGAATATAATTACATCGGCAGTTCACTAAGGGCACTTAACAAAAGTGCACAACATTTCAACCAATTCCACTGCTACAGTATATCACTATTAACTTTTCTAGCCACAGTGTAGTGCGGCAAGAACTGCGGATGGCATTAGTTTCTACCATAAAAAAAGAAATACTAAAGAAAAGACTTCAAGTTGTTGGTATAATATAGTTTTTGTTTTGCCTCAGACAAGTCAAATTAAAATAATATTTGAAGGAGCACTAGATCCACAGCCTCAAAACTTGATCACATTTTGCACTGATAAAGTGTGCAAACCTGAACTTTTGCAGCTCTTTTTTAACTTCACATCATGCAGAGAGCTGAAAGAGCAAATGAATGTCAGATTATCTACAGAGATCTGCACGTGCTTTTGCTCAGAGGATGAGGGGAGATATTAATAACCTTTATTATTTTATCTGTGTGCATGTAGAGCAAGGGGAAGCGCAGAAACTCTTCACTGGAGTCTTCTTGTGTTTATGCAGATATATAGTTCGATTGTAAACCTTGTAATGCTTAATTTGCTGTGATTCATAAGAATGAAGCATTAACACTTAATTAATTTGTTGAGTTTGTTTTTATATATACTGTATATACTATTGTTCAAAAATTTGGATAAATCTTTTTTGAAAAGATTTTTTAATGCTTTTGAAAGAAGCTCACCAAGGCTGTGTTAATTTGATTAAAAATACAGTAAAAATTGCAATATTGTGAAATATTATTACAATTTGAAATAACTGCTTTCTATATGAATATATAATAAAATGTAATTTATTCCTGTGATCAAAGCTGAATTTTCAGCATCATTACTCCAGTCTTCAGTGTCACATGATCCTTCAGAAATCATTCTGATATGATGATTTGCTGCTTAAAACACATTTATCATTATTATCAATGTTGAAAACAGTTTAATATATTTTTTTAATGCTTAATATTTTTATGGAAACTGTGATACATTTTTTCAGCATTTATTACAGCATTTATTTGAAATGTAAAACTTTTTTAACTTTATAAATGTCTTTACTGTCACTTTTGATCAATTTAATGCATGTTTGATAAATACAAGTATTAGTTTCTTTTTGAACAGTAAGGCACTGTACTGGAAGACATACAGACAATACATTAAAAATATCTGTTAACTGTTTATTAAATATATAAGTTGTTTTTTAAGGTGCTGTAAGCAATGTCAGCCATTTTACTTTCTTTAACCCTCCAAAGACATGTCAGGAAAACTGATTTGAGAAATCATGAGCATTCAGAATGATCAGTTTCTCTTAAAGGCTCTTCTTAAAGGCTTGGACTGTTGATCCAGGAACATGTTGTACTTGGTGAAATCATGTTCGCCCTGTCAGATCATGGGGAAATTGTATGCAGACTATTTCAGCACCTTAAAGTAGATTTTATCTGGTTGATAATGATCAGCCGTGTTATCTGACTGCTGTCTCTGAATGATCCTCTGCAGGTGCTTTCTCTCTGTCTGTAAGAGACTCCACTCCAGAGCAATGTGATGTGGTCAAGCACTATAAGATCCGAGCCCTCGATAATGGTGGCTTTTACATCTCTCCCTCCACGACGTTTTCTTCTCTTCAGGATCTAGTGAAGTATTACTCCAGTAAGTAGTGCTGCTGTACCACACACGGACCCTGTCTGTTTCCTCCACTGTATGTGTTCTGTGGTTGTAGCTGTGAAAACGAGACAAACAGTTGCTTTAACCACCAGATAAATAGGTCAGCTTAGGTCTCAGTTCGTATTCCGCACCCTCGCCCCCATTTTGGTTTGTTGTGTCTTTTTATAGAACTGTTTACAAGTAACAAAAGTCTTTTTTCCACATTTTGGTTTGGGCACATCTTGTGCTTTTCTCCGGACAAAACTAGTAAGCATGGTTTCATTTCTGTCAGTGATGCTAGTCTTAGTTTGTGACTCTCCATTCTTGCTCGTTTCCCAAACTTCTGTATTGTATCTATAGGGACAGCGGATGGTTTGTGCCAGAGGCTGGGAAGTCCCTGTAAATCCACCACCCCTCAGAGACCCTGGGGTCAAGATGAGTGGGAGATTCCCAGAGAGACTCTGAAGATGGTGAATAAACTTGGTGCCGGCCAGTTTGGAGAAGTGTGGATGGGTAAGAAGCAGAAGAAAGTTCAGTTGCGCAATGTTGCCTTTGGGTAAAAAAAAAATCCTTATTCTAAGGCTGGACATTAACACCCGCCAAATGCGGGCGGATTTCAGCAGTGGTGTGTAACGCAGTCACTCCGGGTTGAATTTTATATATAATACAGGTGCTGGTCATATAATTAGAATATCATCAAAAAGTTGATTTATTTCATTAATTCCATTCAAAAAGTGAAACTTGTATATTATATTCATTCATTACACACAGACTGATATATTTCAAATGTTTATTTCTTTTAATTTTGATGATTATAACTGACAACTAAGGAAAATCCCAAATTCAGTATCTCAGAAAATTAGAATATTACTTAAGACCGATACAAAGAAAGGATTTTTAGAAATCTTGGCCAACTGAAAAGTATGAACATGAAAAGTATGAGCATGTACAGCACTCAATACTTAGTTGGGGCTCCTTTTGCCTGAATTACTGCAGCAATGCGGCGTGGCATGGAGTCGATCAGTCTGTGGCACTGCTCAGGTGTTATAAGAGCCCAGGTTGCTCTGATAGTGGCCTTCAGCTCTTCTGCATTGTTGGGTCTGGCATATCGCATCTTCCTCTTCACAATACCCCATAGATTTTCTATGGGGTTAAGGTCAGGCGCGTTTGCTGGCCAATTACGAACAGGGATACCATGGTCCTTAAACTAGGTACTGGTAGCTTTGGCACTGTGTGCAGGTGCCAAGTCCTGTTGGAAAATTAAATCTGCATCTCCATAAAGTTGGTCAGCAGCAGGAAGCATGAAGTGCTCTAAAACTTCCTGGTATACGGCTGCGTTGACCTTGGACCTCAGAAAACACAGTGGACCAACACCAGCAGATGACATGGCACCCCAAACCATCACTGACTGTGGAAACTTTACACTGGACCTCAAGCAACGTGGATTGTGTGCCTCTCCTCTCTTCCTCCAGACTCTGGGACCCTGATTTCCAAAGGAAATGCAAAATTTACTTTCATCAGAGAACATAACTTTGGACCACTCAGCAGCAGTCCAGTCCTTTTTGTCTTTAGCCCAGGCGAGACGCTTCTGACGCTGTCTGTTGTTCAAGAGTGGCTTGACACAAGGAATGCGACAGCTGAAACCCATGTCTTGCATACGTCTGTGCGTAGTGGTTCTTGAAGCACTGACTCCAGCTGCAGTCCACTCTTTGTGAATCTTCCCCACATTTTTGAATGGGTTTTGTTTCACAATCCTCTCCAGGGTGCGGTTATCCCTATTGCTTGTACACTTTTTTCTACCACATCTTTTCCTTCCCTTCGCCTCTCTATTAATGTGCTTGGACACAGAGCTCTGTGAACAGCCAGCCTCTTTTGCAATGACCTTTTGTGTCTTGTCCTCCTTGTGCAAGGTGTCAATGGTCGTCTTTTGGACAACTGTCAAGTCAGCAGTCTTCCCCATGATTGTGTAGCCTACAGAACTAGACTGAGAGACCATTTAAAGGCCTTTGCAGGTGTTTTGAGTTAATTAGCTGATTAGAGTGTGGCACCAGGTGTCTTCAATATTGAACCTTTTCACAATATTCTAATTTTCTGAGATACTGAATTTGGGATTTTCCTCAGTTGTCAGTTATAATCATCAAAATTAAAAGAAATAAACATTTGAAATATATCAGTCTGTGTGTAATGAATTAATATAATATACAAGTTTCACTTTTTGAATGGAATTAGTGAAATAAATCAACTTTTTGATGATATTCTAATTATATGACCAGCACCTGTATATACAAATTTTCAATTGTAGTCTTTTAAAAAGGCATCTGAAATGATAAACTAAGTGCAAAAATATAGATTTTTCGATACATATCGATACTGAAATATCTGAAACGCTTCCAATAATCATTTTCCTCAGAATAGATACACGATACCAGCTGCTCTTTCTCTCTCTCTCCGACAGCAAGTCGACACACAAACCCTCCTCCCCTCACTCACTCGTTTCATTTGCTCCGGATGAATATTGTTGGTGTTACAGGGCTTGAATTTCAGCGCGTATTGTGCATAATTTCACTCATTCCCACAGATTTTATTCTCACAACCACATAAAGCCGTCTCTCAGTACTAAATTGAGTTCTTTTTCGCTGTTTATTGCACTTAAACAGTCAAATACACACAAAATAATATCAAAATGCCGGTGAGTATTCACGTAAACTGAAGTGAACATAAACAGTTGAGAAAGAAAACGCATGTGTAACAGTATAATGGATCCGTGCACAGGGTTGCCAAGTTTTTACAACAAAACCCACCCAATTGCTACTCAAAACTAGCACGATCGCGATTCCCCCGGTAAGATTTGCATTCCAGGGGCTAAATATCACATTATTGGGGTCGCTTCAACACGCGGACATGAAAAACAACACTGTTAAAGTAGCCCATTTCTGCGGGAAAGCCGCAGACTTGGCAACACTGTCTGTGCGTCAGGTCTTAAAGTGACAGCAGCCTAATAAACCTGCTGCCAAATTATGAGATAATATTAACAATATCTATATGGCAGTTTTTCCCCATGGTATCGATGTCAAAATTGTGGCCAGTGGAAATGCTGAGTGGCTAGAAACTTTGGAAAACCACTAACCACAGTGAGCAAAAGAGTTAATGTCAAGCCCTGGATAAGACGATGATTAAACTGATAATTATGAAGGGATACCTTTGTTAAACCAATACAAGTTTGGTCACACTACACCCTGGTGGTCATTTTAAAAAAGTTAATCAGGCACTAAATTTAATCAAAGATTTAATTTACAAAAAATGAAAATATCCTGGTATTCTCCTCACTTCAGAGTAAAATTGTAATTATACTGGCCTTGAATTTGTTTGTTAATGGGCATGTGTCTGTGTGTCATGTGGCTTTGTGTGATACTGTCATATTTTAGCCACACGAATGATAAATTGTTTGCACCTCACTGGGGCTTTGACTTTGACCACCAGAGTCAACATTAATCAGAAGACTGGCCTGATTTCCTCTACTGTATCTGTGCTTCTGCAAATCTTCACAACCTGTATTTCTCTTTTAATCTTTCTTTATTTCTTTAAACATTCTTATACCTTTATTTGAGAAGAAGAATGGGCGTAATATTTGTTTTCATACAATATATCTTTTTTATTTTTTAAGTTAAAAATTGTTTTTAATTGTTTTAAATATTTAGTGAGGCTTGTGCTTAAAACAACAAACGGTTTGCAAGCTGATATATTCTCTGAAAACAAGCCTTAATATCTTTGAAAATTGTGTTTCTCAAATAAATGCATCTTGTTTTATAGATGTTTACATAATTATACTGTTTTTTTTACAGCATATCTGATAATGAATTATTGATTATAGCCGTTTCTATATCTATTGTATATCTGTCATGAAAATTGTGTTCACTGAGCTGCCGTAGATCGATGTGGTTTATTTAATAAACCTGCGTTTGCCTGTGGCTCTTATTTGTAGGGTATTACAAAAACAGCCAGAAAGTGGCCATCAAGACTTTGAAGGAAGGCACCATGGAGCCAGAGGCCTTCCTACAGGAGGCCAATCTGATGAAGCAGCTCAAGCATGACAGACTGGTGAAATTACACGCTGTCGTCACCAAAGAGCCCATCCTGATCGTCACAGAATACATGGCTAATGGTTAGTATTAACATAACTTTATTGATGATTTTTTAAACGTGAAATTAAGTTGTGACTGTCCAAACCATACATTTGTTCTTTTCTTATTCAAGGAAGCTTGTTAGACTTTCTGAAGACAGATGATGGACATAAATTAAAACTTCCCAAGCTGATTGATATGGGTGCTCAAGTAAGAATAATTACATTTTTTATGATTTCTCTTGATTGACTTCATTGCTTAGTAGCAATTAATGGTAACACTTTAGTTTAGGGTCCAATTCTCACTATTAACTAGTTGTTTATTATCATGCATATTACTGTATATTGGCTGTTTATTAGTACTTATTAAGCACATATTAATGCCTTATTCTGCATGATCATATTCTACATCCCTTAATCCTACCCAATACCTAAACTTAACAACCTTACTAACTATTAATAAGCAGTAATTAGGAGTTTACTGAGGCAAAAGTTGGAGTTAATAGTGAGAATTGGACCGTAATCTAAAGTGTGATCAAAATAATTAATATTTCTCTTGCAAAAGTGATGTCCGGTCTAGGAAAACTGACATCTTCACCCTTTATCCAAATATTATAAACAATTTTATAAGCCTATTGCATAGTTGTGCTCGGAGTCAATTGTTTAATTTGTGATAACGCAATGAAATACGTCAATTTGTGCGGACATTATTTTTGACCAGGCTGCCATAGAAAAAAGAAATTATGAATACATGCAAAAGCAAGATAGAAGAACCAATGAAATATTAATAACTGAATATGTTGTAGTCAATGTATGTTTTTTCCTGTGAGCTTTTTGTTTTTCTATGAATTTTTTTTTTTTTTTTTTTTGCATGGTAAAATAAAACCTGCAGCTGCAGTTTGCCTGTTTTCCCAAATAATTTGGTCAGTTTAGTGTGTTGTTCCTCCCTCATATTTAAAAAAGAAAAAAAAAGAAAAAATTATATATATCCCCTCCGGACTTTTGTAGATTTGCAGCTTTATGGAACAGGATACATGTTAACGCAGTGCATGTAAACCTGCGCACCTACTGTACACAGATTTCAACCTCTGTAACTATTTTAAGAATTGTTTTGCACTCTCAGGGACACATAGAGGAAACGGTCTTTGGTCTTGTAAGCTCATGGTCTGAACATTTTTAGATCTGAATACTTTTAACAACCGCCACAAATTTAGATTAATATCTTCCGGGCAGGATATTACGTACATTTTTCCATCGGCCTGAAGCCCCTGCCATGCGTGACTGTGATCTTGCTCTTTATGCAAAAACAACTTCCTGTTAGAGACCACTTTGTTGATGCTGTCAGTTTTTCATGGTCTGCATTTCCAATGATATGCAAATGCTTTATGTATGTGTAAGCGAAGCCACATTAAGGTTAATATTGAGTTCAAAACTTATAGAATTTTTATCTTCTATGAATTTTAAGTAGACCTAAAAATCCAGTGTAGATGAATTTGTGACAACACTTTATTTTAGTGTCCCTGTTACACATCTTACATGTGCGTACTATAGTAATAACATTATTTTATGAATTATTACAATCAACTAACCCTAAACCAAACCCTAACCTAAATTAATATTGTTATATAATTAAATAATATACTTATTTGTATAATTACTGTGTAACAAAGGCACCTTAAAATAAAGTGTGAACTAATTTGTTTATTTTACTTGTTTTCTAATAATTTCTGTCCTGTTCTTGCCATGAAATTGCCTTTGATGCTGATATGGCATGAAACAACCAAATAAATAAATGAATAAATAAAATATTTTTGGGTTGATTTTACTAATATCATAGACAATAAAACTATATTTTGTAGTTTTTGCTTTTAAAGTAAAGTTATTGATTCAGTATTTAATTGCTATCACAAAAGAACAACAATCCCACATACAGTATAACTTATATTATATTGTACCTAATTTAAAAAATTGTATATATATATATATATATATATATATATATATATTTTGTAAATTTCCTACTCAAAAACGTATTTTTGTGAGTGGATATGCATTGCTAAGGACTTCATTTGGACAACTTTAAAGGCGATTTTCACAATATTTTGATTTTTTTGCACCCTCAGATTCCAGATTTTCAAATAGTTGTATTTCGTCCAAATATTGTCCTATCCATACATCAATGGAAAGCTTATTTATTCAGCTTTCAGATGGTGTATAAATCTTGTTTTGTGGTCCAGGGTCACATACATATTTATATGTTAGGGATTCACTGATATGAACATTTTGGCCGATACGATAACCGATAATTCTTTATATTTGAAAGCCGATAACCGATATATTGGCCGATAAATCTAAATCAAAGTTTTTATATAATTTTGAGAGCCTGATTTACAAAAACAAAAGTTTCACCATTAAAAGCCATATCGGCCCGATAACAAAAACATTAAAAATGAACATATATCGGCCGATACCGATATGGTGGCCCAGATATATCATGCATCCCTAATATATATATATATATTTAAAAAAAACAAAAAAAAAATGGTGGTAAATGATGATTATAACGGCAAATATTGTTATCCACTCATTGTCAGACCGCTTAACTCTCTCTATGTAACAGATTGCAGAGGGCATGGCTTACATAGAGAGGAAAAACTACATTCACAGAGATCTGCGTGCCGCTAATATTCTCGTCTCGGAGACCCTGCACTGTAAAATAGCAGACTTCGGCCTCGCCAGGATCATCGAATCTGAATACACTGCACAGGAAGGTGAGTACACTCATTTATTCCCACAGTGCAGTGCTTTTTCCACTACCACAAATTAATTGACACCAGTCAGTGTTGACTAGTCAGTGTTTCTAAAACGATAACTGACATATCTGACCTTTAATGTTGGGTACGAGCTGCTGATGCTCAAAAATAGCTTCTTTCCGTGTTGAAATTTGCCACTTTTACCACTTGAAGGCAGAATTGTACTTATAGTTATTTTTGGTAACTGATACCATCAAGTTATGAATTAGTTTTCCATGCATGCATCTCTACATCACATGACGTTTATTGTCGCCTGTTTATTTACCAATCAGGTGCAAAGTTCCCTATTAAGTGGACGGCCCCTGAGGCCATCAACTTTGGTACTTTCACCATCAAGTCAGACGTCTGGTCCTTTGGAGTTCTTCTGACAGAGATCGTCACATATGGCAGAGTACCGTATCCAGGTAATGGGTTCTTCCCTCTTGGGTTTCTCTTCCCATTCAGAGCGGTGAAGGATAGATGGGTAGATCTTTAACAGCTGGGCTGTGCTTTCCTCACAATTTCAGGCATGACGAATCCGGAGGTGATCCGTAACCTCGACAGGAGCTACAGAATGCCGTGTCCGGATGGATGTCCAGGAGAGCTCTATGACATCATGCTGATTTGCTGGAAGGAAAGGCCCGAGGACAGACCCACCTTTGAGCACCTACAGGACACACTCAATGACTTTTTCATTGCTACTGAGGGCCAGTACGAGATGCAACCATAGCCTCCATTCAGAAACTGTATGAATGAATAGATGAACTATAAAGAGGATGTACTAAAAACACATTGGAATGAAAGGACTAAACCCCGGACCAAAAGATGGATTATGGGGAATATACTAAGAGCAGGGGTAGCCAACCCCTTCCTGAATTCACTTCCAATCCAACCTCTTAAGGCCCGTTCACACCAAGAACGATAACTGTAAAGATTACAGACCAATTTGGAGCAGACGTCGGCGGTAAAAACAGCGGTAACAAGTGGAGGAAAATGGTCAAAATCCACAGAATAAGAGAAAAATGTTTTGTTGTGCCTTTGGATGTCAGAATCAGAATGCAAAAAATATAGTCTTCATTTTTATAGAATGCCGTCGTTGAAGATGCCCTTTGAAGCTAAACGCAGATGTTTATTAAGTCACAGACTGGACTGATGAAACCTAGTCTACTGTTAAAGCATGAATTTGATGTAAACAGTAAGTCTACATAATAGTCACATAGGGGACAGTTAAAGCATGAAATAATTTTTATCTCACAATTCTGACTTTTTTTTTTCTTGCATTTGCGTTTTTATATGCCCCAGTTTGGACTTTATAATTTGCAATTGTGAGTTTATATCATAATTCTGAGGGAAAAAAGTCAGAATTGCGTGATATAAACTCGCAATTATGAGGAAAAAGGACAGAATAACGAGTATATCTCACAATTCTGTTTCCTTCTAAAAATTGTGAGATATAAACTCGGATTTGCTAGGAAAAAAATCAGAATTGTGAGATATAAACTCGAAATAAACTCTTTTAAAAAAAAAAAAAAATTATTCTGTGGCTTCCATAGAGTACCTCAGGGATGATGTGTTTTTGTAGGCCAACCTGGAAGTTAGCGGCGCACGGGTTCCCTCGATCGAAAGCCTATGCATTTTTCCCATAGACTTTTGGAAAATCGCAAAAAATAAGCTCTGTGTTTAACAAAGGGTTATGACACTTACACGTTTTGTCTATCAAGATAATCTTTACAAGTCAACACAACATTTATACATTTTGAAGCCTAAATAAAGTCGTCAGATATAAAAAGCTAACAGTAGGCTATAAACGGACTACAGCACACCATGGTCGCGGATCAACGTCACCACCACCACCAAGCTTCCTCAAACTTTATTTAAAAACATGCTTGCTGATTATGATCTGCGCTGTGTATGAATACTTATCCACTTTTTCATGAGAAATGCTGTCCAAATGTCCTGTTTGTCATGATGATGTCTAAAGTCCCCGCCAAAGGAAGTAGTCCCTTTTAGCAATTTGTTAGCAACCGCCGTTTTTAAGACACAATAAAGGTTTAAAAAATCACAAGCGGGTTATAACTGGTGTGTTTTTATGTCATAGATCAAAATGTGAAAATATTTAGAGGCTTTGTTAACCACAGACCTTATTTCAGGCGATTTAGCAAAAACCCATTCAAAAAACCCATTGACTTTTGGGCGATGGAACCGGAAGTCCTAAAATGCTAACTCGCTTCCAGGTTTTGCCTACAAAAACACATCAAAAGAAAAACAACACCTAGTCTTTTTCTCTGCAACTTCAAAGGACGTAAGACAATGTTGTCGAAACTAGTGCTGGATACCTGAGGTAATTTTATGTTTTCCATATATTCATTTTCTTTTAAAGTATCCTGTGGATTTTTTTGGACCTCGTTCGGCAACGTCGTCTGCCATTTTAAATGCGCGAGCCCTTACATTACAATGGATTCTGATTGGCTGTGGCTACATGCAACCAAATAATCCGTTAGTAGTCAGATTGACTGCTTAATCGGACTGAAAAACCTTCATGTAGACACCTTAATCGATCCGACTGAAACTGTGGTTATTGTGCGCAAACAGCTGGAAACTCTGTATATTCGTGTACAGTGTGTGTGCATGTCAAAAAATCAATTCTGATTAGGAGCTTGTGACATAAACAGTGTTTTATCGTTCAACAGCTGGAAAAAAATCGTTCTGAAAGTGATCCCGATAATAGGCCTATCATTCCTCTATATTGTTACTGTTAAAGTTGTGGTGTGGACTCTGCTATTCTTTTGTATTTAGAATGATTTTTGAAACTATATCTTTATCGTTCTAGTTATCGTCCTTGGTGTGAACGGGCCTTTAAACCTTGAACACCTTGATTAGCTGGTTCAGGTGGGTTGGAGAACCCTGTACCAGAGCAACAACAAGATTGCCTCCTTGTGTATCTGTAAATATGTTTTTTACACTCATATCAATGTTGTCAAGGTTTAGTGTATTTCTAAGATTTGTTTTGTTTTGTTGTTGTCTTAGTATATTTTATAAGTCACCATGAAATCAAAATGGACAATTCTTATTATTTTTTGGAATATTGCAGTATTTATTATAAATGATTTTTCCTGCACATTATTATTGAGCCCTCGTAATCTTTAATCAAAATAACATCCCATCCCTCTTGCAACAACCACTTTTCTCTAATGATGTGCGCGAGGGCGGGGCAACCTGTCACTCACATGACATCACACCGATAGCAAACCAATCAATTCACGATGGACAAAATCAAGTCCCGCCCTACATTTGTTCTTGTTCATGAAGCTGGATGTACGGCAAAATAGGGAAGAAGACTATTGCAACTTCCGTTTCATGCCGACTTTAAAGGAGAAGTGTGTACCTTTTTCAGTGAAAATACTATCACATCCTAATATAAAACTGTAAGTAAGCCATTTGATTGATTCCAAAAAATATGAACTGTGGTGCTGTAAAAACATTGCTCTGTTTGTTTGAGCCCAACACAGCATCACTGGCTCAACCAATGGCATGAGATTGGGGCGGACCTATGTTTATCCAATCATTTTGAAGACAGGATGAGTGTTTTACACATTATTATTATGCAATTAAATTTGCCTATGCTAGTCACACGGAAATCACACTTCAGCTTTAAAACTCTCCGATAAAGCTTTTGGAAAATTCCAAAAAATGACTCATTTGCTTTTAACTGCCAGTAAACGAGATATTCTTATATGAAGTTTCAGTCAATCCATGCACAGATATTTAACATTATTATTGCACATTACGCTCTGAAGTGATGTGAATGTGCTTTAAATAAACTGACTACAGGAAACCATAAAATGACATAGTCATTAGTTAGACTTCCTCCTGAGATGTTAATCAGGGATAGATTAAAGAGTTAGATAACACAGTGAAGTAGTTTGTGATTATCTGATCATATGGACTACTGTTTAAAAGTTGACAAAAGTTTTTAATGTTTTTGAAAAACTCTCCTATGTTCACCAAGGCTGTATTTATTTGATTAAATATATGCAGTAAAAATAGTAATATTGTGAATATTATTGTAATATTATTACAATTTCAAATTATTACAATTTCAAATAGGGTAAACGTACCTATTAAGCTCAAGCACACTACCATCTTTGAGCTCAGATTATAAAAAGAAAAAATAATGTATTATCCAACTTGATGTCTTAACCAATTGATGTGTTTGTTACTACACACCTCCTGTAATTTCAAGAAAATCAGACCATTGCACACTGAGATGTGGGTATCCATGTGTTCACACTGTCTGGTGGCCATTTTGAAAGCTGTCTGAAAACTTTCACCAGAAGAGTAGCCCCTTAAATGTGCATTTTTAAGGTGTTTAAGCCTTTATTTTGGGTAAGTATAACTACTTACTGCAAAATTAATAGATTAATGTTTAGACTTTTGCATATTATAACCTGGAATCTGGATATGGGAAATAATTACAGTTAGATCCAAAAGATAGTTTTAGCAACATAGCGCAGACATTGATTTACAGACATCGTACACATCGATTTACAGCGAAATAGTGAACTCTGACCTGACACATGACGTAATGACGAATGCGGAAGTGCAGAGGAGAGAGCAAAACAAAACACCGGTCACGAATTAGAAGTCTAAAACAAGAATTTTTAAAGAGAAATGTCTGAGGATTTCAATACAAGAGAAGAGGAGCTTGAGTTTGTTGCCCAGCTCTATTTGTTTGAACAGCGAAAGGCGTCAAAGCTTACGCTACTATTATTTGATTTTTGAATGTGTTACTTAATGCAACATCTAGACTAGTCCTTGTTCATCTGTGTTTGAATGACGCTTCACTATGAATATATAACTGATCAAACTGAATGCCTTGTTGCTTGATTTTAGTTTTTTGGGGGGTTTTTTGTGATTGACTTTGTACCTTCACATAAAACATTTTTCAATTCTTTAAAAAAGTTGTTTAAAATAAAAAGAATTTTTAATAAAACATGTTGTGAGCTTAATGGGAACAGGGGTGTGCTTAAAGGGTACAAAAGTGTACCCATTAAGCACAGCCAGACTTTTTGCATTTAATGATGTACATCTTAATTGAAATGCTTTTGTTATTTAAAATAAAATTAAATATTATTGTGTGAGAGATTAATATTTTATTTTAACATAACTTTTTGTACTTAAACCAATATTCTGTGCACTAAAAATGTCTCAATGTAGATTTTGGTGAGCTTAATAATAGGTACGTTTACCCTAACTGTTTTCTATTTTAATATATTTTAAAATTACATTTATTCATGTAGCTGAATTACTCCAGTCTTCAGTGTCACATGATCCTTCAGAAATCATTCTAATATGCTGATCTTCTGCTCAAAAAACATTATTATCAATGTTGAAAACAGTTGTGCTGCTTAAAATTATACTTTTTTGATACATTATAAATGTTTACTGTCGTTTTAGAACATTTTAATGCATCCTTGCAGAATAAAAGCATTTCTTTCAAAATAAAATAAATAAAATCTTACTGACACCAACTTTTAGTGTAGTGTGTAGCATTAGTATGATCATCATATAATGAAATAATGTTCATCCTTAGGAAAAAATATTGCAATTTCGTAAGTACATAACATCCAAATAGTTCTGGAAAGCTATTAAGAATGCATGTTTTCATTTGAAACAAGGTGTAATTATAAACGTAACTCATATTTTAATTTAAAATGCTTTGGGGCTCGTCTCTCCTGTTTCACAGTGTAAATCTGTGGTTCTGGTTGCTCAGATGAATATGAGAAATGGCCATCCTTAAACTCACCCCTGGGGTTTTTATATGTTTGGAGATAAGTGAGTGCGAACGCAACCACCACCCAAGAGCTGCTCCTGTGGTTTCCTGCCTGCCAGTCCGCAGCTGAAACAGGAAGCGGTGAGTCAGCATTCCTCTCACGATAAGAACTCACGGCTCGGAATTCCAAACATGCTGCAGAAGTTTTTCTCGGCATTCATGCAGAATGTGGGAAGTGCATGCTGAAACCTTCTGAGTCATATTGATCTCTCAAGCTGTTAATGAGGCTGGACAAACTTATGCAACCTTATTTGATATCTATTCATATATTAAGTAGCGTTGCTTTGAATCATCATATTTAACAGAGGCTGATGAATCACTGCCTCTTCAGTGGGGTTAAGACTTGTTGACTGTGGCAGTGGAAATGAATCATTATCCAGAGTGCATTTTACTGTCATACTTTTTAAACAAGGTCATTATAGCTTTTCACTGCAATATTAGATGGATGCATCATTAGATTTGTGAAATGCATATGAATGTATGAGTGTTTTTTTTTTATAAATAAGACAAATAGGAGGGTTAGCCTTAGAGTCAGCAAGCTCTCTGTGTTGGCTGGCTCCCCTAAGCAGTGTGATTTACGTATGGAAGACCAATTATTCTAATGCATCATCACAAATTGCTTATCTGCAAAAACTTCAACCCATTATAAAGATTACAGAAGAAGGTTTTCCCTGAAAAATATACAATGAGCACCTCTTTAAATTAAAGATCCAGTTTGGCCATGTTCCATCAGGCTGCAAAATCACTTTATGGTTCCATTTACTCTACATTATTTCCTGGCAGAAGCAAACTGCCTGATATTGAATTTTAAGTCTCCAGAAAAATAAATAAATATATTAGGGATACAACAATACAGGTAGCCCACGGTTCAATACATACCTCCGTTTTTTTTCTGTTCGTTTTTGTTATTTCATGTTTAGGCGACAGGAACATTAAGAGGTTAAGGAGAAAAAATACTATTTTTATTGCAATACTCTTTCTTTATTTTACTTAAAAGCGAAAAAAAAATTACACTTGTACAGTTTCCTAGTGTATTTTAGGCCTATAATATAAAATATATATAAAAAATAACGCTGGCAGCTCACAAATTTATAAACTGTAAGAACACATCACGTAACTGTAAGAGTAAAAAAAACTAACTACGCGCTTGTTTGTAAGGAAGATTGGGAATTATACTAATTTATGTATGCAAGACGTCAAGTCTGTCACGTCACGTGACAAATGAATCACTCAGACCCGAAGAATCGAGAGGTGAACTATCGTTAATCATTTCTGTTTCCTTGAGGTGATGGCTTTTAAAGTTAAACTCTATTTAAGTGCTGATCAGATCGGTCAAATTGGCGTTATCCAGCATTATTAGCTAGATTTGCTAGTAGACCATAGCATAATACTCACCCTCAAAGTTGTCGATGTAACTGAAACGTTTAATCCCCTTCTCCATTTTACTGGACGGTGTGACAGCTAACGTGGATGTCGTACCGAATGGCTCAATATTATATTGAGAATTGTGCCATCCCTATATAGCCTAAATATGTTAAAACTGTAAAATCCATTTGATTATAAGTGTAATATGCACTTTTAGCAAAGATCAGGTACAAATGATTTAATTTATAAAACAGCTTTATAATGTGCTGAGACATTCACCCTGCTTTGAATATGTTTCGATAATGTAGTAAAATAAAAAAAATGGCTTGACAAGTTTTTAAAAATCTATTTAAAAAAGTTTGAAGGAGGGTTAGGCTAAAACCATAAAAATTAAAGGTACACTAAATGAGTCAATCATCAGTCCTTCTCCCAAAACATGTTTTTGTTTTACCCTCATTTACCCTCGTTTTAGACCTGACGTGATGGTTTTCGCGGGAAATTGCGTATATGTTACTCGCCTGCGTGTGTCTCATCACTACTTTGACGTGTGTCTGGTGTGAGTGATAGAGGTTAGTTGTCACAACGAGTGATAAAGGTTGACATAGAGCACGATGAATCTTGAACCTCGATAAACATTGGCTTGGCTTTTCAAAGATGGCGAGAACTGGGGGATTTTGAAATGTAAAAGTGACATGGAGATGGCGTTTTTATTACTCAACAGGTGAGGTATTTTATTAAACAGATAAATTGCCATCTATCTAACAGAGTTCATTGTAAAGCATTATCTATTGTGAAGGGTCATTTCATTATGGGTTGCTGTCCAGCCTTGCTGGGATTTATTTTCAAGGAAGCACCTGGCGTGTCTATTAATGGGTATAGCTAGTCTTAAGCTAATGGCTAACATCTTCAGCATCTTTATCATTTTGAGATCCTTTCTATCTAAACTAGTTATATCTCTCTTAAGCCTAGTACTGAATGTTTTACGAGCAACAGGATAATCTGTCTTTTTTAGTAATGAGAAAGAATCGTATTCATCCGCGCAGTCGGGCAGAGCCGAAGCACAACCAAAACAATGTTCTTCAGCTAAATGCATCCATTTGTTTTTTTAACAGCTGGAGGACATGGTGTACCTTTTAAAATAAAAATCAATAGACATATTAAAAATAAATAAAACTAATAAAAATGACAAACAACAAAATTAAAGTAAAATTAATTCAAAATATGAAAAAAAAAGTATCTAAATAACGGCTAATAGGCCTTTCAGACTGGCATCCTGAAGATGTGCTGATTTTACTGGTCATAGTTTGAAAGCTTTTACTGAAAGTATAGTCATTGGAATTCTATTGGATTTTGGATGTTTTTGAAGTCTAGAAAAGAGCCTCAGTCACAAAAGGCTGAAAGTTTTTGATAGCTGGAGCTTGAAATGTTGCGTTATAAATTAAGTTGATGCACCTACAGGTTTCCTCGTTCGGTGTCTCTCAGACATTTCCAGCAGGGGGCAGTCAAGCACGAGTGATTTTGTGTTACTTCTAGCATTGAACATCTGTAGCCTCTGATAATGTGCCAGATCACATTATTTGACATAATAAATTATACCTCTGGTCAAACGCTGCACTTTTCTTTTGAAACTTGCTTGATAAATCACCTGCCAGACAGTGAGCCTCAATATCTTTTAATTGGATACTGACACACACTGAGGCAAAACTAACAGTCAGCTCTTTAATTTGCTGTTTCACTCAGACTTCATTACTCTATATCTATATAACAATGTGTATTCTCAGGTACATTGGTTTCATAATAATTTGTGAACTGTTATTCACTGATAATCTTCACAATTGTTTATTGAATCATTGAGTTGATCTTGAGAATCGGTCTGATTCGTGCACGAATCATTCAGAATGGTTTTGTGAAATGGATCAACTGATTCACTGAAAAGATTCAAACATTGTTACTTCTCCCTTGAATTCATGAAGTGGTGGGAAGGGTCAAGATTTCATCTTCTGTTTGTCATACAAACATACACATTCGTATCATTTTAGAAGTCTTGTAGGCCTATACAACACATCATGGACCAATTTTATGACACTTTTATGGAACTTTTACATCTTTTTTGAAGCTTGAAAGCTCCAGTCCTGATTAATTATAACTGTATTAGGTCATTTTTTTTGTCCAAAGGCCTTAATAATAATAATAAAAAAAACATAGATATGACATCCAAAGTATGTAAGGTAGTACAACTAGATCTCTTTTATTGAATCCAAAAGGTTTTAATTATATTTTGCTACATATAAAAATATTTTAAAGATTTTAAAGTGTCAAAAGGTCATTCTGTTTAACCGTCCAAAGGCGAATACAGCCATTTAATTTGTGATTAAACTATCTTAAAATGTAATAAATGTATATATTATTTATTCTGACATGGTTTTATAACATCATATATCAACATAGTGTAAAATGGTATTAAAATTATGTGTAGAAGCCGTTGCTTTGTTATGAGAAAGACTGCCTGAAAAATTAATTTCATTGATGTCATTTGGAGTAACCAATTTAAAAGGGCCATTTTGGATTAAGTCATGCAGTCAATATCATGTGACAGGATGTGACATCATTCAGACACCTGCAAAGGACCACATGGTCATGAAGCAAAGTAACTAACTCTCTCTTAACTATTTGAAAAATTCATGTTTTCACTTGTTCATACGCATGTCCCGAAACATCAGGTCATTCGATACAACCGCTATAAAACATGGAAAATGTTGTAATATTTTAAAAACTTGTACTAAACATAAAATGTTTAATTGTCCTTTTGCTAGCTAGCAAGATATCAGCCTGTTAGCACTGTTTGAAAATATTGACATAAACAAAAGTGTCATTTGGTAAAACCAAAATTTTGCTTAAACCGAATTACTTTTTTGGTGACAAATTATGTCCATCTTGTAAAAAATGACAAAAGCTGTGTTAATTGATTATAAAAACCATATTATCTCATTGTTAACACATTTAAAAACCTTATTCGTCAATGACTCATTAACAACAACAAAAACAACAACAGCTTGTTATTCAAAACATCGATTTTGGAGCTACTGAGGGTGAGTAAAACACTTTTTATATTTATTTTAAGGTGAACTATCCCTTTATTATCTCTGTATCAAACACATGCAGCTCAAGGCTTGTGGTTTTCCTGTGAACTTGAGTCAACATTTTGGTTCACAATTTTTTGCCTGTTCTGATAAAGATCACTTCAGGACCTCTGACTTCCCTGCAGTCATTCTGCCTTCCAACAGAAATACTCTTGTGTCATGTCTCTATATAATATTGTCTAAATCACTAACATGCAGTGCATTCGAGGCCATTGAGAACAACAAAACAAAAAGATTCTGACAGACAGACATGTTTCACACAAATGAACGGGGACTGTAGCAGAACACCCAGAAGGGTCTTTTGTGAGATGCATTTGACGTAACCTCTGTCCTTAGGTTGACTTTGCTGTGCTTTGTTTCATTTACGCACCCCGATCGAAGACAAAAATATTCTCCTCACAGTCACTTCATCCCTCCCTCCTGTACTCACCATCAGTGGAAAGAGAGTGATATGAATACAAAACAGTAAGGAAATAAATAGGAATAAATTCGGATTCATTGTCCCAGTCTATAGATGGATCCAGTTCAGTATTCTCCTCTTAACAATTAAAAAAAAAATTGTCTTTCACTCTGAAATATGTTAGATAACCCTTACAAAAAAATTTTTTTTTAATTAATACTTTTTTAAAAAGCACTTTTTCAGTTTATGAAAGTACACTTTCAAGTAAACTCTGAGTAAACTACTAGTTTTTAGTAGTTCTATACTGCAAGTATACTTGTAGGTTTTCTTTAAGTGAACTTTACATCATACTTATATTATTTTTGCACTTTAAGTATACTACTAAGTTCCAATTTATATAATTTTCATACTTGAAATATACCTTTAACTGTACTTTATATCTTTAACTGTACTCGCCAGCGGGAAATAATTTTTTTAAGTTGCCACCCAGCACCAGCATATTTTTTTTTTATTATTTTCACAAAATTTTCATGGCCCCTACCAGAATATTTTGTTGTATGAATATCCAGCTTTATTTTAGCTTCATGCATTATTTTCTTTAATCAAAACTTGAATGTGGGTAAGTTTCATTAAAAAAAAAAAAAAAAAAGCTGAGAAAATTGCATTTTTGCCAAAGACTGCATCCAGATCGGATTCAGAACAATGATCAAATAACAGAAGGAGATCACATCCATCAATACCCCTAAAGCTTGCACAGTCCTATACCTCTTCCTGGGTTGACATTTCCTTTGGTAATGTTTGACAGTTTTGATTTATATACTGTTTAATGATTGTGTTAGATTACACGCACGTAAGCAATGCCTACCGTATAACAGTGAAAATTCAGTCAATGGCGGGGAAAGAGTAAAGTAGTTTTGAAGTAAATTCCTATGTACACTACCAGTGGACTACACAAAAATTCACATACTCAGAATTATGAACATATCTGTTTTCTTTATAAATCAATATTTTCAAACAAATCTATTGTATTGGATGCCAAAACATGTAAGTTTATAAGACAGTATGTAAAACTATGTGAAAAAAGTATTTAGTAGGCTTCTCAATCAGAGTAAACACAACTACAAGCCAAGTATACTTAGAATACTTAATTATACTTTTTACACGCGGATGATGCAGGTTCAAATCTGGCCTGCAATGTGTCCGATTCCTATTTTTATGATCTATTTTTGTAGATTCCTGTTCAATAATTTCATTCCTTTCTAATAAATTAATTGTAGTCAAGTAAGGATTTTACAGAGAAGTTTTCGTTTTGTAATTCAATTCAAATGAGAGACTTTTAGCAACAATGCAGATCCCTGGAGCGTAAACTATTGCAGCGTCAGGACAATGGCTGATTAATATCAATCTATAGGGGAAACATCCTCTACATAAATATTAATGTTTCTGTGACCTAGAATACTGTCCTTTCTGAAGATGGAATTGACCATGGGCTCTTTCTCTCCCTCTCACAGAAACAATTAGAAAGCTCCGGAGAGCCTGTTGCAGCAAAAATCAATAGTTGTACGTGCTTATTCTTTTATGTTTACCAAACAGATAGAGACGACGGCTGTGAAGCATTTACTTCCTCAGCATTTCATTCACTATTCCATTGATTTTGGAAACAATTTAATTTTAACTAAAACCAACTTTAAATAACATTTCTAATGCTTTTCTTTGAATGTACGTACATTCATCTTCAGTTCTACATCCCACAGCCTTAAAGCAAATCCGACTGTAATACACTTTACTTTGCTATAATAATAATTCATAATGATGAGGCAGTCACTGCCTTTGCTATTCCCTCCGGCTTAAAGTGCAAAGAGAATGAATTATTTGTCATAGAGTGGAATAAAAGTTTCAAGACAAACCTGAATGGAATTTTACTTTATCATATTATTGAAAAAGCTATTGTTTATTCACTATAATTTGTAGCTCGAATAAACTCCAGTAAACAATGTAGCTTTATTATTCTCTCCACAAAGCACTTATGATTTCTGAATAAAACAAAAACAGCACACAGCCGGTGTACTGCTAAAATATAACAGTCTTTTGTCCTTGTTGATATATTTACCCTCATTTACATAATACGCAGTTGGGAAAGTGAAGGCTTGTAAATATGTTGGAGACACACATCCAGTCCAACTTTTAGGTCCATTTCAAATGCAGAAAGTCATCCAATTCTGCATTTACTAATTAATTTCTGTCTTTTGAAGTAATGAGAACTGAAATGTGCTCTTCCATGTGTTACTGTCTTCACAATTGAAGAGAAAACCAGCTTCTCTGTCTCTTCTATTATTACCTCAATCATCCAAATCATTCTACACACTTTTCTGTTACAGGTAAAGCATATTTCTAAGAGCCTGTGGAAAAGAAATAAATAAAAAGAATGACATAAGATTTGAAATGTATCCCCTGCTGTGCCTTTGAAAAGAGACAAATTACTTACCTATGCTCTGATTACAGTCTTTTTCTGCTCCACAGGTGTCTAAAGGACATTAAAGACCTTCACTCCATTTAAGGAGCTGCAGTCTGTCTTTAAAATCACAGCAGAACATTTTAAACTATACACAGTCTGGCAATTAGCATAAGCTTACTTAATGTGAGGGCTGCGCATTAAAATCAGAGCAAAATGTTGCAACTGTAGCTTACTGAATAGCGCCACCTTGTGATCAATTTGTAAAAGTAAGAATTAGCAATGCACGTCTAAATTTGTAAAGCATGTTTTGTGATTAAATAATTTTTCCAAATACATACCTTTTGTGTGACTTATTTTATTTTTTGGCAACATCATAATACTGCAGCTCTTAAAAACTAACTGTATGAGGGAGCTGGTAATGAGACATTAACAACAATATTTTTGCCAGATAACCACAAAGAATATTGCATTCAACTGAATACGCTAAGTTAGGTTCTACCATTGCACCATATACAGCCATATTTGTCTTTGGGTCTGTCTGGAATTTTTAGCCTTCGTACAGCATATAAAACCCATTTCACAAGATGTAATATAAGTCTGGTGTCCGCAGAATGTGTCTGTGAAGTTTCAGCTCAAAATACCCCACAGATCATTTATTATAGCTTGTCAAATTTGCCCCTATTTGGGTGTGAGCAAAAACATGCCGTTTTTGTGTGTGTGTCCCTTTAAATGCAAATGAGCTGCTGCTCCCAGCCCCTTTTCCAGAAGAGGGTGGAGCTTTAACAGCTCCTGCTTCGGTTGCTCAACAACAACAAAGCTGGAGAATCTCACGCAGCCAAAATGAGGATTGTCAGTAACGGTGTTCAGCCTTACATTGTTCAAACCGGAGTCGAAGTATATATAACAGCTTGGTAAAGTTGCATAATAGTCACATACTTTTGGATCAAATTTAGTAATTTTCCAAGTAAATATTTGATGTGTAATACAGTATAAAGATTGCATCCCTCAAAGTGGGTTTTAGTGGGCATTGTGCTGTATAATGTTATAAGAGTGGAGCATATTTAGTAAATCATAGACAAACTGCAAGTGATTTTCAACATGAGCATGTTTTATAATTCTAAAATATTCCTACAGATCTTCGACACCCTAAGGGTGTAAAGTACCTGAAAATGCATATTGAGAGGGCACTGTGCTGCACTGACCTTTAAAAACCTTCCCACTAAGGCTGAAAATCATTGCAGAGCAACCGTCACTCTCTAAAGTTTAATTATGTCAGATGGTTGCTCTGTGATTTAACATACTGAATTTTCAACATTATTGCGAAGATTTTGTGAAGGTCAAAGCACCAGAGGCCTCTTAATTTGCATTTTCAGATAGCCTACTTTACAGATGTTCAGTGAAGTGCACACTCTAAGACATTTCTGTAAAATCAAGGACCCCCATAAGAAGTAAAAAATAGACTTGGAACAGATATTTTTTATTTTACTAAAGGTAAACTCTGAGTAAATTCACGCAGTTAGGATACGGTAAATTTTGTGAATTAATTATTTACAATCATTCATGTGACTGAAGTCTGTTTTTAGGCTAGTTGTCACGTCTCTTTAAAATATAAACGCCCTACATCTAATGGTGTGTGCACACTAAAAGCGAAGCGAATGTTCGCATCGCGTTACCGCTCTAGATTACTCACGGGATTACTTGTTTTAAACGGCACGCGCGAATAAAAACATCGCGCGATGAGGAGTGTCTTCGTGCACATCATCATCAACAACAACATTTCTTTTTGCCATTATTTTTTCATCATCAACCATGTTGGAGATAACTGCTCTCTACCTGTTGTAGAAATCCCAAACACGCCGGAAAGCCAAACGCCGACGTGTCTGGGATCACAGCACCATTCAGAGGCGCACACAACTTGTTGTTGTGTCAAATTTCGGGGTGCCCGCAGACAGCGGCAATAATGCTCTTCTCCATTTTGTGATACAACCGGACGTCTCAATAAGATCTTCGCTGATTGGCTTGTGCGACAACGCGTCATGCGAATTTCCCTCTCGAGTTGACATTTTTCAACTTGCGCGGAAGACGCAGTTGAGGCGAAGGACGCAAGTTCGCGGCAATCGCGTCGCCCAATTCTTGTCATTCGCGTTGTGTCTTTGCATTGACTTTGTATGTAATCTACTCGCGCAAATAATTAAATTTGCTTCTGATGTACTCGCACTATAAGACTGCTAAGCGCATGACATTACTGCTTGCTTGGCGCCGCTCCGGTGAAGTTAACTTTAGTGGGGGGAAAATGGAGTCGACTCCGCTCGGAGTTGGGAAGAGAAGCCTCTTAGGCTACTGACTTTTTGAGGGGTTTCTACTATATTTATCCACTCCATGTCGGGCTTTTGAATTGCCTACATAAATTGGAAACATGCATTTATTTTTAATTATTACTATTTTTAACATTTTATAATTGTTGCAAAGTCATCACAACTGACTCGTGGCATTATGTTGTGAACAAAAATTCTGAAAAAAAAGTAAAAATGATCGTGCATGACATTGTTTTAAGAATATATACAGCAGATAGTCAACCAAAATGCGTATTACCGCCACGGAAATACAAGCCATTTACATGTGAAACTCATTCGCGAAATGACCACTAGGTGGCGCAAAGGGGCGGTTGGCACCATTGCTCAGTAAGGCTGGAATTGTGACATTTTCACTTGTAAATAAGGATAAAATAATAATAAAAAAAATAAACAAGCTCTTAAAGGTCCCTTTGAAGTTACCGACTGCTCCTTTATCATTGCTTTCTGAGACATTATGAAATAATTACTGTGCCACCGCTGAATCTGACTTTTTGTGGGTCTTAAAGTGCCAAATCAAGTTATCTTTATTTCTATATTGCTTTATACAATACAGATTGTGTCAAAGCAGCTTCACAGTAATAAACAAGAAAATTAGCTGAATCAATTATGGAAACAACCATAAAAACAGTTCAGATTCTGCTTTAAAGCAGCTTTAAAAGACAATTGTAGCTTATATGTAGTCATCTGCTTCTTTTGCCATGGGCCTGCTGCTTTGTCACCCTCTAAATCGAGTATAGTAGCTTTGTTATATACCATTGCCTGGACTGAAAATGTATATATGTAAAATGTATATGATCAAATACCAAAAAAAGGTGGAGACCACCAATGAGACTTGATTCAATTCGAGCACTAAGCATATAACAGTGATGAAATTTCGCAACCTTAAAAACAATTGGCATATTTTCTCAAACTTACCCCCAAAACAAAATATGTTTCGGCTGCATAAAAACATTTTCATGGAGGAAAAACGAAAATACCTCATCCATGTCAATGCTTGGTTACGTCTTCGTAATGAATGAGGGAACTCACTGAAGAATGAAGCAACACTGGGATCTCCACATTGTCTTGATGCGCGCACATTCATAAATTAATATATCTGCTGTCGCTCTGGCTCGCGTTCGCGCGCATCAGCGCTGGAGCTGACCGTGGTGCTGATCGCCGCGCGCTCACTCAAGACCAACACTGATATGCACGAGCGGTAGGATCTGAACACCTCCGACACTGAGATTGAACTTGACGCTCCTTCACAACCTGCGGTGTCGGAGGAATCGAGCATGAACCTGGAATGAGAAGGAAGCATTTTGGAAGTCGATGGAAAGTCAATATTAAGCCTGCGGCTGACATGGACGTTCCGGCACGTGTTTTTACGTGTTTGAACATGATGTCCATCGTGAGATTTTTGCTGTACTTTATTTGAGATGAGTTTATTTGGATGAACTCATAATCATTCATAATGTTGCTATAAAAAAGCTGTTTAGAAGCAAAAGAAGATAACTACATCCATTTGGATTCTTTGACATTTGTGGAGATATGGCTCGCATTCTTGTCCTTGTTAACTCAGTCGGACTGTTGCTCTTCGGTAGTGAAATGTTTCTGGTGGGGGCAAGTAAGTTTATTCTTACTATGAAGCATTTGTCTGATAATCAGTGTTCTGTCTTGTATTGAGCGGATACATGTGTAATTCTTCAAATAACATTAACTGAACCTTTGCTGGTTTGCTTGGATGCTCTGTGTTTGGGTCTTTGAGCAAAATCATGTCTTGGAATAGGTTACATAAATATGATTGTGAGAGGTACCTCGAGATAACAATGATCTCCATTATGTTGTATGCTTTTAATATTGTGAAGACAAATACAGATGTTAACATGCTGCCCAAACTGTGCTTTGACTGGTCAAGATGTTAATAGAAAGACTAAGCTGGACTAAATGTTGACTTTTCATCATGGCCATTTTGGCCATTTTCAACATAATTTTGAATTCAATTAAAAATAGTCAGAATTTTCAGCATACTCCTGCCAAGTAGATGTTGTACTTTCACAGTAAGATTTATAGTCACTGTAAAAACAAAAAAAACAGGAATTTACAGGATTAAAGAGTATTATTTTACAATAAATTACTGTAGTCAGAAATTCACGGCGAAATTAATGCATGTTGGGTAATTTTTTTACAAATTACTGCGAATCAACAGCAAAATTATGCTTATTTTGCTGTGAATTCACATGATAAAGTTGTCTTCAACCATGCCACTGTAAGAAATTATATTGTTTATTACTGAAATTGTTTTGAAGTCACCATTATGGTGATCAGTGTTCCATTTGCTCGGGATCTTGGACCTTGAATATTCATATTCAAATTTCGGATCTAGCCAAGTCAGAAGTGACAAATGAAAACATTTGTTAAAACAATGACAAGCTGGAATATAAAATAATCTAATAGGCTGATTTTAAGTTAGTCAAACTATTCTTAGCATGAATATGATGATTTTGTTTTAGCGTTATTTTAGCATGAAGATTTACCAATATATTATTTCAAATTCTTAACTGTTTGTAGATGGATATTTCACAATAGTGAAGCAACTGCTGAGATTTATCTTTGAAAGGTGTGACATCATTTTGCAACGCAACAATTTTTTTCTTATAAGCATCACCTATGAGGCACAGACATCAATACATCAAAACTACAAAACACAGCGATGGTGACATTCAACAAATAATAATAAAAAGATAAACTCTGAAGATTACATAATAAACCAACAACACAAACCGCTAAAAGTGAACCAAAAATATGTTCAGCAACATAGATAACAAACTCTACAGCATAACCTATTCGTGCTGCATTGCATGCTGGGTACCTTCATAGTACATATGCACTGTAGAAATACAGTATGATATTGTTTGTTTACAGTCATTTTTGTTTTCCAATACTGTAAACACAGTACAACCAAGCTTTTTTTTTTATAGTACAATTGTAAAAACTTGACTGAAATTGACAGTAAAGTACTGTAGATTTTACAGTAAATTTCCAAGAGTCCAGTTAAATACAAGAGAAGTCCAAATGCAGTAATTTCAAACTAAAAATTGTAACAGTGTGGTTATGCTATTTATTACAAATAAATTAGTTGATTATAAAAGATTAGTTTGATTATATCAAGATATGAAAATGATATAATTGAAAATTTCCCCATATAATTCTGGTCAGGATAAACATAGAAATCAAGTTGACTTCTGTGACACTATTGCATTGGTTAAATTAAAGATGAATTAAAAGTAAACAGTTCAGAAAATGAACCAAAGCCTGCAGTGATTTCACAGTGATTATTATTTTAAGAAATCTCTGTTAACATGTATGCATTTTGGCAAATGCTTTTATCCAAAGCTACTTGCATTGCATTCAGGGTATGCATTTTAGAAGTTCATGCATTCTCAGATCCATGACTTTGGCATTGCTAGTATACCTTTCTGTACTGTTTAAGCTATGCAAATGCTTAAATCTTGTAAAATCCTGGCAATATTTTTAGAAAACAGCTTTTCTTGTATTCCTCTGGAATTTTTGGTTTTCAAGCATGTAATTGAAGGAATGGAAGCATGTCAGGAAAATGTTTTTCTGATCCTTTCCCTTTTTTCCTGATTGAGTCATCTGGGATTTTGTGGTACTTTGATAAGGCAGCAGTTGGCGCTTCTGTTTCCACAAGCAGCGTTTCTGTCTGAAATATGAACACTTCCAGTGCTGAAAGTTGCTCCTCAGAAACCAGGACGCCTCTCCTTTTGCAAAATAGATTACACCTGTCATAGAAAACATAACCGAATAGTGCAATATTCATTCTCAGCGGCTCCATATTAAAATAATAATTTACTAGTGCATGTAACACTAAATAACCTTTACACTCATGAATTTAACATAAACACAAACACATGCAAACTGTAGGGAGTCGTGTTCAGTACAAGTACAGCACAATAGATATACTTGATTTAATTTAAAGAGATGTATATGTGAGAAATTATGATCATGCAGCCTTAAATCTATCCTAGTTTATGATCCAGAAGCAGCTTCTCTGCAGAGATTTCATTTTGGTGTGTTTACCTCGACGACAGACACCTGAAATGAGCTGGTTAGTGTTATTCAGAGCACTGCACTGCTCAACATACTACAGCAAATTCACTTTCGGTTAAACTCACGTTAGATCAAGGATGAGATTGATGCTATCATATCTATGCATAGATTGTCTGTTCTTCTTCTTTTGCACTTTTTCCTGTTGTGGCGGTTAGCAAACAGCATTGCATTACCACATGTGCCCCTTCTGGATTGGAGTGTGGATCACCTGTGACCGACTGTATTCATTATCTGACTGTATGCACCAAACTGTGACGTCCGTACCGTTATACCCTTAGTTCTAAAACTTCTGGGCATGTCATTTAAATCCAGAGCATTTGTGCAGAAATTGGCTGCCTGTTAAAAATGGTCAGATTTCCAACACCTCATCTGGCCAGTGTTGAGGTGACAAGAGAATTGCATCTGCAGGCCAGACCTGGTGTACCGTGGTCACCAATTACATTGACCTTAAACTGCCACACTGTCCAATTCCATCTCTTGTAGACCCAGGGAGGGGAAGTGTTCACGGATCGCTGCTAGAGCCGACACAAACCAATCAAATGAGTTTGCATAGCTAGGGACATCATTGTCGGCAGGAAATGAGGTGGTACTGGTGCACGGGTGATATGGTCGAGCAGGAATGCTTGACTGTGTGATCTCATTAGTATTTGTTGGTATTTATCTGTAAAGTGTAAGTCTAGCAGATGTACATTTTGATATTTTGGATAGGCATGCAATATTATCATACGGATTATGTACAAATGTTTAAAAAACCTTCATTCATCAATGCATTATTATGAAATTAATCAATTGATTTATTATATTTATAATAAATGAGACTATTTATTATAGCACAGACAAAAATCAATAAATGTTAATGTTACACTGTGAGATTTCAAACTCATAATAAGAGACTCTGCATGTGCTGTTGGGTGGCTATTGAGGTCATCTAGTTTTGAACAAAGAAATACAAAAATGTGTTTTACAACATTTCCACACAATGACAGAATGATTAACTTTTGTCTGTGACTCTATTATGTGAAACATCAAATGTAGGATACTCGTTTCAGATCTAATAGAAAACAACATAATACACTTCAAGGCCAAAAGTAACATTTTAATTTAATTACAATTAAATCATGGACTGTCAGAAGATGTGCAAAAATTCTACCCTTGATGTTATACAAAATGTGGGGCTCATTAACCCCTTATGGTTTGTGCATTAGTGGAGGGGATTTTTCAGCGATTCTTTCTGAAGGTTACGACAGCATGGCTACAATCTTTATGAGTGAGTAAAACGCTGAAACACTACTGTGTGTTGCTCGCGGACGTGCGACAGTCGGTTTGTTTCTTAGGATTTTCACTGGTGAAGAAAATCAGACATAGTAACTGGCAATATACTGTGTCTAAAATGTAAGTTACTCAATATAATTTTTGTTGCGACTTATGACTATGAGTGAGTCATTGAATCATTCATTCAACCGAACCTTTCAAACCCACTGGGCCTGTTTACACCTGGTCACTTCATGCATTATCTCTGATTGGATAGCTATCTGATTTATCAAAACGATTCCATTTAAACTTGGCCTCATAAATGTGTCTCCGCAAAACGGATATAAATCCGATCATTAATTCCCACGTTATATGCAGATTTCGTGGAGTTCACATCACAGAAAGAAACAAATATGAGCTGCATTTTATTGATCATCAGCCGATTTCAAAATCAAAGACCGCAATAGGAGAGAGCGTGGCATCAGCACTGGTAAGATCATTTTGTCTCATTACTCTTAATGTAGATGATTGTGTTTTGAGCATCTACAACTTACTTTCAGTATCATATGCGGCAGTTTGCATGTCGGCTTGCTGAATATATACTCAGCTGCTCATCTGCGGCGATGCGTGATGCAGTAGCGCTGTCATATCTGGCTATAACATGTTATTTAGCCTATAACACACTCTCACAAATTTATTTTTTAGCATTTTTGGGAGGAGTTAAATTTACATATGTGGTTTCAACAACCAGATGCATTTAAACTTGTCCAGTTTCATCTGGAATGCGCCCCAGACCACCTCCTGAAGTGGTTTGAGCGATCGGATTTATATCCGTCTCGAATGCATTTCGGAGGGCATTTAGACCTGGTCTTTTCATGATCGGATAGCTACCCAATCAGAGAAAACGCATGAAGTGACCAGGTGTAAACAGGCCCACTGATTCATTCATTCAGGAATAAAAACACCATATTGTGTGTTCAGAGACATGTGGCAGCTCAGCTGACTCTTTGACTTTGTTTGGAACTATTTTTGTTTGAGGAACAAAAACAGACAAAGTAACTGACTGTCATGGATCAGTGTTGCTTTACAACATGTGAGGAAAATGAGACTCAGAATATAAAGGAGAATAAACAAGAATGCTACACGTTATCATTGACGAGACCGAACGACGAACAAAAAGAACTTAGGGCTTAAATACACCGGGAGGGTAATCAACTGAACAGAAACAGGTGTGTGGAACCAATTAACAACTAAGGAAACTAACTAGGAAACAGAGACAGGTAAACTGGGACAGAACACAGTGAAAACGAAAACTGAACACACATTACACTGGCAATATAATGTCTAAAATAAGTAAGTTTATCCAACTTATTTTGCAATGCAGGAGTGAGCTATTTTCTGTACAGTAAAAATGCAAGACCTTCCGGTGTTATTTGCTTCCAGTTATTTTTTGCTGTTAAAAAGAGCTAGTTATGCTGCTTGATATTGCAAACTTCATTATTTTAATGTACAGTCGTAATTATAAGCACACTGATTTGTAGCCAAAAGAGTTTTACCATTTTTGTGAATCAGAAGACATTCACAGAAAATAGCTTACTTCCGTGTTGCAAAATAAGGTGGATAGTAGGGGTGTAACGGTACATGTAATTGTCCTGAACCATCACAGAATGGACATCAAGGTTCGATTTATACAGTCAGACGGCGAATACAGTCAGTCACAGGTGATCCACACTCCAATCCAGAAGGGGGCGCACGGTAATGCAACAATGTTTGCTAATATGTTTACGTGTAATCTCTCAACCAATGTTTCAACTGCAGAAAGACATCAGCTGGAGAATAATATCTCACGTAGCATTACATTTACCTCAGGCAAGTCATTTAGTGTCCACAGCATGTTAGTTCACTAGAGAAATGAAGCATTTCACTAAATATATGCACTATATTAGCTTATATATTCATTATATTTACTTTACCTGTTAGTAATGTCTTCATTATTTAATGTTTAAATAAATTTGTCATGAAAAGAAGTTATGACAGTAACTGTGTAAATGATTATATTTCAAAAATAATTGTATAATTAGATTTATAAGTTAATGCCTTATGTGCAACTTGCATGATTTTTTTTTTTATTTAAGTGTTGATGATTATATCTAAAACAGCAAATGAATAGTTGTTAATTGTAACCATTAATATTATAGTAATGTGCAAGAAAGGGCTCCCTGTATATAGTTTACAGCATTAGCTGAGATAGATTTTTTTTTATCCTTAAGAAAATGTTAATTATAATTGAATTTATTTAAAGAGAGAGACACAACTTGTTCAATAAACCACTGTTTAATAAAAAAGAAGCAATTTTATGTCTAGTTTTCTCCCCACTGCTGTACTGAACCTGTACACCGAGGTACGGTACCGAACCGCCATGTTTGTGTACCGTTACACCCCTAGTGGATAGGTAGCTAACTAAAAACAGAAGAATAACAAAGTGCAGTAAACAGTAAAACTGTTTGCGCTACAAGCCAATGTGTTTATCATTATCACAATAAAATAATATGCTAAATAACTGCTAAAATAACTGGAGACGGATGTCACCGGAACACTCGCACATTCAAGTTACACTGGCTCTTACATCAAAAATAAGGTGGAAATACCTGTATGTATAAACATCATACTTACAGTCATGTTGCGCTTGCATCCCATGCTTGAGTTCTCCATCTTGTCTTTGGAAAACCCAATGACCCAATGAAGTGTGGTGTGGTCTGGTGTTACAGTGACACCTCGTTCCGCCTGGAAAGTGCAGTGCTCCCCTGAGGCTGAGACACGCTCCTCTGCTGATAGAACAGCCTGCAGCTCCGTCTGTGAGCGCATTGTCTACCCTGAGAGGATCAGACAGCATTTCACCAAATCTATCATGAAGCACTAACCCCTTACCAGAATCCCCTGCATGCCTGGAGGTCATTAAAGCATGAGATAACATAGTGATGGACAGAGATGTGTGAGAGAGATGCCACGTTTAGGTGGTGAAGACGAATGACTTTGTGTTGCGTTCCCTTTATCACATTCACCAAACAGACCTCAGAGGATTCTTTTAAATCCTCTATTTGGATGTTCAAGGAATCAATATACACATTTGCAATTTAAACCGAGGTTGGGAGGACTTGCATTACTTAAAGAAAAAAGCAGAAAAGTGCAATCCAGATTTTTTTTTGCAGCCTAAATGTTTATTTTTAGCCAGCAGGATGAAAATTCTGCCTTTAAATGCTGCTGACTCTGTGCACACGTTCAATCTGCTTTCATATACTTGTGGATTGTAGTTGAACTTGCATGTTGAAGGTTTTTTTTTTAAGTAGATTTTGGAGCTGCTCTCAGTCATGAAGACCAGCTGAAGTGCTGCCGTGTGCCTGTTTCATGATCACTCTGACAGGATGTGTGTCTCATGTGGCCTCTTGCTTTTTAACTGTACGCTCGGTGTATTACCCAAGGTGACCTGCGCTCCTCTTTCTGTTATGTAATATATCTGAGTGCATCTGACTTGTGCTTGAGTGGTTGAGACGTGACAGAGATATACGTAATGCAAAGTCTTATTTCGCATAAAATGTATACTGGTTTTATGTGGGTCTTGGCTTTATTAGCACTATAAACATATAAATCACTTCTTGTTAGGTACTAATGGAAGCAAGCAAAGCTTGCATCATATTCATCAACTTTTGCAGTGCACATTTGTGAGATACTTCAATGTCTGTCATGTATTTTAGTAAGGATATAGACAACAGTAGTTACTAAAGATTGATACCTTCCATATTGTCCTATATTTGCTGCAACATATGACTTTAAAGTGATAGTCCACTCAAAAATTATAATTTTGTTGTTATATTCCCACTCTTTTCTCACACAGTCTTTCTGTTCCAGTATTATTTTTTTGAAACACAAAATGAGATGTGCTGCAGAATTTTAGAGCTTCCATTTTCCTTACAACAAAAGTGGAAGCTGGTTTATTTAAGAGTTAAGACATATAATATAATATATAAGAAATATCACACGAGTAGCCGTGCAATATGGCTGTATATCAGCACAGCTGTGATTCGGTCGTAGGTAATCACAGCATGCTGATATACAGTCATATCGCATGGCTACGAGTGTGATATTGCGTTTATACAACAGTTCGACAGCACGAGTGTGTAAATAATAACAACGGAGTGTCTTTAAAACCCTCTTTTGTGCAGAACTACTTCCTTCCGCCACGGATTCAAATCTCAAGTTGACAGTTTGACCAAGACTTCGTTACTAATTCTAAAACGTCACAATAATATATATTGAACAATATTTAAATGAACAACAATAGCCATTATGAATGACAGAAAATAAACACCATTGTACAATTCAGTCAAACTTACAAAAGCAGTGCTCTACAGGATGTAAGTTAAATATAGCCTTAATATTAAATGATTAAATTTAACTTAGCCCAATTCGATTTGCTCAGGAACAAGTAAGAGATTAATGAGACCAAAGATTGCCTCTTTGAGAAGGTAGGAGTGCTGTTATCACTATAACATCGCACGGCTCTCAGCCAATCAGATTCGAGAACCAGAAAGAACTGTTGTATATAATATAATATAATATAATGTAATATAATATAATTTTTGTAGCAGTATCAATCACCCAACAAAAGCTTAGAGATGTGTAATGCATTGGAAAATAATTTTAGACTGTAACAAGATGGGGTGGGTACTGTAAATTTTTATTTTTTGTATTTTAACATTTTCATTTATTCAGGCAGTGAGATAAAACATTGCAAATAATGCTGACAGTACCACCATAACTCACGTCTTACTTTATCTAAACAGTTATTTTCCACATCACTAAAGAGCTTATGCCTGGCCATGTATCATAATTTATTTGAAGCTACTTTCAACCCCTATTACTTCAAGGACAATGAGCTCTTGCAGGGGAAGAGTGAGGTAAATGTCATGCCTAAAATGACAAAAACCTGATGAATTATTCTTCACAGTCAGTGAAGAATGTTCATTATATTAATATATTAAAAAAGGCAATGCATTAAGTCATTAGTATATTCTGTACATTCACTTGGCATCAAACTGCTGTTACTAAAATGGATTCTTAGTCATTTGGGACTTTGATGTGTTTTGATGAATGTACAAACATTTGCTTGCTTTCTGTGACAAATCTCCATTTGTAATCATGAGATGTAACTGAACAGACTCTGAGGTGCAAATACAATTGTTGATGTGGCAGAAATGACCCCTGCAGATTTTCTCCCATGATATCAGTTTATGAAAATCTTTCATTTTCACTTCACTGAGCATCTGCTGGACAGATGGAGTGAAACTGGCTCGGCATTTAGTTCCAAACTGTAACAGCACACTATAAAACAGTGATTTCTTCTTACACCAATGGACAAAAACAATATTATTTAGCCTTTCTATTATCTGACAAATGTGTCTGTAAATTGTTTGGATGCTTAAAATATCTTGAAACAATAGTTAGTTCCGGTTGAGTTAGTGATTTATTTAAAAAAATGTTTCGAAAACAGGTTTTTATTCAGGAACTTTGAGTGAGTGATTGAATCATTCACTCAACCGATTCGTTTAACACAGCTGATTCATTCAGGAACTAAAGACCGCTACTGAGTTGCAAGACAGCTCTAGGTTTGTTTGGATCTATTTTCATTCATGAAGCAAAACAAAGTAGCAGGCAATATTGTCTAAAATCTAAGAGTCTCAGTATTAACTTAATTCTCGCAATTGTGTTGTTTTTTCTTGTGTTTGTTTCTTGTGCCTTTCTCCCCCTTCCACTCCGACTCGTGGCCTCTTTGTGATATTGAAGAAATATCTTATATAACATATATATCCTCCACCAGTGTAGATGTAGAGCTTCATAATAACCCCTTGCACACAGCATTACACAAAAACAACCATGTAGCTGCAAATCCGGAGACTCATTAAAATGTAAGGTTTGATGCATGTGACCCATAGACGCTTTGATGTGCAAGTCAGTCTTCACCGAGGTGGCCCTCTCCTTCCTCAAAATGATTATCCGTGGTGCAGAGCTGGAGTCAGACCTCTCTCCATCCAATTTACACAGCCATTGCTGAGGGCAAGGAAGACCAGCATAATCAGCCCTGACCCCCATTGTGTATGATGATCATAGCTGCATGGAAACGAGTGCTGCCATACTAGTGACCTCCTAGGGCGTCAACACAAGACATTGATTATCAGTCTGTTACTCAGTATGATCCTTCAGAATTGTGATGCATTATAGGGGTTTGTTGCCGATGGTTAGCTCTGGAGAAAAGCAGACGAATGCAGATCCAAGCTCCTCTGCTTGCCTTGTATTGTATCCTAGATGCTTGCTATATTCTATATTATATTCTTGTTGGCACTTCCTACAAATACATTACATTTTGGTGTTCCATGGTGTTTTTAAAGCATTAAAGGTACAAATACCATGGTTTTTTTTGTTGTTGTTGTTGTGAGAACTTATATTATGTTAGATGACATGTTAGATAAACTAACAGTAAATTCACCTAGCTTTAGAAGTAGGTATAGTTCAAAAACATGTACTGTTGTCAAATATCATCCTCCAAGGGGTGGTTGATTATGATTTCACTTTTTTAACTTTAGTTAGTGTGTAAACTTTGCAGATAAACAACATTTGCAAAGTTACGACGCTCAAAGTTCAATGCAAAGGAGATATTTTCTTTTACAGAAATCACTTTTTAAGGACTACAACAAACGGCTGGTAGGGACTACAATGAGCTTCTTCCCAGGTTGGTGACATCACTAACCCTAAAATTTACATAAACCCCACCCCCGGGAACACGCAACAAAGGGGGTGAGGCCATGTTGGGCTGCTTTAGAGAAGAGGAAGAGTTGTTGTAGTAGAGTGTTGTTGTCATGCCGTCATTTTACGCCGGACTGCTTCACAAACGAGGGTCAATTCAACGCTGGATTTGCAAAAGATTAACATGACGACACATGCTAGTCGATGAGTTGAATCAACTCCACAGCAACTACATAAATTTATCCACTAACCGTTCAGAAACGTCCAGTTTCATTCTAAAAGTTGTAACTTCTTCCTGAGTCTCTCCATCAGTGTCGACTCCGGTTTGAACAATGTAAGGCTGAACACCGTTACTGACAATCCTCATTTTGGCTGCGTGAGATTCTCCAGCTTTGTTGTTGTTGAGCAACCGAAGCAGGAGCTGTTAAAGCTCTGCCCTCTTCTGGAAAGGGGGTCGGGAGCATCAGCTCATTTGCATTTAAAGGGACACACACAAAAAGGCGTGTTGTTGCTCATAAATTTATTGTATAAAATGTTAATTATTTATATTTCTGCTCATTTATTATTGATCAGAAGAAATATGATTATGTTTGTATGATTTTCAGGCATTATTTTGTACTCTACTCTTTGAAAGTGCCTGTTAATTTTGTGGCCCTTTGGAAAAGATACATCACGAATCATTGTGCAACAAGCCACGGCTTATTTCAAAACAGCTGTTATGTAACTCAGCTAAGAGTCTGTATTTGTTATTGTGGATGTTATTGCATGGTTTTGGGTGCAAGAACAAAAAAACCACCCCTTCCCCTTTTTGCAATCGCCCACACAAACACATAAAGTCCATTAGAGCACTGCTCTGAGGAGATGCTAGAAAATGCTCTCGCAGTTCAGTCTAGTTCACCGCCTTTCTATTTTCTCCACAGCGACAGAGGCATGTGCTGGAGTATTGGATCTGTCACTGTTCTCCTCTGCTTTTTGTGAGACTAATTAGCTTGTCTATTGCTCCCTAAATCATGATCGAGCACCCTACAGCTGAGCTAAATTAAAGAAAAGGTCCCATGTAAAAGTCCCATATAGGACACAGTGTGCTGGATTCAATCGATTTCAGAAAGCATCTTCAATAAAATATATAGTCATGAAGAGAACACTTCTGATCTATATCCTTTTATTTCCATTTCTGTGTTTTTTAATGAAACTTAGCTGATTTTTTTTATTAAATCCCTGGTGATTTCTGCCACTGTCAGATTCAGTCAATTTGTCGCCTCCTCATTTAATCACAAATGAAGCGGTAAACTGGTAATATAGCGAACACATAATGGACCCAAACAACTTTTCAAGATCCCAATTTAAACATGTTGCCCAGGGGGGTTGTACTAGCATTAAGGAAAAAGGAATGTACTGCAGCTTTGCATAAAACATCTGTGAGTACGAGGTTAGCTTTTAGAGAGAGCTGTAGACCCTCAGAGAGCAAACTGGTAAAAAGAGATAGAGCTGTAGAGTAAATGTTTTTCTTCCCAAATCTGATTGGTCAGATTGGAAAGCTTTCTTGGCAAGTGACTCAGACAGTCTATAAAACGACAGCAAATAAAAACAGAGCACAGCAACATATTTCAAACCTGTGGATTATTGTTGTGTTTTCATGGTAAGGTAATAGCTGGTCCATGACTTGTTGTTTGACAGTAGGTTATTGCTTTAGACGTTTTCATGTCTTGGCTGTACTAGCCTATGGCAGCCAATGATTTCTGTCATTATCACTCTACAATTAATAACATACTGTAGGCTGTCTCTGAAAGCTTAGTCAGCTGACTTGTTGCCACGTTTGCGCATGAAGGAACCACACTAAACTGATTTCGGACAGATTTCTGAGACAGAAGCATAATGTTTTAATGATCTACAACAAAATAGAAAGAGCTTTGGTGATAACTAAGCGAATATTTAATTACTACTGATGCAAAAACTTGAGAAAATGAGATCCAGGCAGTCCAGCAATGATTATGTCAGAGATCAAATTTAAATAAGGAATAACAAATTTATTAATTGAAAATTATATAGACCAATTCATTAAGTAATTAATAGTTCATAATAAAATTTAGAGTATTGTAAAATCCAGAGTATTGTATCTAATAGATGAAGATCAGAATATACAGAAAGAAGGAAAAAAATTAAGACATTTGCAGAATGAAATGAGAGATAGAAGAGAAGAAGCAGAAGAGCAAAGAAAAGCAAAGGAAAAAGCAAAGGGAAAGGCTAAACTATCAACGACTCAGTCCATTTTATACCATAAGCATAGGGAAATTTACATCCCACTCAAACTTATGTTTTGTTCTAATAAGAAAAGGTCAGATGGATTTATCCATTATGTCATAGACTGGTCAAAAATAGATGAAAATAGATATAGGGGTTGTTTTGACACCCTTGAGGGAGTTTTGCAAATCTTACATTATCACATGTCAGCAGAAATAGAAATGGACATATTTTGATATAAAAGTACATCGAGTTCAAATGAGCAACTAAAACATCGCTTCTGCAGTACTTGAAAGGCGTCCAATATCCAACCACAAACGTGTCAACATGACCTGTCACATTGGAACACTTGAAGAACAATTGAATATAATAATAAGCATACATACTCTTAAATATAAAATAAGAATAACCATAAGGGTACAATAAAAAGTAAATACTTGAAAATATGATGAGAATTAATATATAGAGTAGGAGTACATGAATATATGAAATCAAAAGTAATATTGATAAATCATAAGCCATAACTTATTAACATGAAATATGAATAAAATGCATGAATATGAATATTGACCATTTTGGATCCACCAACTACAATTCTAATTTCTCACTAGAAATGACATCAAAAGTAGAAAAACCAACCGCAACTTTCAGATGCCGCCATTATTTTTTTTTTTTAAGCTTAAAGGCCCGTTCACACCAATGACGATAACTATGAAGTTAATGATAAAGATATTGTTCCAAAAATTGTTTTAAATAGTATAAAAGAATGACAGTGTCCACACCACAGCTATAACGATAATGTTATAGAGAATGATATCGTTGGGATCACTTTCAGAACAATTTTTTTTCAGCTGTTGAACGATAAAACACTGACAGCCAATCAGAATCCATTCTAATTTAAGGGCTCACGTATTTAAAATGGCAGACGACATTGCGAAGTCCAGAAAATGCCACCACTGTTTCAAGGATACTTTAAAGAAAATGTATATATGGAAAACAATCGGTCATACCCTCGGAATAAGTGGTGATAAGTATTAACGATATATATGCTAGGCTAGAAAACAGTGTAAAGTAAAATTACCTCAGGTATCCAGCGCTAGTTTCGACAACATTGTCTTGCTTTCTTTGAAGTTGCAGTGAAAAAGACTGTTGTTTTTGTTCCACTATATTGACTTTGTCAGCTAAATTCACTGTTAAATTTGATCTATTACATTAGCTAGATTCACTCGCAACATAGCTGGTTAAAGCCGTGTAAATGCAACAAGAACAGCAAAAACATGTTCAATGACGATGTACACACTTTGAAACCGCGCAGTGCGCGAGGTTAGAATAATCAGACCGTTATCGTTCGTTGGTGTGGACGCTAATATAGTTATCGTTATAGTTATTATCTATATAGTTATCGTTCTTGGTGTGAACGGGCCTTAACTGTCACAGAATGGGATATCAAAGGCAACGAAGGATACATCTATGCTGCCTTCAAAAATCAATCAGATGACGGTACCTCAGGAGACAGGAAATTGGATTCAGACGTGCCTTGATGCCTTCCTACCTTGGAACACGTCCTCTGAAGGCAGCATTTTTAAGATTTCGGACGCAGCCATAGAATAAGTGGGCAATGAGACCTAACAGGTTATATAAATTATTAGGGCTCAAAGATTCAAAGTTAATTTCATATTTATCTTGTGTTTCTAGACCGTCCACCCGCTCCGGTTAATGTGTCGGTCATGCACCTGAGAGCTGATTCAGCAACCGTGTCCTGGGAGGTGCCCGAGGGTGACATCATCATTGGCTTTTCCATCTCCCAACAGGTAAATCACTTTTCAAGGAATACATTTACACAAAATATACCCTGTCAATTCTAATATTTCTAAGTGTGTGGAGATTGGCAGCTTGTGTGCTTTTTGTAAACAAGCAGAAGAAACATCTGCACGTTTGTTTTTGATTGCCCTATATCCAAACAATTTTGGACTGACCTTGGCTCTGATTTTGAACAATGTTAAACACTCTTTTAGCCTAAAAGACATTATTTTTTTAATTATAATTATTTCTGTAAGCAAAATGATATCCCACCTTTCCCCCCTGCTTCTTTTATTTTTATTTTTATCTTTTTGCTTTGTAAAGAATAAACAAACCTTTAAGATTTCTTTAATATTATGAAGAAATATTTAAAACAAATCCCAGTAATTGTGCTTTACTTGTGTATCTGTGTCTGTATATCTTTGGATGAATACATATTTGTATGTTTCCCTGACGTATCTAAGTTTGTTATGCTGTAGTTATGTTTATTCTCAACATTAACTCAACTCAAATTTCTAATCATAGTATTTTCAGGGTCTAAAATACCTTGTACTCTTCCAAAAAAAAAAAAAAAGGGAAAAAAAGAAAAAAAAAAGATATATATATATATTTCTTTTTCCAAACTTTTATTTTTCTTTTACTTTCTTTTAGCTGCTTTGTTTATGGGGGTAACCGCTGCATTTCTGCTGTTCCGTCAGCGACATCTGCTGTCAGAGAGTGAATATGCATTTTCATTCAGCGCGTCTAGATCTTTCATGAAGTTTTCTTACAACTTTCACACCTTCATGCTACCTTTTATTTAGTTAATGTATTCCGTAATTGTGAATTTGGTAATATTTAGATGTAGAGGTGATTTCTCTCATTTTCTGATTGTAAAAGACTAACATTGTTTACTGAAACTTATAAACTATTAACCAAGTGACTGACTGATTTCACATTCAAGCAATTACAAATATATCAGTCATGTTATGCAATCAGTTGTCTGCACGCCTGTAATGGCTGTGCAGGCGACGCTCGCAGATTAATGCATTATTCATTTAGTCAAGGACTTCCATCAGACTCCCCCACACCTCCAGAGCCCAAGGGCAGAGGAAAGTGCTTTGAGTCTATTCGCAGACTTTAAAGAGCAACCGAGGCAGAGCTAAATACAACGTTAAGTTAGAGAGCAGAATTATAGCTGAAATAAAAGGATGTCGTGTTTGGCTCTCAGGGCTTCGAGAAGATCCTTTAGTGCCCTAATGTGTGATTTATATTTATTAGGTGACCTCATAGAAAGCGCTTACTGTTACTGTACTGCTGACCTCTAGACTGCATGAGCTGTTTGAAATGTCAGCACATACCAGCCTAACACTCTGTAGGTGATGTTTCAGAGTTTGTAAATTCAACAGGAACCTTGAAAAGTTTTTGCTGTTTGGAAGAACATCTAAAAATGTAGGTAGTTTAGACTAGGGATGGACCTGGACTGCAAAACACCCTTTACCAATCCAGTGGTTTAACTCTTTCAGAGAATGGACGGCAAAATGCAGAGGTTTATCAGAGAGGTGAACACCACCAGCAGATCCTGTGTGCTGTGGGATCTGGAGGAGGAGACGGACTACATCATCCAGGTTCAGTCCATCGGCCTGTACGGAGAGAGTCAGGCTAGCAAACGTGTCCACTTCAGAACCCTGAAGAAAACTGACCGTTTCCCCTCGAACAGTTCAAACCAAGGTAACAGCCCACCCTCACTCCTACACAGGGCTTGCCATTAAGTTACTAGCCACTCAGCATTTTCACTGGCCACAACTTTGACCTTGATACCATGGGGAAAAACTGATATATAGATATTTTTAATACTATCTCATAATTTGGCAGCAGGTATATTAGGCTGCTGTCACTTTAAGACCTGACGCACAGATCCATTATACTGTTACACGTGCGTTTTCTTTCTCAACTGTTTACGTTCACTTAAAACACAACTGACTGTGTTTACATGAATACTCACCAAGACCGGCATTTTAACATTATTTTGTGTGTATTTGACTGTTTAAGCAGTGAAAAAGAACTCAATTTAGTACTGAGTGGCGTCTTTATGTGTGCGCACTTTGGGTGTGAGCACAAAATCTGCGGGAATGAGTAAAATTATGCGCAATCCCACGCTGAAATTCAAGCTGGCCAAAGTGTCTAGTACGAGTGACTGTTACACGCCACTGCTGAAATCCACCCGCATTTGGCAGGTTGGCGGGTGTTAATGTCAAGCCCTCCTCCTACACCACATTGGTCTATCATTCTTTACACTTGTTTTGACGCAGTGTGTGAAACATAACGTGAAAAGCGCAGTAACCATTTACATTCTCGCGGATTCTGCCATTGTGTTCAACAGTTCCCTTTCCTACAACCCAATTAATTATTGATGAACACTTCACGCATGGATGCAGGTAGACCTTGTTACTGCCTCTCATTTTCAGCTCCAATTTCTAATCAGCTCGCTGCCTCTCGGGGATATGCTGTATATTTGGCGCTGTGCGGCACGAGCGGGTGATCCCTAATAGCAGTCCCTAATAGCAATGTTGTGTTGATACGAGATGTTTTTGAGAGATTTTCTCTTCTTTATGAAATCTAGCACAGCACTGAAAACCAGATAAATCAAGCTGCTTTCAACATGAGAGTAGCTATTTTTGCCAGACATGTTGAGAGCAACAAAACATCCAGGCTTGTGCACACCAACGCAGATGGAGCGCTCGAAATTAATCATCCGAGCATTCAAAGATGCACGTAGTTCAGAAACATGCTCAATATGTCATTAACGCTCTCCTGCCTTCAACTGAAAAAGCAGTAAGCATATATCAGCAGACTTTTTAGACATCCCATTTGACTCTTGCTGATACAGGATAATTAGGGAAGTTCATTGAAAACAAATGATTCCATAAAGCTCCAGTTCAATTGAACTGCATTTAGAATGATTTCTAAAGCTTGCATGGGTAAAAATTTAGTTTCTTTCATAGTTGCTTTTGTAGGAGTTTGAATTTAGCATCATCTTGGCTTGTCGGCCACAGTCTAAAATCCATCAACCTGAAGAGGAAAGGCCTGTCATTAGAGTTGTCTGGACAGAACTTCACTGAGGCATAAAAAGTATAAATAAGACATTTCTTATTTTTTATAGTGGCTGAAATTCTAGGGCCTTTAAAAATATCTCTTTATTTTTCTGGGCTCTAGTGTGTTAGTGTGTAATGTTGCTGTTTGAGCATAAACAACATCTGCAAAGTTACGACGCTCAAAGTTCAATGCAAAGGGAGATATTTTCTTTTACAGAATTCTCTGTTTAAGGACTACAACAAACGGCTGGTAGGGACTACAACGAGCTTCTTCCCGGGTTAGTGACATCACAAATCCTAAAATTTACATAAACCCCGCCCCCGAGAACACGGTGAGGGTGAGGCCATGTTGGGCTGCTTTAGAGAAGAGGAAGAGTTGTTGTAGTAGAGACAGCACATGCTAGTCGATGAGTTGAATCAACTCCACAGCAACTACATAAATTTATCCACTAACCATTCAGAAACGTCCTAAAAGTTGTAACTTCTTCCTGAGTCTCTCCATCAGTGTCGACTCCGGTTTGAACAATGTAAGGCTGAACACCGTTACTGACAATCCTCATTTTGGCTGCGTGAGATTCTCCAGCTTTGTTGTTGTTGAGCAACCGAAGCGCGAGCTGTTAAAGCTCCGCCCTCTTCTGGAAAGGGGGCGGGAGCAGCAGCTCATTTACATTTAAAGGGACACACACAAAAACGGCGTGTTTTTGCTCACACCCAAATAGGGGCAAATTTGACAAGCTATAATAAATGATCTGTGGGGTATTTTGAGCTGAAACTTCACAGACACATTCTGGGGACACCAGAGACTAATATTAAATCTTGTAAAAGGGGCATTATAGGTCCCCTTTAAAGTTTCTAGCGCAGTACTCTTGATAAACGTACTCTTATAAAACTGTTGCAATTGTCTACAGTGCTTTTCATGCAGTCATTATATCATTTTAAACATTGACAGACATGAGAGCATTTGTGGAAGTTGTGTATCCAGATGTCATGCAGGTAATGAAGTGAAAGATAATGCAGATAATGTCATTTGCACAAAGTACATTTAAGTTTATATGTTTATTTTGTGATACTGACTGGCTTGCTGTAAGTTATTCTGCTTGTTATAGTTGCCGTGTGGACATTATTTTGAGTTGAAACTTTTTATTATTTTACATTAGCTTTTGCTAGACCAAATAGAAAATAGAAGACAAACACTGCTACAATATTACAATATTCAACCTAAAATTTTCTTCAATTAAATTAAATAATCTAATTAAATAATCTAGATTTTTTCTAAAATGCTTGTCACTGTACTTTTTATTCAAGTCCATATGCTGTGATCTTCCTTTATCATTCATTTATTTAATAATTGTTTTTTCCCCTTTTTTTTTTTTTTACACAGTGTTCAGTATTGAAGGCAATAATTTAAGAATCTGTCATAGAAAAAGTCCTATTGAACTTCTTACAAGTTCAAAATCTTGTAAATATATAAATACATTTTCTGACACGAATGGCTCCATTTCCTCAGAATGACTATGAAATTTTCTCCCAGAGAAAGAATTTAACAGTGCATCATTCAAATACAGACATTTACATGTTACAGCCGAGCACTCGGTTCATGACCCAGTGATTTATTTCATGTTCAGAGGAGTTTCAGTTAATGCAGTCTCTCTCAATGCATCAGTGCATCTCTCTCTGTTCCTATAATAATGAATCTCATCCTGATGCAACAACAGTTAAAAACATTTTCCATCCCTCCCTCCTCCATCCTGCGGTGCATAGAAGCAATAGACTTAGTCTAGGATTTAGACCGTACCATAGTACTGAGACTGCCCTCATTAGAGTTACTAATGATTTGCTCTTATCATCAGATCGTGGTTGTATCTCTCTATTAGTGTTACTGGATCTTAGTGCTGCATTTGACACTATTGATCACAATATTCTTTTAAATAGACTCGAAAATTATGTTGGCATTAGTGGAATTGCATTGTCATGGTTCAAATCATACTTATCTGACCGTTATCAGTTTGTAGTAGTAAACGAAGAGATGTCATATCGATCACAAGTTCAATATGGAGTACCGCAAGGCTCAGTACTAGGACCGTTGCTTTTCACTCTGTACATGCTACCCTTGGGAGATATCATTAGGAAGCATGGCGTTAGTTTTCACTGTTACGCTGATGATACTCAGCTCTATATTTCTTCGCGCCCTGACGAAACTTACCAATTCACAAAATTAACGGAATGCATAGCTGATATAAAAAATTGGATGACCAGTAATTTCCTACTACTAAATTCAGAAAAAACAGAGATTCTAATTTTTGGGCCAAAAACTTCATGTAATAACCTAGAATACTGTCTAACACTTGATGGCTGCTCTGTTAAGTCTTCGTCGTCAGTTAGGAACCTGGGTGTGCTCTTTGATACCAATCTTTCATTTGAAGGCCATGTTACTAGCATCTGTAAAACCGCATTCTTCCATCTTAAAAATATATCTAAACTACGACATATGCTCTCAATGAAAAATGCAGAACAGTTAGTTCATGCGTTCATGACCTCAAGGCTAGATTACTGTAACGCTTTACTGGGTGGTTGTTCTGCTCGCCTGATAAATAAACTACAGCTCGTACAAAATGCAGCAGCTAGAGTTCTTACTAGAACTAGGAAGTATGATCATATTAGCCCGGTTCTGTCAACACTGCATTGGCTTCCTGTTAAACATCGTATAGATTTTAAAATCTTGCTAATTACTTACAAAGCACTAAATGGTTTAGCTCCCCAGTACCTGAGCGAGCTCTTAATTCATTATAGTCCTTCACGTCTATTGCGATCTCAGAATTCAGGCCAGCTGATAATACCTAGAATATCAAAATCAACCGCAGGCGGTAGATCCTTCTCCTATTTGGCACCTAAACTCTGGAACAATCTTCCTAGCATTGTTCGGGAAGCAGACACACTCTGTCAGTTTAAATCTAGACTAAAAACGCATTTCTTTAACCTGGCATACACATAACACATTACCAATTTATATTTTCAAATCCGTTAAAGGATTATTAGGCTGCATAAATTAGGTCAGCCGGAACCGGGAACACTTCCTATAACACATGATGTACTCGTTACATCAGAAGAAGAATGGCATCTACGCTAACATTAGTCTTTCTGGTTATCCCGAGGTTCACCGTAGTCAACCGGATCCGGGCCGTATCCAGGTGAGACCGAGGACCTGCGCCTTGACACGACCACAACGCAGCCCTGAAGTATCAGCAGAGATTGAGTCAACTAGATCATCCACTGTGAGGGCCTCATCGACACGACAGCCACGACACAGTTCCTCAACAACCGTCCATACCGGCGTGATGAATACGATCCTCAATTGGATGGAACTGGAATAAATACTTTGAATGCTGCGATCCTATTGGACTTACGATGGCAACCTGAATCGTAACAAAGCACTGTTGGCCAGAGGAGAACTGGCCCCCCGACTAAGCCTGGTTTCTCCCAAGGTTTTTTTCTCCATTTAAACACCTATTTGCCACTTGTCTGCCACCTGATGTCACCTGATGGAGTTTGGGTTCCTTGCCGCTGTCGCCTTTTGGCTTGCTTAGTTGGGGACACTTGACATTTGACTTGACATTTGATATTCAACAGTGCTTTGATCTACCTGCATTGACACTATTCTTTAAGAGCTGCTGTGCAGCCAAATAATGTACCAGTTATCAATGTAAAGCTGCTTTGACACAATCTACATTGTAAAAAGCGCTATATAAATAAAGGTGACTTGACTTGACTTAGCAGGGAGTATTTGCCATCTGCTTACAGACAGGAAACACAATCCAGCGCAGAGTGCTGCTTTTCAAAGTCAACTTGCCATGATCGCCTAAGGAATCTGACAAATATCTAAACCGACCTGAAAAGGAAAGAAGTCATCTTCATAGAGAAAATAGAGAGAGAGAAAGGAAAAGTGTGCCAAGTCATTGAGTAATGTATCTTGTTTTGTGACTCCAGACAGTTTCACCTGCATCTCTGAGGTATTTTTGGCCGATGCTTCTCATGTGCTGTCAGACTTAGCTGAAGATGATTCCCATTGGACTCAATTACTGTGGTTCTTCAAAGAAGTGCGTCTGTAGAAGCTGAGTCAATATCAAAGACCGGGTCCTGCAGGTCTAACAAACAAACCTGTGCATCCTGATGAGGAAAGACCCATCACAATTACAACCGCAAAGATAATAAACAACTTATAGCAAGAACAATGTTTTCTCTCTGATGATCAATACAGATCAGCTTTGCCGGCACTTGATAGCGATAGTTCACCCAAAAATGAAAATTCTGCCATCACTTACTCACCCTCATGTCTTTCTAAACCTGCACTGTATGACTTTCTTTCTTCTGCAGAACACAAAGGACGTTATTTTGAAGAACGCTGCATGGTAACTCATTGACTTCTATTTCATAAACAAAAAATCACTGAGACGTTTCTCAAATTATCTTCTTTTATGCTCCACAGAAGAAAGAAAGTCAGGGTTGGAACGACATGTGTGTGAGTAAATGGTGAGTAAATATTATAAAGGGATATTTAAGTGAGTCAGTGTCCCTTTAAAGGGATAGTTCACCCAAAAATGACCTTCCTGTATAGAAATGGAGCATAGAAACGTGTTTTCAACCTCTGCCCCGTGAATTGTACTATGAATGAAACAGCTTTGCTACTGAAAGCTGCATTATAGTTCTCAGCAATAAGGCGATAAGCAGTGTTTTGAAATCGCCCATCACTGGATATTGTTGAATAAAGTCACTATTTTGTTATTTTTGGTGCACAAAAAGTATTCTCGTCGCTTTATAATATTAAGGTTGAACCACTGTAGTCATATGAACTGTTTTTAGTAGCTTTCTGGGCATCTGAAAAAGGGAGTGTTATTGCTGGTGATGCAGACCTCACTGAGCCATCGGATTTTATCAGAAATATCTTAATTTGTGTTCTGAAGATGAACGAAGGTCTTACAGGTGTGGAACGTCATGAGGGTGAGTAATAAATGACATAATTTTCATTTTTGGGTGAACTAACCCTTTAAGACTTGCAGTGTAAACACAGCCTATAGTTTTTGGAAGAACATGATGGCAGAATTAAGTGGCGCTGCAGTGATTCTCTGTGTTCTTCATCATGAGAATGTCCCAGTAATACATACATGTGCAACAGCATCTTTGAACTGATCTCAGGCTAGTGGAACTAATGAGCAGATGTCTTGCTTTGGATCTTTGGGCCAAAGAAGAAGTGAGGAAGCATTATGTTGTCTGGCGTAAAGCAGCTCCCTTTTAAAGTACTCTAAAGAGCTCCCCTGTTGGGCTTTTGGAACATAACCAGTTAAATACACAGCACTGCGTCCCACATGAGGCTCTTATCTCCGCTGAGATGTTGTGGAGCACAGACAGTATTCATTTTCCACACATGAGTGAAAAACCTCCACGCTTATCCTCATAAATATTCATGGGGATGATGAGAGGAATGTTTCGCTGTCTCCTATCCTGACTCTTTAGTGAACGGGAACGAGCGCTCATCTCAATACTGTCAGACCTTTATTGGAAATCACGACGATGCATGTGATCCTTCCAGTAATTGGCTGGGCAGAATCTCCCCCCTTTTCATTTTATGACAGCAGGTGTCTCAGTGGCAGCGCTGCTTTTATCCTGAAAGGAACAGCAATTGGGAAGAGTGGTGCTCTGGATCAACTCCACACAGGTTAAAAGATACTTGGAGGAGGAAATGGGCCTGAATTCAATCCCTTTAACACTGGATTAATAATGAAGACAGATGGCTGGGTAGATCAGGTTGAGGTTGGATGGTGGTGGTGATTGGGATGCTGGGAAATTGACCAGCTTTGGGATACATACCGGTACTTGGAGTAAAATTAATCACATAAGCACTGGCTTCATTCTGCATTGAATTTATGGTCCTGTGTGTGTGTGTTTTAAAGGTTATACTTCTTTTAAAAACATAACACATTTTTTAGAGTCTAATTTAAATGAGTATTTTTTTTTTTGTGTTTAAATACTTAAGGTGATGATACACAGGGCAACTATATCTAAAGTATCCAGATAGAAATTTGTTGCCCATTCTCAATGGGAAAGTGCCCAAGCAACATCGCTTGGAAACATTGCCCGGCAACATTGCTCAAAAAGTTGCTCCATGTATCATCACCTTTATGATATCCAAAGCTACATGTAATTACCCTGAAAAGTGTAAACACTGTGGGCCCCATTCACAAGTATTTTTGTACAATTTGCACTTTTTATGTGTCATAGCTATCGGTCAGAAACCTCTTATTTCCAAAAACGATACTTTTCAGGAAATGGAAAAAAACACAATATTCTTTAAATAACTAATTTAATAATCAAGTGTATTACTGCAGCTTTGAGTCCAAAACAAATTTCCTGAAAAGGACAATAAAGTATACTTTAACTCTAAACACTGCACTGTCAAAGTTGATATTGTGGCTTTTTTATGTGGTCAGACACTTGCATGTGTCATTATATTATTAATATTTTACCAAAATCAAGCTCAAATTGATGGAGTTTCAAGGTTTTTGACCAGCGAATTTCATTTGGTCAAGATCTCATGCTATAAAAGATACAGTGCTATGCACAGACTATTAATGATTAAAGTATTATGATTCGACGACAAATGCCTAGACTAAGACACTCTTCTCCGTTCCTCAAATACATAAAACATTGGCCTTTATATAGTGTTTCTTGAATAAAGAAAACACTGTACTTATTCAAAGAACCAGTTCTTTATTTACGATTGCCTTGCAAACAAGCAGAGATGCTCCAAACAGTGTGCGGCACTTCATTCACGATAGAGGCGTGGTGAAGATCCAATGGAGATATGAGGTTTAGTCACAATCTCTTTTTAATACTGTTCATTTGTTAGATATTTGCAAAACCCACCCAATAGTAATGATTTATGAAAACAAAATATATAAATGACGAAATATGGAGATACGAGGTTTCCTTCTGACAGCGATGAAAAAGTTCTTACACAAAGGGTTAGTTTGCATGACAATGATGTACTGAAAACAGAAAAGTTTTTCCTTTGCTTTTTTCACGTACAGATGGCAACGTTGTCAAAATGAACCCTGTTCACATGGATCCGCGAAAATGACTAAAAAAAGCTGTATTCTTCTGCCAGGCCAGTAGATGGCGATGTCACTTTGTAAAGAAACTCTACGCTCCTATAGACTGAACACGTAATACACATCCGCTTGACGTCACTGTTTTCACAAATTCACGTTTTTTCAGTTTACACAGAGACGATAACGGTATCGTTTTCAAAACCTTGCACTTTGAAACCCATTTTCAAAAGTTTGAGTTTTCAGGCCCCCAAAATGCAGTTTTTGTGTAAATGAATGCATAAAAAGTTTTCAGTTTTTAGTTGAAAACGGTGTTGTGTAAATGGCTGCAAAATTTCTGCCGGAAATGTATCTCTGAACATAAATTTGTTCTTATCTTTGTTGTAATGTTGATGGATCTGGATTGTTCTGAAATAAATAGCATGTGCCTATAAGTAACTCATATATAATGATGTTTCTAAGGCCACTGGGAGTATGTGATTTATTTATTTATAAATGTGTTTGTCTTGATTCTAAATGTATTCTATAGATTTATTTATTTACACTACCATTCAAAAGTTTGGGGTCAGTAAGATTTTTATTTTTTTATTTTTTAAAGAAAGTACAACTTTTATTCAGCAAGGACAACTTGATCAGTAAAGAAAAGATCAGTAAAGACTTTTATAATGTTAGAAAAGATTTCTATTTCAAATAAATGTTGTTTTTTAAACTTTCTATTCATCAATGAATCCTGAAAAAAACAAGTATCACGCTTTCCACGAAAATACCCCAAACTTTTAAACCATATCGAGCACAAGAATGAAAACTGTGCACTTTAAATCTCAGAGTTGGATCAGTGATGACTGTATCGGCTATTTTTGACCATACAATAACTCACAGATGATTCTCTGTCTCTTCTGACAGATGACCCGACTGTCCAAGGCCTGGATAAAGCTCGACACCTGCAGACAGGGGAGATGATCATCATTGTGGTGGTGCTTCTTATGTGGGCAGGTGAGACACTGACGTCAGCTCAAAAGAAATGTGCTGAGTCTATTAATATCATCCTGGACTTCTGTTATGACCGTTTATATCTACTGAGAAAAACTATGCTTGCAAACATCACCTCATAAATGATTAAACTTTGAGAGAGATGAGTAATTTGTCTTGGATTTGCTAATGGTTATTAATTTTTCACCTGAATAATTTTAACATCACTTGAATTAAATGGTACTTAAAATTCTATACATGCCTGCCCTAAAAGGCCTTGCGAAACCATAATATGCATTAAACTGATAAAATATGAAATGCACTGCCTGAATTCTGAGAAGGGCACGGGAAATAGAAGCACTTCTCTCCTTACGTAAGGCACTGAGCCAGTCTGCCTCACTGTCACAAAATAATTCATGCGCTCAATTGCAACTGCCACTCCAGCAAACAAGGAATGTCTTTGCACCGCTGGGCTTTGACTACTAAAAGGAAGTGACTGCCGCTCTCAATCCAGAGAATGCTGAACGTGTGCAACATGAAGAGCACGGGCCGCCCACACACCAGGGGCCGTTCTAGGCTTTCAATATTAGGGGGATCAGTCCCCAATGAGGGTATGATTTAAAAAATTATGTTTTAAACACTGTTATTTTTAACTACATTTGTGCAGTAAAATTAACTTTAAAGAAAATCTAAATTTCTCATTTTCATTCATGGAGATCACATGGAATATGTCACCTGGTGGAAAACAAACACTTTTAACATGAAAATGACATGAAATTAGCAATATAACCAGTAGATGGTTGCAGAGGACCACTCATTAGCTCATTTGCCATTTCCACTCCCTTTTATAGTTCTTTTTGCATGTTTTGCTTTTGGATTTATTATAAAACGAATATTATAACAAATTTTATCAATTTTATTTTACTGAACTATGAAGTATTGCAAGAGTAGGAAAAGTCACAAATCTCATGTCATTTAGATGAAGGACATTTCACTAAATAAATAAATAAGCCCAGATTTTACAGTGGATGGGAAACCGTCTTGAATTGCTCCTGCATCATATTATGTAAACTGCATTTATGACAAAGAACTACACAGATATCATAACAATCTATCAATAAATGCACACATGTTGTCCTCTGCTTCTGACGCTGCACTGCTGCGGATTGAAGAACACTGAATAACGCAGACTAAAATATGGGACTGAGGCAATCCCGAATTACGTATTACGGAGATAATCGCAAATTTTTAGAGGGAGGCTAAAGCCCTCCTAAAATGGGTCTAGTGACACCCGTGCCCCACACCCTGATTTAAAAGTGACTCGATCACCCTGGATTTACACTCAGAAATGCTAAAAATGATTTAATTGAACCAATATAAAAATAACCCATTTAAAAATTGCCGCTCAGTTTTTGACGTCTTTAAATAATAAACGTCAACTCCACTTCAGAGACAAAAAACAGAATATTGATTGTATAATTAAAAGGGTCATATCATACATTATTGTATTTTTTATTTATTTATTTTATTTTATTTGCAAAAGTCCACCTGCAATGTTTAAATTTTCATGGACATTTTGAACCCTTCATCTGACCCTTAGAATTAAATAGTCAGTTTTTGTTTTGAGATCAGACTGAAATGGTCCATGACATTATTAAAATCTAGTTTCTGAGCCTCAGAATTAAACTTCTTATTTTGCTCAATAGTGTTGTTGTTCTGGTGTTCAGGACTAATAATGTCTGTCCTCCTTTCTCCTTATTTCCTCACTGTGTCTGGGTGGACCAAGTTTATGATCATCTAACAGGTGACATTGAAAAGCATTCAAAAGTTTGGGTCAGTAAGACTTTTTTATGTTTTTAAAAGAGGCCTCTTATGTTCAACAATGCTGCATTTATTTTGATTACAAATTCGGTAAAATCTGTAATATTGTGAAATAATATATTTTTATATTAAAATAATTCTTTTTTTATTTTAATATATTTTAAAATGTTAAAGGCAAAGAAATAATAAATTCATTTCAGCATCATTACTCCAGTCTTTAGTGTCACATGATTCTTCAGAAATCATTCTAATATGATGATTTGCTGCTCAAGAAATTTTTTTTATTATGTAATAATTTCCTATAAATGTTGAAAAGAGTTGTGCTACTTAATATTTTTGTTGGAACCGTGATACATCTTTTTAGGATTCTTTGATGAATAAAAAGTTCAGAAGAACAGCATTTATTTTAAATGGAAATCTTTCGTTACATTAATATATGTCTTTAATGTCACTTTCGATCAATTGAATGCAACCTTGCTGAATAAATGTATTATTTCTTTAAAAATATATATATTACTGACCCAAACTGACCCCATAAACGGTAATCTATGATGATACATTCAGCACTTTTTATCACTGAGGAGGACGTTTTGAATACTTAAACTTAGAGTTTGTTTTCATAATCAAGCTATTTACTCAAAAGATCAAAGAAAAGTTTTAATGATAATTTTCACTGATAGCTTTAATGATCCTATAAGATTAAAAGTTGGGTTGTATACATGCTAAGTGCTGAACTACTTAAGAAAATGGGCCGACATACAGTGAGAGAGAGAGGTGAAATGGAGGTAAACTGGGTACAATTGTGTGTTTCTTCAGTATTTGTGTCTTGGATGCTTCAGTGACTCTGTCACATCTATCAGTCTGTCTCTCCAGAGCTTTATACAGTTAAATCAGTAGGACTACTGCATGTCACCATGTCTTTTCTGTTTCTGCAGCCGTAATTGCCTTGTTTTGCCGGCAGTATGACATAATAAAGGACAACGATTCCAGCAACAGCAAAGAGAAGGTAAAACCGTCCTCAGAGAGAAGCACACCGGAGCACCACAGCGGAGGTCTGCTGCGGAGCAAGGTGAGAATCTGTGTGCTTCTTTCTCAACTAAAAATCTGGTATAAACCATACATTCATTCATCACTTATTTATGTCTTTGTAAACCCATATGAAACACAAAGGGAGAAGATTAGCAGAATCACCAAGTATATCTTTTCCTGTACAATGAAACTGAAAGGAGACCAAGAGCTGTAAAGCTCCAAAAAGAACAAAGCAGCCCACGTGACTTCTTATGAAGTCGTCTGAAGCGATTTGACTGAAATTTAAAGGGGACCTATTATGCAAAATTCACTTTTATAAGGCGTTTGAACACTGATGTGTGTCCACTGTGTGTGAGAACAACCAGCTTATGGTAAAAATCCACTCATCGTAGAGAGAAGCCTGAGTCACTGAGGACATCGTGGTTAAATTTCATTTTCGAAGAAAATGTCCTGAAGAAAATCTGTAAAGTCTTATACGTTTGCGCAAATCATTTTGCACCGGAGTGCTTCACAAACTAGGTTCTTTTCAGAGACTCCTGTTCAAACATATAAGGCTGAACACCGCTACTGACAGTTTCTGACAGTTTCAGTGCGTGAGATTGTCCTATTTTGTTGTTGCCGGTATGCTGGAAAATGAGCTCTTGAAGCTCCGCCCTCTTCTTGAAAGAGGGTTGTGAGCACCAGCTCATTTGCATTTAAAGGGACACACTCAAAAACAGCCAGTTTTTGATCACACCCAAAAAGTGGCAATTTTAACATGCTGTAATAAGTAAACAGTTTCAGTGCGTGAGATTGTCCTGTTTTGTTGTTGCCGGTATGCTGGAAAATGAGCTCTTGAAGCTCCACCCTCTTCTTGAAAGGGGGCGGGAGCACCAGCTCATTTGCATTTAAAGGGACACACTCAAAAACAATAAATAAACTGTGGGGTGTTTTAAGCTAAAACTTCACATACACACTCATAGGTCCCCTTTAAGTTAAGTTTTTCTTGCTTGAGAACCTTGGTCACCAGTCATTGTCATTTTTATAGCATTGTAACACTTTTCTTCCACTGAAAAAAAGAGAAAATCTCAAAAGAAAGAAAATTTCTAAAGACATGAAGTGGAATAAATGACCGAATTTTAATTTTTGGATGAACTGTCTTCATCTAGAGTCATAAACAGTGTAATTTGAACACACTTTGTAGGACACAAATATTTATCTTCATTCTGAAGTAAATCACCCTTGAATAAATGCAATAGCTATAAATGAATGTGCTGTAACAGATTTTAAACTTTCAACTAAAATCTATCACCACATTTCTATCACAGTTCTATATTGTAAATTGCAATGCAAAACGGCTATTCATTTGTAGTTTTCCCCACAATTCCCCGTTTTCAAAACATAGATTGAGTTGAAATTGAGAAATCTGTTTCCCTGTAAATTCAGAGCTCTTAATGAAAAGCGTAGCATAAGCATTTCGAGCTTAGAGGACAGGGAAAAACAATCCGATCACTTTAACACCTGCAGAAAGACTAAGACAGAATGCAGGAAAGCATTAGATTGCTATCCATCTCACTTTTCACTGCCAAGGAACTGCCAATTGATAAAACCTCTGACTGATCAAACCTTTTTGTTATTTGTCGGATGAAATCTGCCAGCAGTGAAGGATGAGAGCGAACACTGTGGCCCACAGCGTCAGTCCGTCAACACATTCCCTGACTCGTGCGAAAGGCTTCAGGGTCGCTCTCTGTTGTACAAGTTTTGTGAGATCAACTAAGATTATAGAGCTTTACCGTATATTTGCACAGGCAACGCTAGAATTCACTGTTTGGCTTGTTTTTGGCTCTGATCAGTAGTGCTGAGCGGTTTGCAAGGGAAAGTGTGTCAGTGTCCCAGAATCATTATTTTTGTTTATAAATAAAAAAGAAGAGTCAGACTAGGCTTTGATACAGATTTCCAAATTCTCTTGAAATGATTTGATTCTGATTCATGTAGGGATATCTCAGTCATATTGTAAAATCTCTCTCTGCTGATTCAAATGGGTATCTTGTCTTTTTTAACTAGTAATTAAAAGAATCAGCTCATAAGAATCAGATTACACATTTTGCACTGTATGTTTTTGATTCGTCTCAGTCATTTGTTCATGAATAGGACTACACTTGTTGAGTTTAGTGTTTGTTTTTGCATGCAGCCTGCATGGACAACCCAACTGAAGGATATTTTGCAGTACAGTGTCTTTTTGTTGGCTTCAATACAGACTGTGATTAAATACAAACTCTCAACTTAAGGTAAAATATGATTTCTTTTACCGTAGCGCTGAAGAGTCAGCAGTGTAAAAAGCAGTGCAGGAAACATTGATACAGAAAATCTTCTAATTTGGTATATTATGAAAACAATCATAATTTTAAATCACATATTTTAATGTTCAAAAGCAACTGTACAGACCCAAAATACAAAACACTTCTGTGTTGTATGTCAGAGCTCTTCAACTGTAGTACTGAAATGCCAGTGTCTTACTGAGTTTAACAACTTTTTATTTTCAAAGTTTGTGAAAATATAAAGTTGTTTTACCTGTTAATTGTCTGTCCCACTTTTTAAACAAAGACATGAAAATGACTTAAATTGTTAAAAATCTTGAATACTTCAGAGCACTGACTTAAGTTAAAGGGGACACTTCACAGATTATTGTAGAAGAAAAAAGTTATAAAAGTAAAATAAAAAGTTATAGAAGTTTAAGTTTATATATTTTGCAAAACATGTTCAACTCTAAAACTTCAAGAAAATCAAAGCCAAACATCCGAACAAGTTCTGTGCCCAATTTTAGGTTGATATCTCAAAAAATGAACTTTCAGTAAGATTTTTTGTGTGCAGTACCAAACTTTTCTACTAGATGACATCCAGACTCCACCGTGACCATATTAGGGTCCATTTCCATATATGATTTGAGTAATCTGAACCATGTATTTCCATAATTTTCATAATATTTATGAAGTAGACATTGTATTCAGAAGTAATTTGGGTAATTTAATCTTAACATTTGATTTGAATTCAATCTCTAAAACCCACATTAAAAAAACACGGAAAGAACCCTGGCATGCGTTATAGTTTGGCACCACATCACAAATAGAGAATTTATCACTACTTCGCTATTGCTCTGTCATTTCTTTTAAAAATTAGTCACAGAATATGAAAACTAGAGTCTGAAAGCTTTCAAATGATATATAGTTTGTCAAGATTACTTTAGGTTTAGATTAAGATATTAATGTTATTAATGTGTAATGGCAAATGTGGGGGGGAGGGGCAACTTAAAAACAGTAGTTAAAAACATTTTTATAAATCATAAATTCAGATATTTGTTCTTTGTAATGTGCAAAAAGTATTGATATTAAAAGTTCATTGTATGTTTTGTTTTGTTTTTTCATAGTGTGATTTTTGGGGAATTGCATTGAATCCAATTAAGGTCAATTTAACCCACTCCAACAAGATCGTACCCAGAACTTGAACAAAACATGAGGGTTAAATTAAGATCGCAATTAACCCAACATTATAGAAAAATATTTCTTTGTAGCATCCATGAAGATACAGACTGAGAGGAAAGTGGAAAATATTATGCATGAAACTTAATTTTAGAATCAGAGACATTTTTCAGCATAATAAGGATCAAATGCCAGAGATACCGACCTACTTCTAAAATAAACCATCTCAGGAAAACCACCATGTGCCTTTGAGCCTTCATGTTCCAGCTCTTCACTTGGCACTTTCTCTGTGTTGGAAATTCAGAGTGATAAAGCAAGGGCAGATGCTTCACATTTCACCCGTTCCTCTATGTGCCACCATTAGTCCTTATAACACATCAAACCCGGCCCTTATAGACGCGTCATAAAATCAATATCAGACCCTGTGATGATGTCATCCCCTGCGCCAAGACCCTAATGGCCTCCATCTCGACATATTGCACTGCTGCAGAGCAAAATGATGCGCATTCATCTCCGTGTGCATTACATCTTACAGCTCGCAGCCATATACACAATAATCTCGCGCTGCAAATACATCCAGCAGCAGAAGGCCATCCTGTCCCAAACGACTGCAGGCGTTGATGAAACGAGCCCCTCGGAGGAGAATCACTCTTCTGTTTTTTGTCCTGTCTGTTGCAGTTCCACCAGTCTGTGCCATCCATCAACATCATCGAGGTGTGATGGGAGTTTCGTAGACGTCCGTCGCACCACCCGCAGTATCAGGACGACAGTTTATCGGCCCTTCCATCATAACGCAGTGAAGAATCCTCACGTCTACAGCTACACCGCAGCATCGGCCCACCCATACACACATATATCAAAGCAATCTGTAAATAACATATATTGAGATATTGTATGATGGATGGATGGAGAATTCCCAAAACTTTCCTGCAATATATCAGATTAAATCTGGGATTTTTTCTCTTGTATAGACAAGGAAGGAAAGTGTATTTTTGATATGGTACTGGTGACGTATGACAGGGTTTCTACTCTTTATTAGCTAGTTTAGTTTGTGCATGCGCGTCTCGCGGTCTGATAGGACGTGTACAGAAGCAGGTCATTAGATTAAGCTTGTGCTCTTACTTTCATTAGTCTGTAAAACTGCTGGAATTGTGACTGAGCTGCTGCTTATTAGAGAGAACAGACCAGAGCCAAATCTCTCTGCTTGTACATAGTTTCATCTCTTCACCCTCCTAGCCAGATTTTTTTTTTTCGTATCCTAAATATGGCTAGCCCTCTGGTGTTGTTCGGTCATTTTTAGACTGAAAATGTTTGGAAATTTTACAAATCACTGCTTCATCGGAATGGTACGAAACTGACTTTTATGGCAGTCGCTACATGTGACGACAAAGCAAGTTTTTTTGCAAATGCATGAAATAAAATTAATAATTAAGCCACAATGCAGTTAAAAATGGACTGCAAACTCTCTAAAACATCGAGAGTACAAAATGGACACACACACACTATCATTCACACACAAATGAACTGGTGTGGCTGTAACAATATGGCAAAATTGACTCAAATAAGAGGTTGAAATCAGGTTGCTATAGCTCTGATAAAGCATTCCTGTCCATTTTTGTTGAATTTTGATGTTATGTGTAACAAAATGTCTTTCTCTGTGTTCAGGTTTGACTGTAGTAAAATTAATGTAAAAACTGACACTTCAAATCAACATTTAAAAAAAAAAAAAATCTAAACCTTGACAAAAGGTTGTCTTTGAGAATGTCTAAATACATATCCAAATTCACAACTTAAATACTTACTTTACCTACTTTATTATGTCTAAAAACAACTAAAATTTTTAAGCCTTTTTATATAGAGTTATACAGGCATCTGGTTACACCACATTACAGATGTTTTTCTTTCTTTTACTCCCACCAGATGGCACTAATCTACCTTCAGAATTTGAATTTTAAAGGCGTTGGGCCTTATCATACAGGCCGACGCAGTTATTATTTTCACGTCCTGCGCCACATTGTTTAAATAGCAAATGTGCTCGTGTCCCTCTGTTCGCCCATGGGCGTGCTGGTCTGAAAACGAGGTGTGTTCAGGTGCATTGTTGGCATGTTGCTATTTTGAGGCAACTGAAAACGACTGCGTCATTGACCAACTGAAACCTGGTCTAAAGTATTTTTTTTGTTATTTAAAGAGCGTGTTAGTAATATGCGCCTATAGGCGGCTGCACAACGCACGTACACTCTGCTTGTTACACACACAGGAGCAGCAGTGTAACAATGTGAAAGATTATTATTGTGTGCATAAAGATAAAAATGCCTACATGTCATACTGGATAGTCATTGCATGTATCAGAATTACCTATTTGCTGTAATGACGAATAAAATTGGCTAATTATTTGACCATGCGCTTCAGACCATGAGCTTAGATCATTAAAATAGGGCCCACTGTCTCTATTTTAAGATGAAATACAGCTTTAATTGAAAAGTATTTAAAAAAAAAATATGTATATATTTTTTGTATTATTTTCAATGGGAAAAATTTGATCATAATTATTGCATAAATATTAATTAGTACCATGAAATTCTCTCAAAATACAAAAGAAAAAAAGAAAAAATATTATTGAACCAAAATATATTACATTGAACACCTGAAATGTAACTTCTTTTTTTTGTATTGTCAGGAAAATCAGTCACTTTTGACCGCGAACAACACCAGAGGGCTAGCACTGCTTATTTTCCCCCCACATGCTAATCTTAAAACCTGCCAGACTGAATAATGTACATAATTGCTAATCTCATTGCGTTGTATACAAATAAAATGCTCAAAAAAGAATATCTAACTGAATTGTTTATTAAGAATATTAAGATGCCATAAACCTCATGATGAAAAGTGCATGTATATGTTTTTGTTTTTTTGCTCTCAGTTCATGTTTATTCTCTTAAATTAGATGTTTTTGTTATCTTCTATTTCTCCTTATCAGTTTTAATAAAGATAATAATTGACTTGAAGGAAGCCTGTTTTTTCTTGCCTTTTTATTGACATTTTAGCATATTTGGAATTTGAGAGAAGTACTATACAGAAACCCAAACCTATAAAGTAATTAAGTGGGAACTAGTTTATTGGTGTATTCAACCACTAAGCAAAGTACATTAAGAGTCATTAGTGTTGATAAAACATTAGGGAATTAATCAAATTAACAATATTTTCAAAATGGAGACAAACTCTACATCATGTTGATACTCAATATTCTTTGGTCTAATGGCAGTAAAATCACAAGATATGATTGTTTTTGAACAAATATTTTATTATACATTATTAAATATCAACCAATTTTATATGCAAATGACCTCTTGAGCTCCATTATGGTTTCACGATGGTTAAATAATAAAAATTAGTACGTGTACAAAGCCAAACATAGATTGCATAGATTTTCTTAAAGCACCAACTTCAGTTACTTACTATAAAAAAATTATAAAATGAAACACATTATAAAGACAATCACACATTATAGAGACACTGATTGAACAATATTTAAGAAATCATTTCAGATATGGTGACAAAAATGTTTTGCTATGGTTGTAGTTGTTAAAGACACTGAAAGTGCCTCAAATACTTCCACAGAAAACAGTGATTATTTGAAACGAATAAGCCGTCAAATCAGATTAATTTTTAAACTACTGACAGTTTCAATATGATTAACCAAAATAACCAGAACACCACTGACTGAACAGACCTTTAGCTACAGTAAATACTGATATATTCTATTAAATTAAATGAAACTTATTCCACTTTTAGGAGGATAATGTAAAAAAAAAAATTTAGATGTTGAGAGGAAATACTGCATGTTCAAAACTGCACAAAAGAGGAAAGAGCTGACAGAGCTACTGAGGCTCAAAGACTGAACGTTTAATGATTTCAGAAAATGATGAAGAAGAGATTTCTGAGTGTGCATTTTAATCACTTAAAAAAGGGCAGAATGGCAGTATATCACATGTAACGCTGTTGCAAAGATTATTTTTCATTTCTGAAAGCCAATGTGTAATATTCTTTAGTTCAACACATAAAGCACAGATATGTTAGAAGTAAGATAAGATACATTTCTGTGTGACAGAATATGAATGAATGAATGTGTGATGATTGTCCGCCCAAAGTTTAACCAAATCAGTGATGATTTTGACATTGTCTGACTGGATTATGTCATAACTTGATATTATAACATATAATTATAAACAGTCCACAGGTCCTTAAATTAAGAAGTTGCATATATTTAAAAGAATTAACTTTAAAGGATTAGTTCACTTCAGAATTAATATTTCCTGATAATTTACTCACCCCCATGTCATCCAAGATGTTCATGTCTTTCTTTCTTCAGTCGAAAAGAAATGAAGGTTTTTGAGGAAAACATTCCATGATTTTTCTCCATATAGTGGACTTCACTGGGGTTCAACGGGTTGAAGGTCCAAATGTCAGTTTCAGCGCAGCTTCAAAGAGCTCTACACGATCCCAGACGAGGAATAATGGTCTTATCTAGAGAAACCATCGGCCATTTTCTAAAAAAAATAAAAATGATATACTTTTTAACCACAAATGCTCGTCTTGCACTGCTCTGCGATGCGCCACGCATTACGTCATCACGTTGGAAAGGTCACGCGTGATGTAGGCTGAAGTACCAATCCAGTGTTTACAAAGTGAACGTACAAAGACTAAGTCAAATGCCCTTTACAAAATAAGGGTAAAACAACGATGTCGGATGATTTTGAAGTTGGAGGAGTTTTTCATCCTACCGCGGTACTTCCGCCTACATCACGCTTGACCTTTCCAACATGATTACGTAATAAAAAGTATATAAATCTTCGTTTTTTTTAGAAAATGGCCGATGGTTTCTCTAGATAAGACTCTTATTCCTCGTCTGGGATCGTGTAGAGCTCTTTGAAGCTGCACTGAAACTGACATTTGGACCTTCAACCCGTTGAACCCCAGTGAAGTCCACTATATGGAGAAAAATCCTGGAATGTTTTCCTCAAAAACCTTCATTTCTTTTCGACTGAAGAAAGAAAGACATGAACATCTTGGATGACATGGGGATGAGTAAATTATCAGGACGTTTTAATTCTGAAGTGAACTAATCCTTTAAAAATAAGATTGACTGATGAGTGAAACTGTACTGTGAACATAAATAACAATGGTCATGATAATAAATCTAACACTTATGGTTGGAGTTAGCCAGTTAGAGGCTTTTAGACGGCAATATTTTGGATACTAAAAAAGAATGAATTAAAAATTTCAAAATTCCATGATCCACAGAAAATTATTTCTGTAATGATTGCTTAAGCAAACGTCCCCTGACCCACAACCTGTCTCTGAAATTCAACAGTGCTTCAATATGTTAGTCCTGAACGGTTCTACAAACGCATTTGTAAACGTCCACCTAGAGTGAAGTTCTCGAACACATGCGGATCCTGTAAAGTTTAATCACACTTGTCTGAGAGCTTTGCAGTGGCTCATGTTCAGCACAAAGCACTCGTGTGATCTGACTTCAGATGAAAGCCGTGGGAGTCGTGAAGAACGCTGCGCTGAAGGACAAACATCAGTTCTTTGTGGAATGTACATTTGGTCTCCCTTTCAAGTACATGTTTGTAGTTTTAAATAACATGACCAAAGTATCTACAATATAGCACCAATGCGTCGAAAAGATTTACAGTCTTTTTACATTATACAGGTAGCAAATCTACGCTCGAGTACAATATGACAACATGCAGTTTTATACATGTTGTATTGTCAAGTTCTTACCCTGAACTTACAGTATTATAATGCTAGTACATTGGCATTCAAGAGTTATGAATCATGCATGTCTGTGATGCTTTATTGTGGGACTGTTTGCTGTTTTAAGTGGCAGTGGAGTGAGTGAGTCCATCACTGAGGCAGGAGTTGCACGGTGTGTTGTGTGTTCAGGACACGTTCTGATAGGCTGGTGAGAGTGTGTGTGTGTGTGTGTGTGTGTGTGTGTGTGTGTGTGTGTGTGTGTGTGTGTGTTCAGTCGGAGTCCTCACTGCTGAAGGACAGGAGATCTTCCTCCTCTGGACTCACAGCTGCATCCTCAGACACGGTTCTGCAGCGGGACGTCGCCAGTCTGATTGAGGGAACAGGAAGAGTAATCTTTAATATTTCTTATAATGTTTCCTTCTTGTTTTAAACTTTTTCAAACTCCTAAAAGTTTAATTCAAGGATTAAGTTGGATTTTAAAACTAAATTCAAAATGACACTGAATGACGTGAAAGATGCACATGCAACAACGCAGGGTTCCCCAATTTAACATTTCATTTTCCAGACATGGAAGTGATTTGGGAATTTTTTAGTTACGCTTATAGCTTTAAAAAATCTTACTGACCTCAAACTTTTGAACAGTAGTGTTGCTGATGAAAAGTTTTAATGTTTTTGAAAGAAGTCTCTTATGTTCACCAAGGCTGCATTTATTTAATCAAAAATACAGTAAAAACAGCAAATTTGTGAAATCTTACTATTTAAAATAACTGTTTTCTATTTGAATATATTTTAAAATGTAATTTATTCCTATGATCAAAGCTGAATTTTCAGCATCATTACTCCAGTCTTCAGTGTCACATGATCCTTCAGAAATCATTCTAATATGCCGATTTGCTGCTCAAGAAACATTTATGATTATCAATGTTGAAAACAGTTCATATTTTGTGAAAACCCTGATACTTTTTTGCAGTATTCTTTGATGAATAGAAAGCATTTATTTCAAATAGAAATCTTCTCTAACATTATAAATGACTGTAACTTTTGATACTTTTGATTAATTTAATGCATCCTTGCTGAATAAAAGCCTCAAAAGGTCATGGAAATTCACTGGGAACCCTGTTGTAAGTTAACTGGGTCTCATTCACTAAGCATGCATACGCACAAATTTGTGCGTGAAATCTGTGTATGAATGTTTTGACAAACAAACTGTGATTCATCAATAACTTTCATTCTAAAATGAGTTCAAAATTACGAAAAAATGTTGGAACAACTGAAACCACTCATACACAAAAATGACATACTTTTGGTGGCATTATAAACATGTAAAGATTAAATTTTAAACATAGATATAGATCTTAAATAGGCTATATTTCATCATATATAGGCCTATCAGTAAAAGTGCGCTGTAGCTCTGCATAAACATGCAGATCCGCGTATGTACAGCTAATCGGAGGTCTGTAATGTCTGTATAAAGGTGTTTATTGCGTTTGAACTTGTTTTGAGGATGCCACTCTTGGCATTTTCCGCGGATCTTGCTGCGCGTGCTCGCGAAAACACGTCTTCAGAGAGCGTCATGTTTGCTGAGAGTGGCAAAAGAAAAGGGTGTGCGGAATGCCCTTATATGGACACGGTGTGGGCGTGTTTTATGTAAATTACTAACCTCGGGCATGCAGTCGCTCATTTAGAATACTTTAAATTTATGAGGTTAAGAACAAATTAATGTGCGTACACACGTGTTGTGAAAGTTTTCATAAAAAATTCAAATGTGCGTATAAATACGAATAGTGCACACAATTGATAGTAAATGAGACTCATTGTGTTGAAGTGAAACAGGAATCTTGTCAGGCAGTGACCATGAAGGAGTCTGAAGTGTAATGATATTAGTTTCTCATTGAGGTTTAGTGATGGTTGATGAAAACCGAGGCATGTCATCTCGCGGTACGGTTTCTCTCACCTCACTTACCTGCGTCCATCTCCTCCACCTCCATATTGCTGCATGGCAGGTGAGAGAGAACATGACACACACTGACAGTGAACTATGATTAAACCATCACATCCTCCCAGCATCCCACGGTTCAAACTTTACCAGCCTTTGTCAGCAAGTGGAGATCCCATTTTATTGTGTTTTTTCTACATGCTCAGTGAAAGGAAAGAGCTGACGATTCGGATTCGCCTCATCTGAATCCTGGTCCTTTTTGGCCCATTACGTTACTTATAATAATGGATTCCACTGCCGAGATGAGAGTGCTGTTCCTGACCTGCTGTTTGCCAGCAATGAAGTCATAGTAATGCACTGGCATCACAACCAGCTACAACTTTATGGTGGCTGAGAATGTGGTAAGCAATCATATAAAGACTTATAACATGTATCAGATTAAAAATAAATTGAAGTTCATGCAAACCCATAGAATCAGAGACAGTTAGTTAATCTCTCACAAATCTATATATAGGCTATACATTCACACACACTCACCAGCCACTTTATTACCGGTACTAGCAGGGTGTACCTAATAAAGTGGCCGGTGAGTGTGTGTATATGTACACAGAAATGCTTGAATGAAGCTGTTCATGGAGACGAGCTAAACGTGAATAACTCCAAACTATCATTGCATTCATCTCCAGGGCTCTGTTTGAATTGATATTAATAACCGTGTGTGGAGAGACACTCAGAATAAAATGATTCACCATGTCCATTAATCTGAACCAGAGATGCGATGGCTAATGTGTTTCAGCGCTCCTACTATGAGCCGAATCTCGCTCCATCTCCGCTTTATGAGACATAATGTCACACCTGAGGGAGCGTGAACACATTAGCTGATTATATGAGGCAAAATATTTTACAAATAGTTCCACATCTGCATACAGACGGCCTCGAAGCGAACACACATGGACGAAAACTACAAAAATCACATTTTGATTTCAAGGGGTCTTTAAGGCAGAAAATCTACAAAGAAAGCTTGACTGATTCAGTGTATCTTGAGGGAAAATTATCTCTTTTTTAAATTCTTTGTTCAGGCATTTGCTGAGCTGCACTGCAGTTAAAATGATCTTAGCATAAACTTATACATATACACCGTTCAATGTTTGGGGAGAGTAAGATTTATCAAGAAACTTTTATTCATCGATGATGAATTAAATTGGTCAAAATTGACAGTAAAGGCATTTATAATGTTACAAAAAGATTTCTTTTTCAAATAAATACTGTTCTTTTTAACTTTCTATTTGTCAAAGAATCACAGTTTCCACAAAAATATGAAGCAGGACAATCGTTTTAAACATTGATAATAATCAGAGGATCAAATCAGCATATTATAATGATTTCTGAAGGATCATGTGACTCTGAAGAGTGGAGTAATGATGCTGAAAATTCAGCTTTGATCACAGGAATAAATTACTTTTTAAAATATATTAAAATAGATTATAGTTATTTTAAATTGTAAAAATATTTTATAATATTACAGTTTTTACTGTATTTCTGATCAAATAAACTTTGTCCAAATACATTACAATAATCTTACAGACACCAAACTTTTGAACGGTATACTCCAAAAAATATTTAGCCTGTTTTTTTGTTTAAGATTTATGCGTTTCAATTAATAGTAAAATTCCATCAAATTGAATTTAATAATCCTTATTATTATCCATATTATGAATTAAGAATTTTAAATGAGTAAAAAAACTAGAGCTTAACAAAACACCATTTCGTTTATGTAAATTGTATTCATAAATAAAAAAAAAAAAATGAAAATATGTTTAAATTTAAGTTTAAGATTTATACAAAATGTTTAATTAAGCTGAAGTTTTTTTTACTCATTTAAAATTCGTAATTCATAATATGAATAATAAGTAAGGATTACTCAACTCAATTTGATGGAATTTTACTATTAATTGAAATGCGTAAATCTGTAGTGTAGTGATGTTTTCTTTTCTTTTCTTTTTGTCTATATGTATGTGAGAGTATTTTAAAGGGTAAGTTATGATCAAAAAGCACTATATCTCCAATAAACACTCTCCTGGAGGAACAATCTCTGACAGTTTTCTGTGACTGTGTGTGATTAAAAGTGAGCAGAAGGGAACACAAACTTACCTTGAAAACGCATCATCGAGGCCATCTTCCGCATCCTGAAAATAAGAGACCACAGGATAAGCAAACACATCACATCTGTATCACACCTGCAGAACCAGAGAGTAACTTGAACAACACCAGCACCAGCAATCTCTAAAGACTTTATCTACTGTATCTTCTGTGACAGTCATTATGAGACCAGCAGAGTGAAGATTATAACTGAGTTTCAGAACCTGCCTGAACACTGAACGAAATTCAATCACCGCTGAAAAAAGTAATTATCAAAGGCACAGCTGAACACTGTGTGCAGACAGAGAGCTTGACGGATCCAATATGGGCAGCTCTCCGCCTAGTGGTCATGTGTTTTATCAATAAATACAGTATTAAAGCAGAGAATGCCACTTAGTGGTGACTGTGTGCTTCATCTACTGCTGACTGACAATATAATGGCAACAGTAATGACCTATTTTGGCATGGCTTGTTTGGTATCAAAACAACTGACCTTCATTTTGGAGCTGATACTCTGCATAATAGTGGCACTCTTTCAGAAAATTAATGAAAATGAGGATTCAGATGACCAGATGGGCCAAAAGACAAACTAGATTTAGGTTACCAGAAAGGATTGCCTGGCATTTCAGCCATATTTAATCACATAATATGGAAACGATTCAAAATAAACTCCCGGAAAAGCACTACTGTCCTTCTCTGAAGGGATATTTATGTGTGAAATTAGTTATGCTCTGAATGAACTAACCCTCTGCACATAGAGATTCAGTTCATTTGCTGCTAGAACCCACAAAATTGACCGTTCGCAAAGACTCGCCCCCTTCAGTTACGGTTGCTACGTCCGACAATGCCCCTCTCACGCCACACATCATGTTCTCACGCAGTGAAAAATACATTGTGGAGCAAAGAGGACACTGATAATGCGTCGACAAGACAGAGCAAGTTACTTTTGATATGAAACAAAGTCTCAAATTTAGCAGCAGGGGTGTCCAATCCTGGTCCTGGAGGGCCACTGTCCTGAAGAGTTTAGCTCCAATTTGCCTCAACACACCTGAATAGAAGTTTCTAGTATGCCTAGTAAAACCTTGATTAGCTGGTTCAGGTGTGTTTAATTGGGGTTGGAGCTAAACTCTGCAGGACAGTGGCCCTCCAGGAGCAGGATTGGACACCCCTGCCCTACGGTCTCGTGGACTTAACGGACACGCACACGCGGCAGCCATTGTAAGTCCACAAGACCAAAAGTGCTATGAAGTGTGCCATTTGGGACAGGGCCACATGCCTTGTCCAAATACCCACACTTGCGATCTTGGCCACTTGAGAGCTCGTGCACGTGACAGGAAGTAAGTGCGCAAGACTGTCCCATGTCTTAAAAATGCCCAAGTGCAGTGCCCTTAACGCATACTAAACCCACACTATGTCGAATACCGCTTGTGAGCGTATCCCATCATGCACTATGTTCGGGAACTCACGTGCCCCGAAATCAAATGAAAACGTTAAATTCAAAGTTAAATTAATTAGATTTTACATATAATTTGGTAGTAAAACATAAAGTGTTTCACATTTTATTGGTGCAAAGATGAGTAGGCATCATTTGTAACTGCTGTCTATCACTTAATTAGAAGCAGCACTATTTTAATATTGTGTCTTCTGTTAGTTACATAGCGACCACTGAACAGACATTTAGAAGTGTATTTTAAAATGAAAAGTATTGAAAATAATAATTAAAAAGAAAAGAAAAACTCTGTAAACACTTTAATTTTTTGCAACACTATAAGTGTGTCCCATCGGGTAATCAAAAGTTCGACACACACTTGCAATCGTCACACCAACTTGAACACTTGGGCCAAATAAAGTGGTCAAGTGCAAAGACCGCAAGTGTGGGTATTTGAACAGGGCATAACTCCCCTGACTGCTCTGTTGGACAAAATGGTGGATTCTGCGTTATGATTGGTTAGATCGCCTGTCAATCAAACTCCCGGCGAAGGGTCAATCAAAAGTCTGGGCTCAGAAATGTATTTATTTATTTATTTATCGAAAGAAATTAATACTTTTATTGAGCAAGTATGCATTAAATTGACATTTATAATGTTACAAAAATTTTTGATTTCTAATAAATACTGTTCTTTTGAACTTTCTATTTGTCAAATAATCCTGAAAAAAAAAAGTATTACGGTTTCCAGAAAAAAATTCAGCTGTTTTCAACATTGATAACAATCAGAAATGTTTCTTGAGCACCAAATCAGCATATTAGAATGATTTCTGAAGGATCACGTGACACTGAAGACTGGAGTAATGATGCTGAAAATTCATTTAAATTAATTAAATTTAAAATATAGAGAGACTTCTTTCAAAAACATTAAAGAATCCTACAAAACTTTTGAATGGTAGTGTATGATAAAAAGTTGAATGACATCATACCCAGGAGTCGTGTTTGATTGGCCGTCTCCTGGTGCTGCTGCTGCGCGGAGATGGTGAAAGGAAGGAAGGGAAGAAGGGCTTCCTCAGTTTGTGCTCCATCAGAGCCCGAGTCTTCTCCTCCTCTGAGTGAAGAACAAAAATAAAGAGTACTCCCATGAATTTAACAAGATTAAGACAGACATGAAGCAAACCATTGTGTTTAAACCAATAAATGTACCTGAAACACTGTTTGATTCAGATTCAGGCTGAGATTCAGGGTCTGAACAGGAGTAGCATGTGCGAACTTTCTTGCTTTTGTCTGCAATGGAAAAATCAAGACATAGGAATATATGTGGGAATACGTGCCATATATAGCCTAAATAAACAAAAGTGGCACAAAACCTCACCTTCCTGTGCGATCTCCCACATATCCAGAGCTACTTTAAAAGCTTGAGCAACTGTTAGAGTCACAGCCTGAGCCTGTGGAGGACACGTGACCGCACAACATCAGACAAGAGTTTGAACAATCACTAGATGGCGCTAGATACCAACTATAGATACGGATCAGGAGAAAAGGCTGTGGCTTACACAACAACCAGTTTGTTAATTAATTAATATGGAAACACAACAATGGTGATGAAGGATTGCAATATTATAAAAATGGAAAGGTTTTAACAAACAACGTTACTGTACATCCAAATATGTTCATGATGTGCATCTGAAGACACTTACTATTTTCTTTTTTTGGCACAGGAAGGCATGGCACTCCAGAGTTTCATTGAACTGGCTTTGGGAGACGTAGGCGAAGACCTTATCCTGAGTTTTGTCTGTTGTGCAGTAAGATATTCTGCAGAGGTGAGAAATAAAAGACTATATAATTAAATAACATTTCCAGGAATGAATAATGTACTGGCAGGGTCTATCAATAACTTCAGTGGAAGTGTGTGAAAATCATCAGCTTTGTTTTACAGAGACAATGCAACAAGCTGATTGAAATTCAGCGACAAAAAAACAACAAAACATCTTCTGTAATTTATTGAGTCAATTCTAACTTTTAACTGGAGTAATAATTGCATCCAGCCATTTAAAGACTGCAATCTCTCAGATCCATATTGGTTTAGAGAAAACTCTTGGAAAACCTAAACCAAAACAGAAGTGAGATGGTGAAGTCAGTGGTTGTTTAAAGAACATATTTTTGTGTCTTTTCATTTTCATTTTTATCCTGTCAATCTTTATTTATTTATTTGTATATATTTAACACTGTATATTTCACACCCAATTAGATTTTCATTACAATAACATAAATATGAACCATCAGAAATGTAGTAGAAAGTGGACTATAAATGTCATTTTAGGAAAAGAACCAGAATTAGAGCACCAAATCAAAAGAGCTTGTGTGAAATAATGAGGTACATTAGTGAAGACAGAGCGCTGATCTCACTTCATCTACGGTTGTTAGTGCACTACTTCTGATGCACGACCTAAATAGAAATGCCCAAGACTCTCTATTCCCTTTCTCCCTCCTCTTTCTCTCTCTGAACATGGGGGGTGTGGTGAATTATCATTTATTCCAGTCTGCGGTGCATTGCACGACTTCATTATTGAAGAGTGTGAAGCTGAGAGGGAAGGAAACTGGGAATGGCCTGAATTTAGCGTGTTTGTAGCTCCTTTTGAACAGAATTAAAGGAGGAAGACCTTTGATCTTAAACAACCTCAGCTTTACTGACATGAACCTTTCAGTCTTTTTTTTTGTGGAAATCAATAGGAAAATCTGAAAGTACTGTAACTCCATGGAAATTCATGAATTATGCAAGTAGGTGGCGATAAGTGACGTCTTTAAGAGTCACTGAATCATTCACTCAACGATTTGGGACGTACTGCCTTGTCATTCATCTTGTCACAGTTAAAATCCTCCACATTCAATTAAATTTAATTTCATACAGTTTCCGAGAGAAATATAGTCGCACGTTGATCTGCGAGTCGTGGGTCTTTCATGCGGGGACTGTCCTCATGAGTTTGCATAATGATGCATTTAACAGTTAATGACCAAACGCATCATTATAAAGTTCACAATGCTGTTGCAGATGAAATATAATGTGGATAACACTGAATAAATATCTTTTTGGCAGGTTAGATACTGATTATTGATCACTCAAACCCCATTATCTAAACCGCTCGGCTTAGCTGTTGGTCTCACGCATCCGCCATGTTTGTAGTTTTTTAACACTTTTTATTCATGTTTGTAGTTCTAATCGAATCCTCGTCCAATGCGCAGTGGGTTGTGGGCAATATTAGCTGTTAGAATGTGCACGGATCTGCACTTCGGACTCCAACCGGAAAAAGGTATCTCATTTCAACATACTATGATTTGGGACACACTAATTCTAATTTTGAATACCATGTAGGACAGATAGTATGTGAATTGGTACGCACATAAAGTAAATGGCAATCTTGTGTCTAAAATTTAAGGTGCTTAATATTAACTTTTTAATTATAGGGCAATTTTATTTATTTTTATTGTCAATGTGTCCTCATACAGTACAGTAGGATCTGATAACAGAAAGGTCTATGAATGGGAAAACAAAACACAAAGAAACTGAATCCAGGTCAAGTGAAAAGCAGAGATACAGTAAAGTGGCAATGCACATCCAAGTGAGTTTGGCCTTAACTAGAAGCTTTCTGCTTTTGGAGCCTTTAGGCAAGGAGGAGACACTCGCTTGTTAAATTTCAACAAAAACATATAGACCTTCAGTCAGGTCACGTATATTGTAAATAGAAAAAAAAAACCAGGGGCCTTCACATAAACAACTCAAGGGTAACAAACATGACCTTGTGGCCCTGACTAGCATAAGAGCTTCCAAATGCTGCTGATTTCATTAAACAGAGTAGAGAGCAATGTAGGCGAATATATATATATAAATATATTTAAACAACAGTTCTTTCTGTTTCTTGAATCTGAACCCACCATATTTTTACAGATACTACTGTTATTGTGTCATGGAATGTAGTTTTAAGAGTTTTTTAGGCGAGAATATAGTTGTTTAGACCTCAGATATGCGATTTATATGTAAACATAGCACCTATTTGAAAATTTGTTTAGACTTTTTTGGAGATGTGAGCTCCAGGCCGCCAGCGGCCATTCAGCGCTCATGTACCCGCAGAGAACAACTTCATCTCGGCCAGTCCTTCGGGAATGTGTCGCTGGCTCTTATGTAGATGGTGTTTAAACATGAGATATAATTCGTTTTGGGTATATCAAATGGGCAAGCTTTGGTCTTATTAATCTTAACATCTTACAAGACGCAACTGACATGCATTGACTAGAGCTGTCATGGGAAATCTCCTTAAATGTTAAAAGGACAAAGATATCGCTTTTGTTTTAAGATTGACCTGAAGATTATCAGATGCAGGTAATACACTCACTCATGCAATCTCTCTCTCATAATACTATGATAATACATAATACAATAAGCTTCAATGGAGCAACTCAGTGTTCCTTCGTTACTAGATCTAAAGTGATGTTTTAAAATTAGTAACGGAGGCTTGGGCTAAACTGTTAGACTGTCAACTTCAGATTTACAAGGCCTTCGGCCAAATCACAGCCGTGCTGATATAGAGCGATATCGCATGGCTACTCGTGTGATATTGCTTATATAATTAATAATATTATAATATATAAAAAATAAAATAAAACAAATATATGTAGATACATATAAAATTAAATATAACATTTATGAAAAAAGTCTGTGAATACGGAAAAACAACAAGCCCTTTCTTATAATAGCCTTTGCAGTGGCACGGATTGCTCCCTCAGTGATGCCCTACTGACTTGCCTCTCTCCCGAACACATTACAGTGGAATATGACATTCCCAGAATGGGAAAAAAGCCAAAGTGGGTTTAATCTTTTCATGAACCCCCATACAGTTAATGCGGGACCGTAGTGAATCTCATTACACAAATCACTGTGCAAGATTTGTGGCTTGGGAAAATAAAGTCTTGCACACAAATACAGATGTTTTCTTTTCAAGAGACAAGCTGGCAGTAGTGAGCATGATGTGTGTATTTGGATAAAAAGGCACATAAAAATCCTAAATTGCAGCGAGCATTGATGGAAATGAAACAAAAGCAGAAAAAATGCCCTTCAAACCTTTACAATTTGTGATGTAATAAAGCTGACAGCTCCTGCTGAGCAAAGACAAACAACATCATCTCCTATTTTTCACTAAAAATAGAATGGCTGGTTTTTTTCTTCATTATTTGTATATTCGGCTGTGGAGAGGGGGATGGGAATCAAAGGAGTGAATAAAGATGAGGAAAAGTATTCATATCATCAGCAGCACTAATATGTTTCCTTCTTTTCAAACCCCCACCACTTCATTCAAGACGCTCTCATTTATTTCACTGTCAGTGAAAAAGGAGAGAATACCCATGATTCTGTACTTCACCCTCCAAATGGTTGTCCAAGACCCCCTCAGGGTCCCGGTTGAAATAGCATTTATTATAGCATTCCGACTGAACTCTGATCTCATGGTCCCCTGGTACTTGTGTTTATTCTCCAGCTTCTTTTGAAAGTCAGACGGAGTCTGTGTGATCAAAGTCTACACTGATTACATTCTGCTGTATGAGAGCCGTCGCTCCAGGGTGTTTTCTCTGGCTCTACCTGGATCAGGCTAATATACAGACACAAAAAATAAGCAGAAACTCTGTGCAGCGGAGAGCAGTTTGTCCTCGACGTGAGCTCCCAGAATTACACAGGAATCCATATGTCATCACACTAAAGAGCCAGAAGCCCACAGAGCCTCTATGAAGAGAGCGGCAGGACAGAGACAGGGATGGAGGACTTCCAGGTACAAGGACAGAGTGTTTTGTGTCAGACCTGATGCTCTGCTGCTAAAAAAAAATTAATTAGTGTTTTGGTCTTCATTACCATTAAAAAAAAAAAAATCAAAATATCCTTAAATAAATCCTTATCCTCAAGATACATTTATGTTAAAACTCATGAGGTTTATATTTCTAACCCCTATGAAAAATATATTTTTGTGTAAAACTCAATAAATAGTGTTTAGAGAACAAGACACAGATAAGAAATGATATTAAAAAAAACATCAAGAATTATTCAAGTAATATGCGATTTTGCTTCTCAAATCAATTTATTTTGCTTTAATTACCATTTTAATTTTACATTCACTGATATTAAGACTAGAGAGAATATTCAGTATCTTGAATTAGATTTTTTCTCTGGAATTTCTTTTCCAGTGTTGTAAGTGTAAACCTCAAAAATAGTGCTAGAAAAAGCAGAAACTAAAAAAATAAACTTTAAAAATTCTCAAAGTAATATCTATGCAATTTAGCTTACCAAATAAATTACCTTTTTAATTTTACATTAACTTATATTAAAGACTAGAGAGATATACAGTATCTTAAATTAAGTTTATTTTTTTAATTCCATTTTTCTTAAAACAAAAAAAAGTGTAAACGTAAATAAATAATGCTTAAAATAATAATACATTTTAATAATAATAAAGATATGATTCAATAAAAATTAAAATAATTTAAATTTTAAAAAATGTAATAATTTTTTTTAACCCTCTGGTGCTCTTCACGTGTCAGTCAAAAATGACCTAATTTATTGTTTTCTTTATTTCAATGAAATGAATGTACTATATTTTAGTTCGATAATGTTTTTTTATTTACTGTTTTGTATTTTTAGGGTACTAAATTATATTTATGCTTTAGATATAATCCATTTATTTACAAATTGAGCATAATTTCCAACTCAGACTGTCATAAATTTTGAATGCTTTGGAGCACAGACTTTTTGTCTCTTTTCAAAGACGACACTTGGCAGATTATTGCTGAAGTGAAAAAAGTTAACTTAAAAAAAGTTACAGAATTTTATGTTTATTGTTATGAAAAATGCACAAAAATACTATTTTCAATTTTTATATGAAATATATATTTTCAAAAACACTTCAGAAAACCAAAGCCATAAATCAAAAAAGTTGTGTTCCAAATTTGAGCTTGATATTTCAAAAAATGAGCTTTCAGTAAGGTTTTGTTTGGCCGCAGTACCAAACGTTTCCACTAGATGAAATTCGTCTCCCATTCATTTCCAATGCACTCATTTTTGACCGCGAGGAACACAAGTGTGACTAAACATGACCGAAGAGCACCAGAGGGTTAAATAATGAACATGTATGCAATTTTGTGTCTCAAATAAATTTAGGCCGCTTTTACTGGAAAACAAGAATAATTTTTGCATTGTAAAAGAGAGGCAGAGAGTGTGTGTGGTTTATGTACTGTATGATACGGAGAGGATTAAAGATTCCCATGATTCCCGTGACTGTGTCTCTGGTGTCGCTGATAAGGGGATCAGGGCGCTCCTCTCTGAACTCTAAACCCCCTCATGCCCACTGAATAAATCACCTCCCTATAACCCAGTCAAGATCAACCACAATCTCACATTTGTGAATACCATCCAAGCAGATCACCTCTTGCATCAATATTTGTTTGACACACTCAGATGTTAATGATTCACTGGTTAGTGCTCTCACTGCAGACCTTGACTGACTAAAAATCTTGAAATGACTGATCTGGAGGGAGTGAAGCAGGGATGCTTAATGCAATAATTGACTCAATGGCTTTAAAAATCCTGAGAACATCCAGAACAAAGATATATTCTTTGTCATGTGCTTCATGTGGTTCAATCCGCTGGGTTTGACAAAAATATTATTTAATATGTCATAAATATAATGCAAAAAAATAATATATATGTTATAAAATGTATACAGATTTTATAAAAAATAAATAAATTATACAGTAAATCATGTTCAAGGGTTAGATCAGGTAGAAGTACACTGTTCAAAAGTTTGGGGTTCAAAAGATTTTTTTAATATTTTTATTCAGCAATTAAATTGATCAAAAGTGATAGTAAAGACTTTTACATTGTTAGAAAAATTTATATTTCAAATAAATGCTGTGCTTTTGAACTTTCTATTCATCAAAAAATCCTGAAAACAGTATATTCCCACAAAAGCATTAAGCAGAACATTGTTTTCAACATTGATAATAATCAGAAATGTTTCTTGAGCAACAAACTAATGATGCTGAAAATTCAGCTTTGATCACAGGAATAAATTACATTTTACTATATATTCAAATAGAAAACTATGGCAGCTTGTTTCCGCCACTGAATAAAAAATAAAGGTATAATTGTGACTTTTTATCTCACAATTCTGACTTTTTTCTCAGAATTGTGTTATATAAACTTGCAATTGTGAGTTATAAAGTCAGAATTGCGAGAAAAAGTCAGAATTGCGAGTTTATATCTCACAATTGTGAGTTTATAACTTGCATTTCTGACATAACTGAGAAAAGAAGTCAGAATTGTGAGATAAAAAGTCGCAATTACCTTGTTTATTTTTTATTTAGTGGCGGAAACGAGCTTCCATACAAAACAGCTATTTTAAACTGTATTAATATTTCACAATATTACTGTTTTACTGTATTGAGCAAATAAATGCAACAAAAACATACAAAACCCAAACTTTTGAACAGTAGTGTAGCTCATTTTTTTCCTTTTTTGATTTTTAAGTATATTAAGGATGTCTTTCAATTTGCACCACACTGTGATTTTTAAATTATGATATAAAAGAGCACAGGTTGAGTGATTTTGGTTTTACCTGTAAATGGAAACGTCCTCGACGAGGTCATTGGTCTCTGTGTCTGAGATGATGATTCCCTTGGGGGAGACAGTGAGGGTCACTTTCCGAAACTTCTTTGCACTGGCCCGAGCCTGCATGTGGTTGACAAGGATAAATAATGTGTGTGTGAACCCTGGACAAACATCTTTGTCATAGCCAGCTTTGAAATGTCACTCATAACTCACTGACCATAAACAATAACCAGAAAAGGTCAGCGAAATATGTGTGGGTTATTAAATCCAGCTCCACAGGTACAAGAGCTGAAAAGAGATGATGCTTAATACATCAAATTCATCTTCTGCCTTGTTTAAGTGGTGTTACTGTGATCCCAGCATATGAACACACTGTGCTGGCAGGAAGAAAAGAGGCCAACATGGACGAGGACGAGGGGAAATTACGGTTGAAATGCAGAAGAGGAGAGAGAGGGACTCGTCAAGGACAAAGGAAATCAGCAAAGCATATCTGGAGGGTCTTTCTCCCTTCCCAGGAGACAGTAAACACTGAATTAACGCACAAATGAAACTCATCTCAGTCTGACAGTCAGTTTGGAGAGAAAGTTGTCACGTTCTGATTCAGTTGTGCTGATGAAGGAAGAAAAATCTCTTTTTCATTTGCTTTGTGAAGAACAAGGAGTTATATTGTGTATTTAAATAGGAAACAGACTGTACTGAAAGACTGACTCTTTTGTTCATCTTTGTGAGGCCCTAAAACTACTGATCAAAAAGCTTTTGTTTTCTATCTTGTTCTGTTTAACCCTCTGTGAACACTTGTTGTGTTCGTGGTCAAAAGTGACTGAACACCTGAAATGTAACTTTTTTTATTTTCAGTAAAATCAATGTAATATATTTTTGTTCAATAATATTTTTTCTTTTTCATTTTGTATTTTGAGAGAATTGTATGGTAATAATTAATATTTATGCAATAATTATGATCAAATTTTTTCCCATTAAAAATAATACAATTTTTTTCAAAATGTTTTTAATAACTTTTCAATTAAAGCTGTATTTCATGTTAAAATAGGCCCTATTTTAACAATCTAAGCACATGGTCTGAAGCACATGGTGCAGGTGCACTTAGGGTGTGTCTGAATCCACTTTTGCTAGTTTGACGATGGGAAAAATGGACGGTGCACCAGGCACATGGTCCAAAAGGGTTGTCCCTATTCTCTCAATGAGTCATGGGTGTGTTTTGGGCGTAACGTGCAATAAACCAATCAGAGTCTCATCTCCCATTCCCTTTAAAAGCCAGGTGCACTCGCACCATGGCAGATTTGCTATTTACATGGCGGAATTTGCAAGCGGAGGAAACGGATCTGCTCATGCACGAGGTTAAAGCTTTAAATGACAAAAATAAATAAATAAATAAATACTGCACCATTGACCTTAGAGCAGGTTTTTGTTGGTCAATGGCGCAGTTGTTTTCAGTTGCCTCAAAATAGCAACACGCCAACAGTGCGCCAAAAACTTTTTTTTTTCAGTCTAAAATGACCGAACAACACCAGAGGGTTCAGTTTGATACTGATGAGAACCATCAATAAACTCTTTACAAAGTTATTCTTGTGTCCTCCAGTAGCTCAATAGAAAACAAAAGAAAAAATATCATTTTATAAAATGATAACATCATTTTATACCACTACAAATTGGCAAAGGCATAAAAATGATTTAAGTAAGATTTTGTGCCAACTTGGATCATGATCATTCCTCACTATTCCCGCTTTCACTCTGCTGACTGACCGTGGTCACAATCCTCCTGATGGCAGCCGCTGCCATGTCTTCTCCTTTAGGTTGGCCAACCAGAGTCATGCCCAGATACTTCACATTGAACACCATCCCTTCCAGGAGAGTCTCCTTGGTGTCCGTCCAGTTCTCTGGGAGCTCTACAACACAAAATAAAACATTTTTCCTTTTTGAGTGAACTATTCCTTTAAGAAACAAACTAAATGTTCAAGGCTTCAAATATCAAAGGCTCAAAACAAACTGCCTGAAATGTGAATGTGGATTTATTGATTAACACTGCAGGATATCACAAGAAAGACGCTTGGAGGCCATTATGAATGAATTACTTTTTTGATGCAATAAATAATGATCAGCTGCATTGGCAAAACATGTTTTTCATTTAAATACATCCATTGAACATAGGTGGCAGGTTTCACACCTTTCCATTAGAAGAAGTGGGGCTCATTCCCATGTAAGGAGAACTGTGCCACACACTGAGCTTTAAATAGCTTTCTGGTCCCATTTGGGTCCAATACAAAGCCCTGCAGGAGAGCGGAGCTGGATCGAAAGATGTGCAGAATGAACCTGACTACAGGACATCCACTGCAATTCTGAAGCAAAAATCTATATAAAGCAAGCACTGAAGTGCTGGACCTTCACCAATGGTTGTATCAGTGTGAATTATTGATTATTATGCTTTCAAAATGACAAAGATTCTTTATTATTATTTCATTTTATATAAATTTCTTATGGTAGAAAAACCATCAGAACTGCAGGAAGACAGCACTGAAAATAGTTCCTCTTTGATCATTTATATTCATTGTGACGGCTAAGACAAAGTTTGTCTGTTTCAAACATCAGTAAACTCTTTAAAAGGTTCTTCTTGACCTGCAGTAACTCATTAGAAATTATATATATATATATATATAAAAATTATAATAATGTATAATAATAACATTTAGGGCTGTCAAGCTATTAAAAATTTTTAATCTAATGAATTACATGATTTGCTGTTTAATTAATTGCAAATTAACTGCACATCAAGCTTGGCTGAGAAATTACCCCAAAAAGATAATTTAAAGTCATTATTGTGGTAAATGAGAAAAGCATCAAATAGACATTAAAAAAAAAGAAATTATTTTATTTTATTCAACATAGAATTTATTACACACAAACCTTTAGGCCACAACAGCCATGTAATAATGCCATGAGATTAATGAGTTTTTGTCACGTTTCTGGTTGTGGTTCACTTTTATAGTTTCATGTCTTTTATTTTGTAATTTCCGCAGTTTTCCCACGGAATTGGGCTATTTTAACATTGTTGCCGCGGGTTGTTTTTATGTCCACGGGTTGAAGCGACCCCAAATAACATGATATTTAGCCTCTGGAATGCAAATTTTACCAGGGGAACACCGCCTGCGCAGACCGATCGGCGTATGACATCAAAGTACCGTGAGAGCGTTTGGAAAGCATACTTATGCTCCTTATGCTTTTGAATCGCTCTCGCGGTACTTTGATGTCATTCGCTGATCGGTCTGCACAGCGCCGATGCATCTCAAACAAGCCTTTTGACACATGCTCCAGTGTCATGAAAAACCGAGTCCCCCCAGGAATCGGGCGTCCTTTAGGACCCAGGTGGTAATGCCTGATCAAAAGTTATCTTTATGGTTATAATTAACATATTTCACTATTGTACGATGTTTATTACATTACGTGCACAAACAACATGCTTGAAATATAAAATTAATGCCTATGTATTGCATAATAAAACAAACTGGAAAAAATATTGGAAGCAAAAACATACCTAATATAATATAAGCTAAGCTAGCAGGCTAATTGGGTAGCTGTATGCTATGCTAGTACGTAAGCTAACTAAAAAACAGTAAGAATGAGAAATGCTTGATTTCACAACCTATAGCTTCAGCTATATACTAGTATATGAACAATGTCATTTAAAAGACATTTATGGTCATTATAACGCATTAATCATAACGTGATTTTGCAGGAATTATAATCAGGCGCTAAAAATACTACCTATTAAATCTGTTGAACCAATGGGATCACCCGGGGTCCTAAAGGAGACGCGATTCCTGGGGGGACTCGATTTCTCACCACACCGGACCACTGATTCGAAACAAAAGATTCGCAAAGGTTTCGAAGCTTCATGAAGCAGCTTAGAAATCGCCAGTTTTAAATAAGTATTAAAGGGATAGTTCACCCAAAAATGAAAATTCTGTCATCATTTACTTTCTTAGTACATATCTTATGGGGGGAATAGTACTTAAATTAGTGCCTCCTTGATCATTTATATTCATTGTGACAGGTAAGCCAAAGTTTGTCTTTTTGTGACCTCCAGTAGCAAAACAAAAGCATTTAAAACAGTGCCTCCTTGATCATTATATTCATCGTGACAAAAGTTTTCAAATGTCTGAAACTATATAATACAGATCTGTTACTACTCAGTAAGTGATTCTTCTAAGGCAGCTGTGGAGGACAGAAACTCATTTAATCTGCCTGTCCCGTGTCCTGTTCTGACAGCTCTCCTCGGAGCCATCTGGCTCTCCCAGCAGCACCAGCTGTTTGAGGCCAGGAAGACAACACCACCATCACGGCTTTCTCAACTGTAAGTCAATTATCAACCTAAGAAGACACAAAATCTATCTGAGCACTCGATAGGCAGGAGATCTAACACTCAATGCTCACTCAGCACTGTAGCCGTCTCTAAATGACATGCTATAGCCCATTAAAGATGAGCCGCGGGCCATGGAAACATAACAGAAGTAGCCAAAAAGCTCTAAGGGTGACTTGCTGGCATGTATAATCTCCCTGAGCTGTTGCAGCACATTTGTCCTGCTGAAATCCCTGAAAGTGGGAACGCTGACACACACAAAACTTGGGCCACAATAAAGCTGCAACTAGTATCGCTCTGTAACTTGAGGGATGGACCATACGTTCACCAGGCTGCTGAATGAATAATTGATCCGGTTTTTAGTTGTTGATGCTCCAGGCCTTCACTTAGATTAGATTAAAGTAGGACATGTTTATGTTCAGAAAACTTTGCAAAGGTTATGACAATAAAGTGAAGCAAATAATGCAAAAGGGCCATAAGGGCTGATGGTAATTGGATTCTTACCGGTTTAGCCAAGAGCAGGTTGCAATGTGAAAAAAAAACAGCCCTTATTGTGTGTTTGGTGTGAGAGTGGCATTTTTAACAGCACATAATTTGACGTCTGGGCTGGTGCATGTGTCTGGATGATAGAGTGATCCGATTTGTGCACACGTGAAATGCGATTACCAGAGACGCCGAGACTACTGTAACCGCATTTGTGTCTGCGCTACACAAAAGATGCATGGCATTTCTCCAGACTGAAGGTTTCTATGATGCAATGCTTAAGCTTTTGATGTTTTAAATCGAAAGAAATCTACTTAAATATGTTGTTTAGCATATTATTACTTTTTCCAGAAGCGTTTTGAACAGTTGGGTTGAAACCAGCAAACACAGAACGCTCCACTAACCACTAAGAACTATAACTAAATATTAGCATCCGCACAAACTCACGATATCGTTCTGTTTATTATAAGCGCTCTCTGCAGTTTCGTCTCTTTAAAGCAGGATTGATTCTGATTGGCTGTCAATGTTTTTATGGTTCATCAGCTGAAAAGAATCGTTCTGAAAGTGATTCCAACTATATTGTTTCTCTGTGACGTTATCGTTATAGTTGTGGTGTGAATGCTATTCCTTTTCATTTAGAACTATATCTTTACCGTTATCTTTATAATTATCATCCTTAGTGTGAATGCTCCTTAAAGTCCACCTATAGTCAATAATTTTATCCCTTAAAACTAATCTTTGATCACCAAAATGACATATTTAAACATTTTTTCCTGTGAAAAAATGTCTTCATGCCTTAAAATAGCTTGAATGTAACTCTACACCCTTGCCTCATTTAATATACACGGATCAATGAATATGCAAATTAGCCCCGCCTCCTCTCACTCACACCAGCTCAGAGATCCACTCGGTCAACTTACTGAGGTAAACGCTGCACAATGGTATCGCTCTTTGTAACGTCGGACACATGACGGTAATTAATATGATTAGAATTACGGCAGTGTAGACACTGCTAAGTGTATTACTGCCCTCCACAGGTCAAAGTTTGAACTAATTGTTATATACTTGCACTAGCATATTGTATATGACAATTTAGTTCAAACTTTGACCTGTGGAGGGCAGTAATACACTTAGCAGCATCTACACTGCCGGAATTCTAATAGAGAAGAAGAAGAAGAAGAGAGCTAGTTCAAGATGAGCGTCTATGGTTAAAACGTATATAATTTTTAATTATTTTTAGAAAATGACCAATCATTTCGCTAGATAAGACCTTTATTCCTCGTCTGGTATCGTTTAAAGCCCTTTGAAGCAGCACTGAAACTGTAATTTTGACCTTCAACCGTTTGGGGCCAATTGAAGTCTATAAGGAGAATAATCCTGGAATGTTTTCATCAAAAAGCTTAATTTTTTTTTCGACTGAATGACTGAGAAAACTAGGCTTATATAGGCAGAGCTAATGAGCAACAGCTGAATGTAATCAGGCATGATGAGTCTGAGCAATGGATTATGGGAAATGTAGTCCTTGATTAAGTGGCAGTAGTCTGGGGTAGAGCGCCCTCTGGTGGCTATCAAGGGCACTCCATCTGGTGATTGTGACAATAATACACAACATGCTTTAATAGCCTTTTTTAAGGTTTTATATTTAGAAACAAATCTCCTCAAAATGTTGCCGGGAGGTTTTTGTGTACTAACCTAATTACAATTTAAACAAAACATTTTCTAATGGTTTTTTCATATTCATAAACTACATTCCCAGAATTAAACAATTGCTGACATTGTTTAAAGTGCTTTTTCAGCGGCGCTGGTTTCGGAAGTATTTCTTCCATTCATTTTTCCCAGAGATTTTAAAAAAGTCTTCGTTAAAGAGTTATAAGCCATGAGGTGAATCACAACACTACAAACTTTGATTTGAAGCAAAAAATTATTTGAAAATCGGACAAAAATCCAAAGATACCAGACTGTATACTTAACGATTTTAGTGATTTTAGTGTACTGTACAGCATAATTAAATTAAAAACGATGGAGAAACATAAAACTACACATTTACAAATGTTGATTATATTAAAACAATATTTTTTACGTTTATTGCAAAATATGCATATATATACACACAAACATTTAAGTATTTTGAGAGCGAAGAGAGATCGACTCGATTACGCCATTCACAGTCATGAGAGTGGGCGGAGCTAAAGGGATCTTTTGGCGTGTATGGCTTTTTTCTGATTGGTGTAATTTTCAGTACAGCATGGGTAATGTAGTTTTTCAACTACATTATTATTCTACTGTTAAAGGGATAGTTCACCCAAAAATGAAAATTCTGTCCAAACATTTGATGGACCCTATCGACTTCCATTGTATTTTTTCCATATTGTGTTTAGCAGAAGAAAGAAACTCATACAGGATTGCAACAACTTGAGGGTCAGTAAATGACAACAGAATTTTCATTTTTGGGTGAACCATCCCTTTAAACATGATTATTTTAAAAATAAGCTGAAATAATGCAGGATGACGACTTCAACAGAAGCAAATACCATCGATTAACAGCCTCGTTTCCTAAGGGTGTGCTTTCACTGACACATCTGATAATCGAGCACATGGATGCCATGAACCACGACACTGAAGGAAAGCAAGTGAGACGGTCAGCCACAGATATCTGCTTAATGGTCTAGTTTACACTCAGAAGTCACATGAATACACAAGCATGCTGAATCCCAGTGAATATAATGACTGCATTTCCATGATGAGATGATTAATTAAAACACGAGCTCACACATGGACACACGGGCAGGACAGTTGCCCATAGCAACGAGTAAATCAAATTCCTGGAATGATTCTGCACTAGCATTTTAATGCGTCACGTACAAACGGTTGAATATGAAATACATCAGACTTGAATGGTTTTTCCTTCTTCAACGTGCTGACAGCAGCTGAATAAAAGGCCTCTGATCTCTGCTCTGCCATTTAGTGTCTAAATAATGAGTGTTGGTAGAATCTGGGACATTACCTTCAGAGTATATAGGACATGAAACGGCGGAGCGGGAGGCAGAGGAATTGGGGAATAGAACCGATTCTATCAAGTGGAATACACACTTTAAAGAATTCAATTTTTCTGCAGTAAAGTTCTTGATGTGGCTGTATGAGTGATTATAAAGGGTCTTCGTGTTCCCTTCAGTTACTGGCAGTGTCTTCAGGTTTTCTTCTCATATCAAACATTGTTGATTGTGTTGAGAACCTTTATTTCTAAGAGTGAGAGCGATGGTTCAGTTACAGGTGCACTGTTGAGGAGAAATAACAGGGAGCTCTCAAAGTCTCCATGTTTAATTTTGTGTTCTCAGACCCAGAGCTGTTTGAGCTGTTGAACATGTCATATCTTCATCAAATTTCTCTGCTCAGGACAACCACTGTGGTGTCAGACCAAGCTCCGTTGCTTAGCAACAAAAGTCATTGAGCATAAGACAGTCCTACAATGGGGGATGTTAGTATGTAAACATGAGCGGTCACAATGGCACACACTAAACTCTGAAAATCCTCAAATTATGGATATAACAATATAAAAAAAACAATTCTGAATGACTGAACATATATGAAAGCTTGTTTCCGCCACGGAATAAAAAAAAAGATAACTGCGACTTTTTTTCTTGCAATTCTGACTTTTTTTTAGAAAATTCTGACTTTGTTCTCACCATTCTGACTTTTTCTCGCTATTCTGACTTTCACAATTCTGACTTTTTTTTCGCAATTCTGACCTTTTTTTGCAGTTTTGATTTCTTTTTTCCCTGCAATTTTTACTTTTTCTCACAATTCTGACTTTTTTCCCTGCAATTTTGACTTTTTTTCCGCAATTTTGACTTTTTCCTCGCAATTCTGACTTTTTTTGCAATTTTGATTTTTTTTCTCGCAATTCTGACTTTTTTTCCCCACAATTTAGACTTTTTCAGGCAATTCTGACTTTTTTTTCCACAATTTTGACTTTTTCTTGCAATTTTGACTTTTTCTCGCAATTCTGACTTTTTTTGCAATTTAGTTTTTTTCGCCCGCAATTTTGACTTTTTTTTCCTCACAAATTAGATTTTTTCTCGCAATTCTGATTTTTCACAATTCTGACTTTTTTCTCGCAATTCTGACTTTTTCTCGCAATTTTGACTTTTTCTTGCAATTTTGACTTTTTCTCGCAATTTTGACTTTTTTCTCGCCATTCTGACTTTTTCTCGCAATTCTGACTTTTTTTTGCAATTTTGATTTTTTTTCCCCTGCATTTTTGACTTTTTCTCACAAATTAGATTTTTCTCGCAATTCTGACCTTTTTTTCACAATTCTGACTTTTTTCTCGCAATTCTGACTTTTTTTTTTTTCTCAGAATTGCATGATAAAAAGATGCAATTGTGAGTTATAAAGTCCAGTTGCAATGTTGATATATTTGGTCATGGTGGAATAGATCTGTTACGCTGCTGCTGTGGATATTGCTGTAATAACTATAATAATAACTATAGAGAATGATGTTATTGCAAACAGATTGAGTTAAGGACCTATCAGCCTGTGCCATCTAGAGTTTCATGACAGAACTCTGTATTTACATCACAGGGTTTTTTTGCAGAGTTATATAAATTCAGAGTGATTTTTCACTGCAACTAATCTTATGATTAAAACAGCTGAATAAAACAAAATAATTCTTTGAAAACCTTCATTCATCACTGTTCACTGTTTTTCCCCCCAGTGTTTTCAGTCTGCAGAGGCCTGTAGTTACGAGTGTTATCACTCATATGCAAGACTGCACAAATGAAATTAATGAACAGAAAGCAAAGTCAGTCTTACAGTATGACTGAGAAGAAAGACAACATCTCCTGCCCCGAGGCGACGGGGGAATATTCTTCCAAAACTGAATGAATTAATGACTTTCTGCTTGACTTGCCAACCAGTGGGAACTAATACACACAAGCTGCCTTATCAACACAGCACATATATTTATACATACTGTATATGAGTGTTTCTTCATCTATGGGCATCTATATTGTTTGAACAAAAATTAATTATTTTATTTATTAAAATAAACCAAAAATAATACAAACTTTTGTTAAAGTGATTGTTTTGAACAAGTATTAAATTAAAAAGATATTACTTTAGCTAAAGTATTTGTATCAATACTTTGTGCCTTTTGCCCCATGCTGGTTTTACCCCATGTGTCTGTGGGGTAACAGACCACCCTCACCACCTCATACATTTATAAGATTTTTAAACAAACAAACCACTTTTATGATTTATTTTCACACAAAATCTGTTGCCCCATCAATGCTCAATAAAAACACACACATACACACACACACATACACACACATATACAGTATAAAACTTTCATAAAAGTGATGAAACATATGCTAACATAACATAATGAGCTGCATGAATTATACTTTACTGCTACAGATTTTGCCATTCTTCCTTCTCAACTTTTAATAAATGTTCACAACAAAGCATAAACATTTATCATACAGACATTTTCACCTCAAATCCTCATACATAAAAATGTGGATTATTTGCTTTTTTGATTTCAAAGTAATCCAAATGCAATACAAAATGTTTCTTTCTCAAAATCACAGAAGCGTTGAGTCTTATCAGCAGCAGAACAGACTTCCTGCGCTCAGGTTCTGTTTACACTGAACGGCATTAACATTTAGTTTTAAGAAAATATAAACATGTTTTGTACATTTCTCTTCAGCTGTATCTGAAGCCAGACGCACTTGTGTCTGAACTGATCTGAATACAACCAACAATACATGAGATTTATAATGCGGACTGTATTTAACAAGACATAAGATCAAATACAGGTTTGTAATATGACCCATCCTATACTCTGTAAGTTTGAGTTATGGGTGCTTCCTCAGCACTTTTTATTTATTTATTTATTTATTTTTTGTCCTGATAAGGGAGCGGGCAACATATCGGCTGTTGGTCAACTATATGCAAAGGTCATGTTTGAAACCATTAATCAAGGTCTGCTTTTCAGAGGGATGTTTTCTAGATAAGAGAGGGCAGGCACAACACGACTCTTTTACAAAATGCATTTTAAGTGAGAGCACATAGTTTCAAGAAAAACGATCTGGGAAATCCATATATTGACAGACCCATACGAGATGGTGAAATCATAGCTAAACATTTTATATCGCAGATGATTTGTTGTTATGCAGTATGTCACAATCTAAACCTTCATACTATTACAACATTGTGCTTCAGCCGCTGGTGTTAGATTCATTTATCTAATGGTCCAGATAACAGTTTAATCTAATTGTCCAGTGAATATTTAGACAGCATCAGCAGAGATACGTCCTGTAAGAGCTCAGTAATATAATAAAACTGTGTGGGTTTAATATAATGATGAGAAACCGGCTGGTGTGTGTCACGGGCCTCAGCTGGTGTGTGTGCTGTAAGTGTGTCCCATGAGGGTTTGGCACTGCTGATTGGTGGGTTTTGGTTGGTTCAGAGCAGCTCTTCTGAACACCCTGCCTGCACTCACTAATGGCTGAGGTTAAAGGTCAAAGCACTGAAGACACTGCAAAAGGATAGATGAAGTGCATGCTGAAATGAACACTGCTCCCAGCATGCCTTCTGTTCGGACTGACTGAAAAGCATACAGTATATTTAGGGTCTGAATTTATGAACTAGATAGCACATTTCTTGTCAGATTGTTGACAGATTTTAAACAAGGACGTTTTAATCATAAAAATACAAGGACTTGTTTGGGTTCTGATAGACACATGGCCAATGAAAAAGCTTGAAAATATACATTATATATACATATAACATTGAAGATTGATACTTCATGACCTTTTCATTTATGAGAACTGATAAAAAAAAATAAAAAAAAAACTTAACTTAGTATTGTAACATGCTTCAAGTGTCCACCATAAGAAAGGTTACAAATATAAATATAAAAAAAATAAATATTTATACACTCACATTTTCTGACAGGTGTTTAAACTGTAGAAATACTTATTTTTTAATAAATTTTTCTACAATGTTTTAGCTTGTATACTGACCCCAAAAATACCCAAAACAGAATGGACACATTTTTGAAAAATAATAATAATATATATATATTTTTTAATATAATATACATTATATTAATATAATATACATTATATTAATATAATAACATTATATATATATATATATACACATGCATACACTTTTTGCCATTAAGATGACTTGGAAAAAAAGTGTCCCAATCAACCTGAATTCATATATATATGCGCAGTATATTTGGGTTTAATGTTTTTGAAAGAAGTCTCTTATGATCAGCAAGACTGCATTTATTTGATGAAAAATACAGTAAAAAAGTAATATTGTGAAATATCATTAAATTTACAATAATTGTTTTCCTTTTGTTTAGTAAACTGTAATTTATTCCTGTGATCAAAGCTGAATTTTCAGCATCATTACTCCAGTCTTCAGTGTCACATGATCCTTCAGAAATCATTCTGATATGATAATTTGCTGCTCAAGAAACATTTCTGAGTATTATCAATGTTGAAAACAGTTTTTGCTGCTTAATATTTTTTTGAAAATAGTGATAAATTTTTTCCCCCAGGATTTTTTGGTGAATAGAAAGTGAAAACTTTTTATATCACTGGGGTCAATCTCAAGAGAACATGAGTGTTAAAAATAATTTGTTTATAAGACAGGGCAAATTATGGCACTGAAATGAAAGAGCAGAACACTAAACTGCATATTTCTTCACCCTTTCAAGGTGACGTGTAAATTAAGTGTAAAGAACGTCTTGCTTTATAGCTCAAATGCCAATCCCATAACAGCTATAATAAGTTATTAATATGCCTTATGCATGCATAAATATGATTAAAACTCATAAAAGACAGCTCATGAATGTGATCAGCTCCTGTTTCAGGAGTCAGGAGCCGTCTGAATCGCACTGAGCCCGACTGCACAGATGAAAGACACCGAGAGCGTGTGCAGACAGACAGACAGACGATGAGAGAGTATCAGTGACAGGGTTCACAGGGGTAACGCTGGCAGCAGGGACGCCTAAAATAGAATAAAAGGCTGTTTTTTTTAAACAAAGGAATATTTTTTAAGGTACCTAAAGGTACCTAAAATCAGCAGAGGAAAAGAGAGCTGTCAGAAGAGCAGAAGGACAGAAAGAGAATGAGAAACGGGAAGATGCATGATTTCCTGATGCATGTCCAGGTTGTCAAACGTGGATGACACGGATCTCTCCGTGGGAGGAAGTGACGGCTGATTCTCATGCGTTCAGTATGCGCTTTACTCAATTCTTTCTCTACGTGACACTGCCTGTTTACACGCTGTTACAGCTGACTGTGGGAGAGATATGATGCACATTTAAATTAGAGAAACAAAAAGTTATATTAGCAAAAATATAATTGAATAAGAATATAATGTTATCACTTAAATTCAAACACATTCCATGACTCAACGGAGGGAAATATTTTTATATAACTAATATCAGCGCTTCTGTATGCCTTCAGAACCAGTGCAATCTAATGTATAATGCTGTTTAGTTTTGGTGAACATAGGGAGAACAAAGAAAATCAATATTTGGGAGGACTGTATCATTGACTGCTCTCACAGAGATAAAGCAGGTTCAGACTAATGAAAAAACCAAAGCAACTTCAAAGAAAGACATGAAAGAACCACTAGTTATTTTTTTAGATGAATTTAGAGCAAAGGTGTGTGTGTTGTTTAATGTCATGAGGGGAAACTCACTGGATAAAAATATGCAAATTTATGCACTTATTATTTTATACACCGTAAAATAATCTTACCCCTACATTACTAGAACTTCCCTAGTATTGTTGTTCACCTGAAAATAAAAACACCAGTTTTTACACAGTTTGATTCTGATTGGTCAGTTGAAGCACAAATTTGTATGAAAAAAAGAGAGAGCAAGAGCATTGATATACATTGTTGTCATGGGTGACAGTGAATATTAGGAAATATCTGACCGCTGTTGAATGCCATGATTGATCTGAATCAAGTATTTCAGAGAACCAGGTAATACATGTAAGTTTACATAATGAAGACATATTTCATCATCTGTCAATGGCAGAATACTGGTGCTACTTTTATGTCTCTAATGGCCTCTCTCTTACCAATTAGAAAGAAATTAAACTAGAAATGAAACACTTGGTACTTCATAGTTAACTTGTCCACAATACATGTCATTTGGAATTGCAGATTAATTAATATAATAAATTAAAATTGTAGTATTGTTGCAGTGCTCATCTTGCTGCTAGCTAATTCTAATCATGATAATATTTGATAATATTCCCTCAATTGAGTATTATTTGAGTGAATAAGTATATCATTTAACACTCTGGTACTGTTCACGTGTGGGTCAGAAATGACAGGGTTTTTTTTATTTCAATAAAATGATTGTATTATTTTTTAGTTTGATAATGTTTTTGAATTAATATTTTGTATTTTTAGGGGATTTTATGGTAGTAAATTATATTTATGCAGTAGTTATAATCCATTTATTTTGAGTGCTTTGGAGCACAGACTTAAGTTTGGTCTCTTTTCAAAGACGACACTTGGCAGATTATTGCTGAAGTGAAAAAAGTTATAAACTTTTACATTTGTTGTTATGAAAAAATGCACAAAAATACCATTTTCAAATTTTATATGAAATATATATTTTCCAAAACAAGTTTTACTCTAAAACTGAGAAAATCAAATCCATAAATCTAAACAAGCTGTGTTCCAAATTTGAGCTTGATATCTCAAAAAATGAGCTTTCAGTAAGATTTTGTTTGTGCGCAGTACCAAATGTTTCCACTTGATGTAATTTGATTTCCATTCATTTCCAATGCGGCCATTTTTGACCGCGAGCAATACAAGTGTGACTATTTTTTTCAGGACCTTGTTGAATCATGTCCAGAATAATTTTTTTATTTTGTGTTCACACAGCAAGTGCCAAAACTTTTACCAAAAAGTTTTGTACCATTCCGATGAAGTAAAAAAATTTTTTTGGTCAAAGATGACCGAACAACTCCAGTTCCCATTCAGTCGGTCATGTTCAACGTACGTCGGACAGACCGACGAATAGGAATCTCGCTAGAGAGGCCAATCTGCTTCGAGTGTAACTAAAACGAGCCAATGCATATTTGCATGCAATCATATGCATTAGCTGCTCTGCCACGCAGCGCGGGTATTTAATGAGCAGCAGGTGCGTTGCATCTTCAGCTTTTCGCTTCGGAGCCGAACAGTGTTTGTTCCTGTTCTCTGCAAGCAAGTGTCTGTTAGAAGACGAGTCAAGCTTTTTGGTTGAACTTCTCTTTTTTTCGTGTGGGGGCGTACAGCACAGCAGCGTGGTCGAAGTCCTCTTTTTATTTTCTGTTTATTATTATTGTGTTTCGTTTGCCATTATTGAGCAAATAGCTGTTTTGACAGCGTCAAAAGGCTATTCTCACGGCCGGTACGGTGCGCTTTTGAGTGCTGAAAAGCCATTTTTACGGCTGGTAAGAGTGAGCGCCTTCAAAGAGAGGAGAGCACACGACAGGCTGCACACAATCCCTGTCTGTGTCGCGGCAGCCGTTCCCCTGCGTGCTTCAGCACTTTTAAAAGAGTAGAGTCCCTAAAAGAGCTTACACAAGTAGAGCTTGCGTCTTTTTAAAAGATGACATTCTACTTGTGTGTTTCTGGATGCGGTCGTTTCCTGTCCTCACTGACGGCCACGATCACTGTTTCACATGTCTGGGCATAGCGTGCTGAAACGATGTTCATGGGTGGTCCATGTTTTCGTACGAGAACATGATCACATCAACACGCCGGTCGCGACTCTTCTATCTCCGGGAAGCTTGAGTCCCCTCTGTTGTTGGCCAGCTGCCGCTTGTGTGTAAAAGCAGCTGCAGGTCTGCCCGACACTCTGCGGAGATCAGCGAGAGCAAACCTCTCGTTCCTCTCCGTGTCGTGTGCCGTCAAGCTGTCGGGCTATAGATGCGCTATAGATGCGCGGTCTCCTTGCCTATTCTCCATTGTGGCGCCCTCTCTGGTGCACCAGAAGAGGTCTACTTTGGTGAAATAGCTTGGGTGACTTGAGAGTTCTCCTTCGGGGAACCAACTCCCTAGGGCCCCTCCCTCTCTAGCGCATTGCAAGCTGTGCAGCTTCTGGATTGGATTGCTGGTCCTTCTCATAGGGGAACCTAGCATTTCATTCAGGGCTCCAGCTGAGGGTCAGATGTCGATTGCTGCATCGGAGCGAGGGCTGTTATGCTCTGGAAATGAGGATGACACGGCCCACTGTAATGGTGTGTGCTTATGCTGACTCAGATTCAGAGTTTACAGCCATGCTTTCCCGGGTCTTTCCGGATGTGCATGGAAAACTTGGCAGTATGGAGCTATATTGGTGCCAAAAATATAGAACGCCAAAATCTGCATAAAGTTTTTTTCCTCTCTCACTACCCTCAATGATGGGATGGCTGTGCACAGACCACACCCGCCCTGCATGTGAGGCCAAGGCACTCTTAATGCACAAGGGTAGTTCTGAGCCGGGGTTGAGCTGCGCTTGTTGACTAACCGTGATCAAAGTCACGGCACAGGCCCTCGGCCGGACGATGTCCACTTCAGTGGTCCAGTAGCGCCCCCTGGCTTACCTTGCGGAGGTGCGATCGGTAGTCAAGCTAAAAATGCTTTCTCGACGCTCCCATCTCACAAGGTGGCTTTTTTGGCGACTCTGTCGGGGACTGAGCCCAGCAGTTCTCCTCAGTTAGTAGCAGACCGGGGAGCTTCCCCCGACAAACCATTGAGTTCCTCGTAGGCCGCCCCTCAGTCTGCTCGTCGCCAAGGGTGTTGTCCCCTGCAAAAAAAAAACAAAAAAAAAACTGTCCGCCACAGGGAGACGACGCCACCCGTCTCTGCTGCTGTTTAAGTGGTCGGTGAAATTTCACCCCTGGGACGGGCAAGCCGGAGATGGGTGGGGCTGCTCTTCCCCGGAGAAGGAGGGCCGGGCAGAGAATCCTTTGAGTTTGTTCTGCCACTGGAGTTACAGTGGTACCCAAATTCAAAAAAAAAAAGAGAGAGCAGTTCCTCTATCTCTGGGTTCCAAGAGGGTACGGAGAGTAGTGGAAAGCCAGAAACCTCATCACACTCATCCTCCTCTTATCGCCAGCGGGCAGCAGCACGCAGTTCGAGAAGGCAACCAAAGCCTCTCCTGTGCCCCCTGCCCAACCGTGGAACCAGGTATGTGTTGCACAGCGCACACAGACCCCGCTACGGGCCGCCTCGCAAAGAGAGCCCCCCAAGATTGGTTTGCAGCGATCGACCTAAAGGACGCATCCTTTCGTGTCTTGATTCTTCCTTGACAGGCCGTTCCTGCGCTTTGCGTTTGAGTGTCGAGCATATCAATACAAGGTCCTGCCCTTCGGGCTGGCCCTGTCTCCCCGCGTCTTCATGAGTCCATGAGAGAACAGGGCGTTCGCATCCTCAACTATCTCAACGACCGGCTCATTCTAGCTCAGTCTCAGGATCAGTTATGCGAACACAGGGACTTGGTGCTCAGTCACCTCAGCCAGTTGGGCCAGGTCAACTTGGAAAAGAGCAAACTCTCCCCTGTGCAGAATATCTCTTTTCTCGGTATGGAGTTGGATTCGGTCGAACAGACAGCATGCCTCACAGTGGAACGTGCTCAGTCGGTGTTGAACTGCTTGGATACGTTCAAAGGCAGGACAGCGGTCCCACTGAAATTCTTTCAGAGGCTCCTGGGGCATATGGCAGCCGCAGCGGCATTAACCCCGCTCGTGGTCGGACCCGTGGTCGGACCCCTTGTTTCTTCGGGCAGGAGTGCCCCTGGAGCAGGTGTCCCAGCATGCTATGGTGTTCACAGATGCCTCTGCCACCGGCTGGGGTGCCACGTACAACGGGCATGCAGTGTCAGGGGTGTGGACGGGCCCCCAACTGCATTGGCACGTCAACTGCCTCGAGTTGCTAGCAGCGCTCCTTGCCCTGAGCCACCTGAAAGGGCCGTTACAGGGCAAGCATGTGCTGTTCCGTACGGACAACACTGCGACCGTTGCGTACATCAACCGTCAAGGTGGTCTATGCTCCCATCGCATGTTGCAACTCGCCCACCATCTCCTCCTTTGGAGTCAGAAGCATCTGAGGTCGCTTCGCGCCATTCATGTTCCTGGTGTGCTCGACCGTGTGGCCGACGAGCTCTCACGCAGCAGAGCAGCTGATGCATATGATTGCATGCCAATATGCATTGGCTCATTTTAGTTACACTCGAAGTAGATTGGCCTCTCTAGCGAGATTCCTATTCGTCGGTCTGTCCGACGTACCTCTCCGTTCCCTCCTTCAGGGAACTAGGGTTACCTATGTAACCGAGACGATGCCTAAACTAAATTAATTTTTAAAAAATATAATCAATTTTTAAAAAATTATTTCATATCCACGTATTTATGTATTTCTAATCAGCATGCTTCTTTTAATTTAAGGAAATTAATACTTCTGAAATATCCATATATCACCGTGCCAACACATCACAGTCCTAACATTTTAAATTACAGTGTCTATGTTACTCAAATTACGAGTTATCAATTACAATAGATTTATATCTAATTGTACACTGTAACATGAACGGGAAGCTGTATTGTAAAGTATGGGCCGGATTCCTTGTCAGGTTTTTGTGGATTGTGTCTTGAGTGTGGCCATACGCACATTGTGCATCAGTTTCTCTCTCCAAAATCCTTTTCTCTTATTTTATTCATAACCTGCAGGGAACAAACCACAGGGAATCTCTATGCTCACAGACACTAAGGAGAAATAATGACAAAGACAGAAGGATTGAGACAGAAAGATAGGGAGAGAGAGACCTATTCTGAGGTCCTGAGGGATTGTGCTCTTATTTGCTAGTGATTTGAGAGATAAGTAACAAGAAAACAAATCAAAAGAAGAGGGGAAAACAGAGAGACTGGTTGTTATTTGGTTTGAAAAGAAGGCACGGGAAACAAAATTTCTCTTTGCTGACAGTTGTGAGCACTGGCAGTTCAAACTGAATGCATTTATATTTGATCCAGGAAAAAAATAATTTCAAAGATACTGTCAAAATGTAATATTCACTTTAGAGCACATCAAAACAGCACAGCTCACTGCTTTTCAAACTGACATCTAGATATTCACATCCAGAGCATTGAGACAACTGTTTGGCTGAACTTACTGCCTAACTGAGTGGAGCCAATAAAATAAGTCAGTTAACTAGCAATTATAAATTGTGCACATTAATGATAGGTGCTTTCAAAACACTGTTTTGGGAAGCTTCTGAACTTTTGCGAATTTTTTGTTTTGAACCAGTGGTTTGGAGCGTGTATCAAACTACCAGGCAATTTAAGTAAACAAGGCTTTGTGACATCATAGCCGTTTCATAACGTTTAAAAATTCCAATGGTTTGCCAATAGGAGGCGATCTCAGTGAGCCCATGAATCACTGTCTATGGTTGCTTCTCAAACGGAAGGCTGTACACTACTGAGGGTGTGTTCTTCCTAGTCCAGTCCATCGGAGGCTTGTAGGCTAGAGTCCTCCTCAGCATTAACCTCTTGACGTTTACTGACCCTACCTCAGGCTTGATGTCACTTTGCTTAACATGGTTTACATTTACTATATAGAATACTGTCAAAAAATATTAGGAATGATAACAGTTCTAAGGTTCTAAGGGTTTAGTGTCAATCTACGGTGTCTGTTTTATGATATAGATGCTCCAGAAACAGTAATATTGCAATTTATGTCAGGAGTGCAAATGACAACACGCAAAATCAAAACGGGACTTCATACCTTTGTTATGAATTAGCAATTGCGAGAATCCAATCCGTTTCACTTGGGTAAAATGTCCATGACAAACGACCATTGAAAAACATCCAACATCACTTTTTGTCCACAAAAGTGTTAAATCTGTGAAATATTAAAATATTGTCCATTGTTTACATCAGATTTTGCCTGAACGATCTGCTCTCCATCATCGTTCTTCAATAAATTATGCAATCTGAGCACCGAGGGGAGGGTCTATGGGCGGGTAAATGTATGGGTTTTTTCAGATCTTTCAATCTAATGGACAAAATAAGCTTGTACGATTTACATATGAATGCACCCACAGACGATGGAAAACATATGGAGAGTATCAGCTTTCATTTCTGCTCTGACAGCCTCAAGACCAGCCGAAAGCTGTGAGTGTGTGTTAGAAATCAGGAATGGTGAGAGAACACTGTGCTTGGTACATTTTTCATCTTCAAACCAAACTTGGGTCTTCAGCCGACAAAGTTTAGATCCCGTCTGGCTAGCACGCTTCCCATAATGTTTATTGTGTCAGTAGGTGGAGAGTAGGCATCTTTAGTGGCTGTTCAAACACATTCAACCACATGAGCGTTTACACTACTAAAGCAATCCGGTCGAATGCGTTTTCAACTACCTCTGAAAGTGGTCGGAAGTGGACAAGCCGATCGACCAAAATGCATCTTAATACCAGGTGGAAACAGGGCCAAGGATGTGCAACGAAGGCTGGAACCTTCAAATTAAGACAACTTAACCAGCTAATGAAGATCTGCAGGAGCACTTGATAATTAAATTGCTGATAATCTTTTCTTCCCTATTGTGACGCATATCCGAGTGAAACGGCTTCTCGAACAAGACCAAATGTAGGGTGGGGCTTGATTTCATCATGAATTGATTGGATGGTTGTGGTTTGCTCTTGCTGTGATGTCATGTGAGTGACAGGTTACCCCGCCCTCACGCCAGTAAACACATCAGAGAAGTCATTACAAGTGAGAGAGGAAGATATTTTGATTAAAGATCATGAGGGCACATGAATTAAAAATAATGATATGCACAGATAAATCATTTATAATAAGTACTGTAATATTATAACATTAAAAAATAAGAATTAAATTTTGGTTTCATGGTGACTTTAACATAACTGAACATTAAACACTAACAAGTTTCACATTTTCTCATCAAAAGCTCAAAAATCCCTGCTAATTCCTATGTGCAATGCTACATCAACAGCACAAAAAGTATTCATATATACTCCCAACACAAATGGAGTAAAGAAACTTCTGTTACACAAATTTCATTGGATTGCACATGATTAAATTAGATTCAAGAATGTTATTTCATTTTAATTCAGTAAACTGAACAAGCAGCAAATTTATGTTAATTAAAACAATGCAGTATGAACATCTGTTTCTTTATTCAGGTCCTGATTCACAGGCGAGGTTGATTTTGTCACCTAGGGCAGAAGGTCTAGTGTCTTTTTCAAGAAACTCAAACCTTATTGTTGAACCTGAGCGGCCTGTGCTGAGACACAACTAAAGTCAGACAGTCTGCTGCGCTCGCTGTCAGTGTCTGAGGGAGATCACAATAACAATGTCTGAGAGTCACTGAGGCCAGAAGTAATAAAGGAGTGTGTCTATTTCTCTCTCTCTCGTTCCCTGTGTGCCTTCCAGCTCAGTACTGATTTCTCATTAAAGGAGAGGAAAGATCATTTCAGTCTTGTCCATTGGTGGACACACTCTGAAATGAGCAGCAGGACATCCTTATCAAACAGCACCGCACACTCTTGATTTAGAAAAATGGTTGTGTGTGTGTTTTTCACCCTGTTTGTATGAACGTCGGTGCTTATTGTTGTGGAAAAAGACTACAAAGCTTTCATTACAAGAGCTCCCATCTGAAAAATCTAACAACCACCTCACGTGCAGTCAAGAAGCACACAAAATATACCTTAACTCTTTATAGCCTAGAAAAACAAAATTCACAAGAGAAAACAACTGCTTTTCAGTCAACCTTCAACATACAGATACACTTCAAACTCACTACCAGCAGAAATACATGAAACTTGAACTTTGCACAGATTCATACTTATTCCAACAATATTCAAGCATGTAGCAAGACAAAATCAATATATGTGTGAAATATCAGATAAAATTAATGTAAAGAGTATGCTATATGATACTATGCTAAATGATTAAAAAAGTATAGACCTATATGAATGATAAAACGTAAAGAATGTTAAAGAAACAACATACCAAGAACCCTCCACTTTAGCAACAGAACTTAATACAAGACCATAAATCAAAAAATGAGAAAAGTATAACAATAAATAATACAAATTCTACTTTTTCACAGGAAACATCCTTAAAATGAACTCACATGCACACTTCGTTCTTTGATTCAGTGTTGTATAGAATCATTTTCCTCACACTATAAGGGAATTTTTCATATGCATATACAGTATGTACACTACCGTTCAAAAGTTTGGGGTCAGTATGATTTTTTTTTTAAATAAATTAAAACTTTTATTTAGCAAGGATGCATTAAATTGATCAAAAGTGATAGTAAAGACATTTATAATGTAAGATTTCTATCTCAAATAAATGCTGTTTTTTTTTAACTTTCTATTTATCAAAGAATCCTGAAAAAATGTATCACGGTTTCCACAAAAATAGGAAGCAGCACAACTGTTAGTGCACACTTCCCTGTCCTGGTCACAGCATGATAAATTTGCTGACACCTTCCTGTAATCGGTTCATCCAAAGCCATGTTTGCTTTACCTCAACATGGATTGACACAACTGTCCTTTCAGCTCAGAGGGTCTGACGTATTGATTTATGATTAAACAGTAAAGTATTAACAGCCAGTGCATTATTATTTTTTAAATAAATCATTTTCTTTATGTTTACATGAGATCGACAGGGAAGTTGCCTATCATCAAACATGTTATTTCCCAACCAGGGGTTATTACGATGGAAATTGCACAAGCTTGTAGTGTGTAAAAACCGGGAAGGGCGTCTAACACTTACAGCAACTAATGTGACCTTTGGAGCTGTCAAAGTTATTTTAACGACACAATGAGAATTGATAGTGACTGTGTGCATCTCCTGACTTTAAACACACCAAAAATTACAGCATCTTCAGGAGCCCAATCCTGATATTTTAGCTTGAACTTTCTCTTTTTGCAACATAAAACATGAAATTTCACTTTTAATGAGCGCCAGTGAAAACTTTGACCTTCATCAAGTCAAATGCACACTTGAGACACATCACCACCGTCCCATGAATATTCATCACACCAGCTCAAAAACAGTTCATTATTCACTTGTTTGTGTGCTGTACCAGAATCTGCTCCCCTTTGAGTTCGAAATATTTCATTCATTTCTCTGTTGTTTTGTATAGAAGCACAAAACCTGAATTTCCAGCATCATTACTCCAGTCTTCAGTGTCTAATGATCCTTCAGAAATCATTCTAATATGCTGATTTGCTGCTCAAGAAAGAGTTATTATTAGGGGTCAAGCACTGAAGGTGTGTAGGCACCTATTGTAATCGTTGGCGTTCTTCTTATTCTTCTTCTTCCGCTCTGGGAGTCTACGGCAGCCCATAGAACCACTTGCGGGAAAGTTATGAAATTTGGCACACAGATAGAGGACAGTCCCAACATTAACTACAGCAAATTTGGTGTCTCTAGATCAAACTCTCTAGCGCCACCACTTGTTCAAACTTTCACTCATGTTTATGCTAATCACTTTTGAACCATAAGGGTTAGAAACAAAATGAACATTTCCCGCCAAATTTTCCCACCAAAAAACCTACATTTTCGAACTCTGCCTACCTAGACGGTTGGTCCAATTTTTATGAAATGCAAATCAGATCATCTTCAGACTATGCTGGCAAAAAGTTATCAAAAGCTTTTCGATAAACCCAACCATTCTCGAGTAACGTGCAAACAAATTCGAAGAGCATGCCAAATTGGACGCAAGGCTATATCTCTGCAATGCTTTAGCATATTCTGACCAACCTTGGTACATGTCATCACAAGCATGACCTGAGGCTACATGCTACGTTTCGGCACAGCACCACCTACTGGTCTGGAGATAACAAAAATTGCTATTTTTGCTTATAACTTCTGAACGGTTTGGCCAAAAATTGTTAGATTCAGGGCAGCATGCCGAGTCGATTGATATCCAATTTTACCATATCGGCCATTTTGGGCGTCAACCATTTTGCATTTTGTAACAAAATGCTGTATTTTTTTAACTCATTAGCATATCATTACAAAACTCGGTATGGGTCATCAGCATGATGCCCTGAAAGAGCCTCAGATGTTTCGAGACAGCGCCACCTAGTGGTGAAATCAAATATTCATAAGCTCATAACTTTTGATGTGGTTTACTTATTTTCTCCTTAGATTCCTGAATCCTTGCCGAGTCCAACAATACCTAACATGATAGGTTTCACCTTTTGGTTTGCGCAACGTTGCGATTTAGTGTTAAAACAACATTCGCGAATATCTTTGAAACTGTTAGTCTGATCGAGATGAAACCACCATAGGAAATTCGGAAACATAGGTTGTTGGCTAAATGTTAAAGCCCAAATGCCAAAAATTTGATAGTAAGTGGCAAAAAAATGCAACCAAAGTCGTGCATGGGTCATTTTTTATAACTCCTAAACGAAATTAGATATTTTCACCAAATTTGACACACTTATTTATGGGCATACTCTGAGGACATATATAAAAAAAGTGGTGGGATTGCACCTGTTGGTGGTGCTATAACTGAACAAAATATGAAATTACCACTAACTACAATAAAGTATATGAAATAAAATGCTATATTTTACTGATGATTTTGCTTATTAAAAGTAAATGAGAGAATTTTCACTTTTCATTTTTACTCTTCTTTTAAGAATCTAACTGGCATTTTAAATCATCTTCGGACACTGAAATATGTTTCTCTAGTCCTTTGTGAGAAATAATGGCAGTAGACCAACAAGCAATTTTAGTCCTCAAGCAACAATTAAACCTTGCCCACTTGCTCGCTCTGTCTCTTAAATACAATGCATTGAGAGACAGACAGCCATTACAGATCAAATCATTAAAATTTAATTCGGGGAGGGCACATCTAAATTCCCAAGACACAGTTGTTGACTTTAATAATTAATTATGCTAATTTTCTTGGGTTTTTAGCAAATATACATTCTCTCAGCAACAAGAGACGGGCGGATTTCCTCCAGCTGTATTCCTGGAACACAGTTCAAGTGGGAATGGAGATGTTTCCTCCCCAGAGTGCCTCATGAACTTCAGAATGACAGCGTATTGAGCCTCAGGCTCCTGCCTGTCACCGCCGATGTGACACGGGCTGTCTCATAAAACCACTGCCCTCTTTTCCACACAAGAGCACTCGATTCTTCCCCTGACAGAACAAAAGCTGACAAGACCGGCCAACTGATTCAGTCATTAAAACATAAATGGGTGAAGTGTGACTTGGAGTCAGTGAAAGTGTGAAAGTTAGAAGTGTGATTTATTTTGTACAGTGTGGCCAGATGTCTCTCTGAGCCTGACCAAGTTTCAGCACATTTCATAAAGCCAGTCAACCTTGAACAGTTCAGTGGTTACATCTACTATTCGATCTAATTGGATTTTCTTATACACATGGGAAAAAGAGAGAAACAGATCTTTTACAATAACCAGACTGTTATCTATAGGGTCAAAACTGGGTAACAGTATCCGATAATATGCAATGATGGAATATTTATAATAGTACAATTTATAATAATATGTAGCACACAAGTGAATATCTCACACTATGCAGAGACAAATAAAAGCAATCTGGAATGTTAAGCAATAACCAAAACCATTTTTTTCAGTAAAAGGACAAATGTTCAGGTAGTTTCATGTGGAACAGAGGCAGTGTTATGGTAGCATCGCGTGAACAGCTGCACTGATGCAGTAAATGTAAACAGATGAACGCAGTCTACTCACTCTCATGTTTGGACGTTCCCCATGTGTGCCGCGGAACTCCGGGACTTTTGATTATTGCTCTCCCGGCGGATTTTAGCGCATCCATGCTGGAGGAGGTGTGTGCAGAGCCGGCGCTGAGCTCTTCTTTGGTGCCGACTGTGGGAACGGGGAAAGTAGAGTAACATGCAGCGAGTAATGGAGCGAGTGGACACGAGCAGCTTATAGACACCCCACACAGTCCTGTATCTGTACAGTAACATTAACCCTTCACTGCCCGTCTGACAGATCCACGAGCTGTTCCCTTCACATCCGCTGACGATTCATGACCATAATGAAGTGTGAAAAACAACCGTGCAAAACTTGGAGCGAACCATATAATTATTCATCCGGTTCATTACGTGAAGTGTCGCTGTGACCGATGTAAACAAAGAAAAGCTAATACAACTTTTAGACGATATCATTTTATTCATTTTAATCAAACTCCTACAGCATTTTTTACATAATAGCTAATGTTTTATTTTAAAAATATTTGAATATAATATTTGAACTTGAAGTGTCCCCCATGTTAGGCTATGTGTCAACCCTGTTAGCATCATAATTAAAATGAGAGTATACTTCCATAAACACTAATAAATAAATAAAAAAACTCATAATAACATGATATTTTCAGGATGTGAACTCATACTTTCAGGAAGTAAATGTTTTATATTTTTAGTGACTTATGTTTTGTTTGGTTTGTCAGTAGGGGGCGATCAACTCTGTTACCATGAATTTGTACAGTAAAGGACTTTTCACTAGCTATTGAAAACTGGATATTTGTTAATATATGATTAATGGACAGTTTCAGTAATAATCCTCCTACAAAATTTTACAATCATTTTATTAATTTTAAACAAATTTTGTACTGATTTATTTTTCCTATTTATAATTCCACATAATAGCCAATATTTTATTTTTTAAATATTTTAATAAAATATTTGTATTTGAAGTTTTGTCCCCATGTGCGTTATGCGTCAACCCTGTAAGAATTAACATTATGTATAATTTAAAGAACATTTAATAGGCTAATCTTTAAGAACTTTTTTTTTTTTTTTTTAAACTATAAGAATATTTTGTGCAATAGAGAGGTTTCATGCATCTTAAAGGTTCTTCATGGAACCATAAGAACATGTTGAGAAAGAAATAATAGGCTATATATATATATATATATATATTATATATTTTATCATCATAAAATCAACCAGAATTTGCAATGCATTAACAACAGCTTACATTATTTTTCTTGAAATAACTATATAACCCTAACGCCCTGACCCGTCGAGGCATGGACTCCACTAGACCCCTGAAGGTGTGCTGTGGTATCTGACACCAAGATGTTAGCAGCAGATCCTTTAAGCCCTGTAAGTTGCGAGGTGGAGCCTCCATGGATTGGACTTGTTTGTTCAGCACATCCCACAGATGCTCGACTGGATTGAGATCTGGGGAATTTGGGAGCCAAGTCAACACCACAAACTCGTTGTTGTGCTCCTCAAACCATTCCTGAACCATTTTTGCTTTGTGGCAGGGCGCATTATCTTCTTGAGCAATTTGAGCTACAGTAGCTGGTCTGTTGGATTGGACCATACAGTCCAGCCTTCGCTCCCCACGTGCATCACTGAGCCTTGGCCGCCCATAACCCTGTCGCCGGTTCACCACTGTTCCTTCCTTGGAGCACTTTTGATAGATACTGACCACTGCAGACCGGGAACACCCCACAAGAGCTGCAGTTTTGGAGATGCTCTGACCCAGTCGTCTAGACATCACAATTTGGACCTTGTTAAACTCTGCCTAATATATCTCACCCACTAACAGGTGCCATGATGAAGAGATAATTAGTGTTATTCACTTCACCTGTCAATGGTCAGAATGTTATGCCTGATCAGTGTGTGTGTGTGTGTGTGTGTGTATATATATATATATATATATATATATATAATATTAATCTAAAGGTTGCTTTTTTATGTTGCTACTGTTCTGTTCCATTCAAATGACAACAGAAATATGACCAAAATGAGGGTCAGGTTTAGTTCGTTAGTAAGATAAACAGCCTCTGTTAGAGTTCAATATAGACTCAAGACTGAGATTCTGTATTGACTCCGTACTGCTTGGATTTCCTGTTGGACTAGTCTATCGATCTAGTCTGTTTTTAGAGCTCTAGCGCCCTCTATCTGTGCCTTATAGAAATGCTGACAAAAACAGTTTAAATAGAATTTACTTACAACTTGACATAACATATACATATTGAATCCACTGCCGCTTCAATATATATATTTTGAGTGATTTATAATCAAGTTATTAATCAATATTTATCCTTCTAAATATTAAATTATCTGAATGACTTCTTCAGCGTATGTAAAAGCATTTATTTTACTTTTCCATCTTCAGTCACTGGAGTGTCTGTACCTCTTACTGTAAGTGTTGAGAACATGTTATCAGTATGTTTTGGGAAAGTATTCTGTTCAGCCAACTTCAACCTTGAAGAAGCTGTTTCTGTGTATTTTCGCTAGTAGGCTATCCTTTGTTAGGCTACAGATCAGTAGCTATTGGTGAAATAAACAACAACTTGCACCCTAGATGATGGGATGACTTGTTTTCCCCGACAAACTGGCACCTAGAAGAGTAGTTATATGACCTCAGAGGTCCCTCTGTGCCTAAACCAGTGTTTTGTTGTCATCTGTATTCTATGGAGACATGCTTATGTCTATCAATCCATGTGTGGGCAATTTTTAATTTTATGTATTTCTTAACCAATTATAATCATTCAACCTGAGGTAATGACGGGCTCTGTTAGAGTAATTGCTTCTGTATTAAATGTGTACGCAGAGTGGCCGACGAATCTCCTTGTGAGGGTTGACTTATATTGATGAAACTGCAAACTATTCTTCAGTAAAATTTCCTTCAATTTATTTTTTTTTTTTAAAAAATATCTATATCCAACTGACGTCGCATCAGTTACGTTTTTTTCGTAAGTTGAATAGGGAAGGCGTAGGACGTAGCGGAAGCTATTTGAACTGCAAGAGTTTTACACTTTCTTCCTAAGTTGAATACAGAAGGCGGTCTGGCGGAAACTAGATATTTTACTTCATAACTTGTTAAATATGGATATTTTTCTTACACAAACGCATCGCTTCGCTTCAGAAGGCCTTTATTAACCCCCCGGAGCCGTGTGGAGTACGTTTATGATGGATGGATGTGGATGGAGGCACTTCCTTCAGCTCATACTCGGATGCGATATAAAGCTCGGATGCGTCAGGATATTTATTAATATAACTCTGATTGTGTTCATCAGAAAGAAGAAAGTCATATACACTTAGGATGGCTTGAGGGTGAGTAAAGCTTGGGCTAATTTTCATTTGAAAGTTAACTAATTCTTTAACTGTAAATTCCCTTACAATATACGTATAAACGAGAAGAAAAACATGACACCATTCAATACAAATCTTTTTACTGACATACTGTTCCATTCATTGTTCCCAGTCTGCAGTGCAGCTATGAAGGTTGAGTTTTGGGAACTCCTGGAGATCTTTTACACTTTAAACAGGGCTGTCTGATATCACTTTTGAATAGGACAGGGGGTAGAGGCCTGATCTTGCAGTTCCTTCATTGATGCAAAGTGTCAAAAATACCAGTAAAGAAAGTCTAGACATTATGCAACTGTTGGCTCTGGGCTACCAGTACAATGTGTTACTGAGCAAGCTGAAACTGGCAATGCAGATGTTTGAGATTAGATGCTCTCTTTAGTTAATGGGCTGTTAAAACTTTTAATTTATTAAGTACTCAATAACAGCAGGAAAAAACAAACAAATGCCTTTACTGCAGAAGTGAAGAGAGAAAAACAAGGTCATCAGTTTTCTAAGCAGCACTCGCTGTTCTCACAATATTTACGTTCCATAAGATCAGTTTTGACCTAAGATTATCATATTTAGGACATAACAGAAACAGCATGACGCTGAGGGCTAATTCTAGACCTAAATCCCACATATTTTTCTGCTCCTTCATGAAAATGCAACAGTTATGTAAAAAAAAAATTGCATAATTCAAATGAATGAATACCAAAGCCCATAGCATTAGCCTGCAGCACACTTATCTTCAGCCTCCATTTCACCATGTTGCTGGTCACAGAGCAACTGCGGCAGAAATAACCATGCTATTAGTCCGTAGCTTATTACGTTTCTTTTTTTCCCTACGGATCAGTCAGGGGACATGAACCATATGGTCATTAGATAAAAGGGTATAGCTAAAAGGAAAGCGAGTTGAATAAATTAAACAGACCAGCATCCAAATAGGCAATGTTTTCTATAAAATTGGTTAGCACTCCTCATACTTGTTGACAAACATGCGCTTGGTCGTTTGAGTTTTTATGATCATCTTTAATCCCGTCCGTGGCGTTTTGACAGCTGTCCTGGATGCTGTACCTCCATCTCTCTCTATTCTTTGACGCTCGCTGACTCTCTGCGTTTGCAGGCCGAGACTGGAAGCCCCTCGCGGGAGTGCAGGTGGGCCGTGGAAGCAGTGGTTTTCCAGGAGTCGCTCAGACGCTGTCTATCTCAGGAACTGGCATGGGGTCGGCGCTCCTTGGCTGCTGAGAGGCACAAAGAGGTTCACAGGGCTGGCTGAGCGATTCTGCCGACAGGCTCTTGCTCGACAGAATACTGCTTAAACTCGGCTTCCGGCCGCCCCGTGGCTGAGCCTCGATCTCCACACGCACCTCAATATTGGTCCCTTCCCTGCTGGAAACAACAAAAAACAGCTTTAGGAAACAGGAGCCGATGATGTGAAGCTTTTTTTTTTTTTTAAAGGCACAATATGTAATTTTCGCCGCTAGAGGTCGCTTATTCAAAACAAAGGCGTAGCTTGATGACGCTGTCAATAAGCGTGGATTCATGGGAGATGTCGTCTTCACCTCCACAGCCGATGGAAAGGAATCTGACGGACTCGGGCAGAATCCATGTTCATAGATGAGCTAATGTATTATGATGGTATGACGCAGGGCGGGTCGAGAGCCGCGGGAGTGGAACGATGCCGCTGGTTTTACATGGTTAAAACAATCATACTAAATACATTTGAGTGTGTTGAAAGTTATGTTATAACGTTACTCTGTGTGTTCACTCGTTGCACTTTGCAGTAATCTAGATCAAGATTAGTAAAACTGGAAATCGAGGGTAACGCGGATATGATGTCATTGACAGGCGACAAAATGACACGGTCCGTGTTCTGGTTAAAATTGCTGATTTCTCTGTATTTAAACATTGTTGGAAATGTTTAGGATAATGTAAGTACACAAGTCAACAAAATAAATAACACTGTTCTAGTGGTTTTTGGATATTTTAATCTAAAAAATATTACATACTGTGCCTTTAATCCTATCTAATATTTTTTACACAGATATGTTAAAAGTAAAATCATGCATACAATGGTTAAAAATACACGTCTTCTATGATGATCATGTTTTAATTTATAAATTAAAATTAATTTTGATTTATTTTTGAGGAGGTATAATGTCAAAAATACTGTCCTGATATCATAATGAAGAAAAAAAATCCTGAGGTAAAAAAAAACAAAAAAACAACCTAAATAAATTAAAAAAACAAAAAAAACTGTACATTGTTTGGCATAATCTTTTAGTATTATTTCTTAGGAAAAATAGAAAAAAAATAAACACAATATATACAAAAGTTTGGAGTTAGTAAGATGTTTTTAAAAAGAAATTAATACTTCTATGATGATTACTTTAAACTGATCAAAAGTGACAATAAACACCTTTATAATGTTACAAAAGATTTCGATTCATGATACAAAACTATTTAAAAAAATGAAGCACAACTGTTTTCAACATTGATAATAATCATAAATGTTTCTTAATTGGCAAATCATCATATTAGAATGATTTCTGAAGGATCATGTGACACTGAAGACTGGAGTAATGATGCTGAAAATTCAGCTTTGATCACAAGAATAAATTAGATTTTACTATATATTAAAAAAGAAAACAGATATTTTAAATTGTAATAATATATTACTGTTTTTATTGTATTTTGGTGAGCATAATAGACTTCTTTCAAAAACATTAAAAAAATCTTACCGACCCCAAACTTTTAAACAGTAGTGTATATATTTTAACAATCCTGCTTACTTCTTATTAATATCTGAAAAATGATTGCCTGCAAAATCAAGCCATTTCCTGACCTCAGAGCGAATGTTTGTGTGCTGCTGAAGGCACACTCCTCAGCTCCATCCACACCGTCTGACTGAAGCACCTGCTCAGTGCTGTCATCATGTCCATCATGAGGGAGTTCAGCGGAGCCCTTTGCTCCAGACGGGACCACACTGGTGCTGGGCAGCGGCATCACTTCCTCCACATTCACACTCACTTCCTGTACGCTTCCGTCGGTCAGAGCTGGGTTGGGCTGGCCAGTCCAGTGATCACTGACTACATGAGAAAATAGAAGATCTTCAAGAGAAGTTTAAATGTCATGAGATCAGGCCAAACTGAGAGCTTAATATTGCAAAACTAATCTTTCTGCACTGCAGTTACAATGTTTGCATAATCAAATACAAACTCATATATAAAGATAAGCAGTTTATAACAAAGCAGGATCATGTTTGAGCAAACAGTGTTATGTACAGGGTTATGTACAGTATAGTGCTGGGTAAGCAAATTTTTAACTGTAGCTTCCCAAGCTAAAAAAAAAATATTCATAATCTGAAGCTAAACCTCTTTTAAAAGAGAAGTTAGCTATATGAACAAGTAGCTAATTACAATGAATAGATAGGCTACTTCACAGACAGCAACATAGTGTGGCCCAGATCTGGCCCACATCTGTTATATGTGGATCACACGTGGACCGGATGTGGGCCGACATTATATTGCTGTCAGGGTTTAGTTATCCACACTAAAAGTTCCTAACAAAAGTAGTTAACTACAGTGAACCGCTTTAAGGTGGTTAAACTACAGCAAAGATACTCTTAAAAGTAGTTAGCTACACTAAAAGCTCCTAGTAAAAAGTATCTAACTACAGTGAACCCATCTAACAGGGAACATTCTCTGATCTTTGGCTAACGTTCTGGTAAGGTTTTCTCAAAGTTCTAAACAAACGTTTTTCCATTTACGTCAAAAGAACGTTGGTTCAAAGTTATCTGGTCGTTAACAATGTTCTCAAAACGTTAGCACAGAAACATTATTTATACATCGTTGATGGAATATTTTTCATTAGTTTGTCTAACATTTTTTAAATGTTACTACTTGTTTCAGAATGTTTAGAGAACATTTAAAAGTAACGTTCCTATAATGTTTGCAAAATTATAAAATTGAATGTTCCCTTAATGTTCGTATAACCAAGAAAATGTTTTTAAACCAGTTTAAAAAACTTGACCTGTTCAGAAACGTTCAGAAAACAAAACTGCAAAACGTTCTTAGAACATATTTTTGCTAGCTAGGAAACTATTAAAGGGGACCTATTATGCCCCTTTTTACAAGATGTAAAATAAGCCTCTGGTGTCCCCAGAGTGTGTATGTGAAGTTTCAGCTCAAAATACCCTACAGATAATTTTTATAGCATGTTAAAATTGCCACTTTTTGGGTTTGTGCAAAAAACTTGTGTGTCCCTTTAAATGCAAATGAGCTGTTGCTCCTGGCTCCCTTTTTAAGAAGAGGGCGGAGCGTCAAGAGCTCATGCTCCAGCATACCGGCAACAACAAAACAGGACAATCTCATGAACCAAAAATGTCAGAAAGGGCGTTCATGTGCAATTTTTAACGATAATTCGGATAGCATGTGAGGGCAGCATCAGTTCAGGATATAAGGTTTGAGCACCCAGCGTTGGTATTGACCCATCTTTCGGAATCAACCTTTGTGAAAATCCAGCATTTCCTTCAAAAATGAAATTTAACCACAATGTCTTCAGTGACTCAGATGGCGGGAGTCTATGGAGACTCTTATGTTCAATGGTAATTAGCCCAAAAATAGCCCAATGTGATTTTCTCCATTGGGCAGCTGAATTCTCCACTGAATTTGTACATCTGGGGGGTGTTTTGGGGGTGTTGGAGTGCCGAAATCGTACATATGGGGGTGGAAATCAACCCACTGAAAACATTTTTACCCAACAACTTAAAAGTAGCTCAGGACTCGGGCTGTGTCTATGCTAATATGGCAGATTGTCACCGGCTGTGGGCGGGGCTTCTCCATACATTTAAACGTGAATTTTGCATAATAGGTCCCCTTTAAAGGTAGATATATTACAGCAAAAATACTCTTTACAAAAAAACTCTTAGCTACACTACAAGCTACAGTACTAGCAACAAAATAGCTAACTTCACTGAAGCTATGTAGAAGCATTATCTTGCTCTATTATTTCTACATTATTGTATCAGCCATTTAGCCATTATCTGGCACAAAAACAACAAGAATCTCAGTACTAAATTGAACAGCTAAATTTACATGAATTTCAGCTAATACAGCTACAAAAAAAATCTATATCTGAGTTGAAACATGGTTAACAGAGGCACTGTTTTACTGCAGCTGAGCTCCTCTCAGACTACTGAACAACTATTTAATTTAGCAGCGGCTCAACTTTTAATTTGTTAACTGGACTTACAATTGGCCAGATCTTCCAGCTGTATGTTCCGTACTTCAGGAGGTTCAGTTTGTGGCCGGCACCAGCCATTACGGCACAACGACATGGGCACGACCCCGTAGACATACGTCAACATGAGAGGCACCCCCACACCTTGAAACACAGGAGATTTACTCAATTAGAACTGATTATGAAGTTATTCCAAAAGAGTATTATTATTAATTACAGAAAATGTTGTATAAGTGTACAAGTCCCTACTGTGTGCAAACGAATACATCAAATCACAGACATATTTACCTCAAAAGTGAACTTATTTTCAGATGAATCTGAAGGAAAAGGGCAGTAATTCACATAATGGCAGCGTAAATACACAGAAGCATAATGCTAGCAGCAAAGACAAGGACAACACGCAACAAAGGAGACAAAAGGCCATGATCCTCCCGTTCTGGATGAGAACAGTGTGGCATTGTTGACGGGGACATTGTAGGGGACAAGGCCCCTCTGTGGCTCTCCTGAAGAGAGGTCAGAGCTGCAGAACAGACAGGGCTATTCAGAGGGGAGAATGAGAGGGAACACAGGCTCTGGGCTTGCGAGGAGAGCACACAGTAGTGAATGTGCTGCGCTCAGGTCTTCATGCTACGCCATGGAGATCGCTCTGACATTTTAGTTGCAGCCGGCTGCTGTAATCTTCCCCTCCCCGCTCCAACTCTCACAGGAGTGCCAAAGCAGAAGATAGATGAGTCATCAGAGACGACCGGGGCAGTCGCTGTGTGTGTGTGTACGTGTATGAATGAAACAGCTGCATGCACATATGTAGGCTAAAATGTGTGCAATATGGGTGTTAAAGGATTAGTTCACCTACCCTCCACTCAAAAAAATTTTCCCTGAAGTCATTCCAAAGCTATAGGATATTCTTGCTTTTGTAAAACACAAAATGAGAAATCTTTAATAATGTGCCAGTTGCTGTTTTCTATGGAAGCTTGTTTCCGCCACTGAATAAAATATAAAAAAGGTATAATTGCGACTTTTTATCTCGCAATTGTGAGTTTACATGTCGCAATTATGAGAATCTCAGAATTGCGTGATATAAAGTCGCAATTGTGAGTTATAAAGTGAGAATTGCAAGATATGAAGTCGCAAATGCGAGTTATAAAGTCAGAATTGAGTTATAAAGTCAGAATTGCACGATATAAAGTCGCACATGCGAGTTATAAAGTCAGAATTGCGTGATATAAAGTCGCAAATGCGAGTTATAAAGTCAGAATTGTGTGATATAAAGTCGCAAATGAGAGTTATAAAGTCAGAATTGCGTGATATAAAGTTGCAAATGCGAGTTATAAAGTCAGAATTAAGTTATAAAGTCAGAATTGCGAGTTATAAAGTCAGAATTAAGTTATAAAGTCAGAATTGCGTGATATAAAGTCGCAAATGCAAGTTATAAAGTCAGAATTAAGTTATAAAGTCAGAATTGCGAGTTATAAAGTCAGAATTAAGTTATAAAGTCAGAATTGCAAGATATGAAGTCGCAATTGCGAGTTATAAAGTCAGAATTGAGTTAAAGTCAGAATTGCGTGATATGAAGTCGCAATTGTGAGTTATAAAGTCAGAATTGTGAGTTATAAAGTCAAAATTACGTAATATAAAGTCGCAATTGTGAGTTATAAAGTCAGAATTGAGTTATAAAATCAGAATTGTGAGTTATAAAGTCAGAATTGAGTTATAAAGTCAGAATTGTGAGTTATAAAGTCAGAATTGCGAGTTATAAAGTCAGAATTGTGAGTTATAAAGTCAAAATTGCGAGAAAAAAGTCAGAATTGTAAGTTTATAACGTGCAGTTGTGTTTATAACTCACAATTCTGACTATTTCTCAATTTTGAGTTTATATCTTGCAATTCTGACATTATAACTCGCAATTCTGGCTTTATTTCTTGCAATTGTGAGTTTATATCTCGCAATTCTGACATTATAACTTTATTTCTCACAATTAAGTTTATATCTCGCAATTTTGAGAAAAGAAGGCAGAATTGCGAGACATAAAAGTGGTCTTCCAGAGTCATGCAATAGCTTTGCAAGATGAACAGATTATACATAAGTTGTTATTCACCTAAATCAACTGATTTACTGAAAAGATCTGGTTCAAAAGAACTATTCACAACGTTTCAGTAAATAATGGCTTTGATTTCAGATGGCTTTTGCATTTCAAAGAAGGGTCAGGATGTTCTTCAAGTCCCCTTTTGGGCTCCACAGAAGAAAGTCGTACAGGTTTTGAATGACATTAAATGATTTTTAGTTGAACTATCCCTTTAAACGTGTTTGTTTTCATTTCTGACTTTCTCATTCAAGGTCTCAGCTGAGAGGCAGACTTGTGTGTCTTAAAGGTGCAGTAAGCGATTTCTGAGAAACGCTGTTGAAAGTGGATCGGACCGAGCGCCACAACAAACTTGTAGCTAATCAGCAGTAGGGGGTGTGTCCACTCATGATGGGGAAGGAGAGAGAGTGAGCAAGAGGGAGATTTGAAGAAAGACCGTAGAAAGAGATGTGGCTGAGAGACATTACAAAAGAGAAAAAATCAGAGGAATATCACTGGAAAAAAAAGGGTTATGATCAGGAAAGAGCTTTAGGATCCGCATTAATATTAGAAAAGCTTTCCAGCGCTGGAGAGACCTAAGCAGGAAGGCCTGAAAACAGACGCTCCATACGTGAGTAACATTGGTTTTGAGTGTGTGCTGCTGCCGACTAACAACCAACGCTTGCTTGTATATACTCTTCTGTACTGTGTTTATTTTTTGTCACTTGTCATCTTCACTTTATTGTTTGCGAAGCTTTATTTTGCTTTGCTTCTGCTATGATAAAGAGATATCCACTCTAACAGTTTGGGGGCGGAGCAATGAAGGGAGGGGTGTGTTTGTTTGGGTTGATTTCAAATATTAACAGTGTTCAACAATGATTCTCTGAAATCACTTACTGCACCTTTAAGTAGCTTCATTTGTCTGAACCCATGGCAGAATAATCAATACAAAGAAATAACACTTAAGTCAGCACCTTTACATCGCTGTAACCCAACAATACGACCACTAAAGTGCTTGTTGCCTTCCTAATATCCCCATTCCTCATATTCACATTCAATAACATAAAAAAAAATAAACACTATTGTTTAAAAGTTTGGAGTCAATAAGATTTTTTTATGTTTTTTAAAGAAGTCTCTTATGTTGACCAAGACTGCATTTATTTTATCAAGAATACAGTAAAAACAGTAATACTGTGAAACATTATTACAATTTAAAATGTTTTCTATTTGAATATATTTTAAACTGTAATTTATTCCTGTGATCAAAGTTGAATTTTCAGCATCATTGAAAGATTGAGAAATCATTGAGAATTTTCAGCATCACAGTCTTCAGTGTCACATGATCCTTCAGAAATCATTCTAATATGATTTGATGCTCAAGAAACATTGATTTTTATTATCAATGTTGAAAACAGTTGTGCTACTTAATGTTGTGGATTTTTTCAGGATTCTTTGATGAAGAGAAAGTTCAAAAGAACAGCATTTATTTAAAATAGAAAGCTTTTGTATAGGGATACACGATATATTAGCCACCATATCGGTATCGGTGATATATGTTCATTTTTAATGTTATTGTTATGGCCTGATAAGAAAATTTGGCCAATATGTTAAAGCCAATAAATAATGGATTATTTCCTTCAGCTGAGACACTTCAGATGCGCAGTGTCCGCCATGATGGTTTTGAATTGCTTAAGATATGATTGAAATCACAGAAACTCCAACATGTGCACCGCAAGTCTGTCATATAGGCTACATAAAATTATAACGATATAATATAACATCATTATAATTGTGTGCTATAATTGTGAGACTTTTGTTTTTGTAATCAGGCTCTCAAAAATTGTATAATAATTTGGATTTATATTTATCGGTCAATATATCGGTTATCGGATTGTGAATATAAAGAATTATCGGTTATCAGTATCAGCCAAAATTTTCATATCGGTGCATCCCTACTTTTATAACATTATTTCTCTTCTTTACAGTCACTTTTGACAAATTTAATGCATCTTTGCTAAATAAAAGTATAAATTTTATTAAAAAAAATTTTACGGGCCCCAAACTTTTGAACGGTAATGTATATAATATAAAACAAAACATATAACATAAAACTACCTTTCAAATATATTTTACACAGTGCATAGCTTGTAAAGTATTCATAAAAATAATAAGTACTGCACGTTAAATACACACAATATTTCACATGTTAATCATTTTATATGCAACCAGCAAAGTGTATGGATGAGTTTCTTACCCACAGTAATGGCCGCTATGACTGGAGACACAAAAACAGACATCATGACCCCACTGGCCACGGTCAGATAATGCTTACTTCCTGAGATATTGTTTTTCTTACAGCGACCATGGACCTGAAAGGCAAGCAAACAGAAATGGATGTATTTTTTGTGACATACATCCAAGTGAAACCGAAAAGTAGTGCGAGGCTTGATTTTGTTTATTGGGAATTGATTTGTTCATTGTGGTTTGCTAATTACTGCGATCTCAAGTGAGTGACAGATTTCTTGTGATTAAAGATTACAAGGGCACATGGATTTTTTTTTTTAAAAAATAACGATATGCACAGATAAATCATTTATAATATAAACTGCAAAGTTTTTAAGAGACTCAAAATAAAGCATAACATACAAAGGAAGTAATCAAATGAGAGTTTTCTGATTAATCTGATTACTCTAAAAATATCCTGATGTTGTTTTTTTCATGACGTCCCAAAGAGCAAAATTGACTCTATAAATCAATGACACTCTCTACTTTCTTTGCAAACATTTTCAATATCACATTTACCTGCTGTGTGAAGAGGACAGGTCTGGTGGATTTACATAAATTTACATATATGCATTCGGCAGCACTTTTCTTATGATGAGCATACAGCCAGTGGCGTGACCTTGTCTTTTTACCCTGCTAGAGCTATTAAATGCTCACTGGATCCATTTCTCCACAGAGAGGACAGACATAGCAGCTCACTTTGAGTTAAATAATGCAGTCTTTACCTTGCGGCCCATATAAATCGGGATGCCCACAATGATGACCGGTATGGCAATGCCTGCTATGAGTGAGATCACCACCGGTGCCCCGAGCAGCATGCCGACCTGCCACAAAACCTTTCGGGTCTGCGACCACGGCTTCTTTCCCCAGAAAGTGCAGCCTGAGGGACTGTAAGGAAAAGAAGTGGAAGTATTTTTTTCATTTACACTATCATACCCTCACACAGCTGTGCCATGTACATGACATGAGGTTAAAGATAAGACAAGGAATATTAGCCAATAAAAGCCACACACACACACACTGTCTCATTGGATCAATATTTTATGATCTCATCCTCGATTAGCCTCATGCACCGCCTGGGTGAATTACAATCCTCTATGGTCAGTGTCACTTCCTGTTTTGATCTGTGTGGCAAAGTGTTACAGGGTTCTAGCTTGAAAGCCATTTTGAAGTAAATATTTGAAGACAATGCTATGCTTTATTATTGATGAATGCTCATAACCAGTGTTGGGGGAAACACATTACAAGTAACTTGAGTCATTCCAAGTAGCTAGTAATGTAACGCATTACATTTTTCAAACCAATGAAAGAAAGGTTTGGAATGACATGAAGGTGAGTAAATGATGACAGAATTATGTATGTATTCTGTCATTTCATAAAAATATTTCTCCGGCCAGCTGGAGCCGAATTGGGCGTTCATTAAATTAAAAAACCTGCTTCTGGCAAATCATGGGTGTTGGGTTGCATGGACAGGGAAATATGAAGCGAGATTTGTACTGATTAATTGACAAAAGTCGGTGCTGGCCGACATCCAAGAGTGGAAAAATCTATTCGAACTCAGCTTTGGTGCAGCGATAGCTTACTGAAACTGGTAGCAGCAAAGTCGCTTTTTTAAAGATCAGACCTCTAAAACGCCTCGGCTTCTGCAAGACTTGTGTTGATTAAGAGTAATTAAGCAAATCTGATAATCTGCAACGTTCATGAAGTCGGCTACAAAAGCAGCTCGGCACAAACTCAGTATTCCAGGGCCAGAGAAACATATTTGACATTCTTGTGCAGCAGAATTACCCCTGTTTAGCTTGGACCGAATGTGTCAGAGAGTAGCTTAATAACAGATCACAAACTCTGGTGACTGCTGGTGATGAATGTGGGATATGTGCTTGCAGGCAAATGTCCTGTATTTGGCTGTGAATGCTCTGCACACTGGATAAATATTCTGTAAATGTTAATTAGTACAGTAGCCTACAATAACTTAATTAATAAATGCAGGTAGATTTAATAACAGTATGAGATTCTCTAACAAACATCTACGGACCAAATTTTGCATACAAAACTGCAGGAACATTCAGAAAATCACCTCTACTAAACTATGTTCATGGTTAATGTTACTTCCAAGGGTAGCACTTTTTTTGTAATCAGTCTGCTGGGAAATAAAGTGTTTAGAATGTACAGGGTTGATTCAACGAGCATTTGAGAGGAAGAGTTTTCAATGTTAGAGGCATTAAATCTCCAGAACAATTTGAGTCTGCAAGTAAATGAGATATTTATGATCAAAACTGTATATTCACCCCTTTTTTTGTCTATCAAATAATTTGTGTAGATTTTTCATTCTTATTCAGGATTCTTTGACGTTCAAAACACAGCATTTAATTGAAATCTTTTGTAACATTATAAATGTCTTTACTGTCACTTTTGATCAATTTAATATGGAAGCTTGTTTCCGCCACTGAATACAAAATAAAAAAGGTAATTGTGACTTTTTCTCACAATTGCGAGTTATAAAGCCAGAATTGTGGGATAAACTTGCAATTGCGAGTTATAACGTCAGAATTGTGTGATATAAAGTTGCAATTATGCGATAAAGTCGCAATTGCGAGTTATAAATTCAAAATTGTGATATAAACTTGCAATTGTGAGTTATGAAGTCAGAATTGTGGAATATAAAGTCGCAATTGCGTTATAAAGTCACAATTGCGTTATATAAAGTCACAATTGCGTGATAAAGTCGCAATTGCGAGTTATAAAGTCAGAATTGTGTGATATAAAGTTGCAATTATGCGATAAGGTCGCAATTGCGAGTTATAAATTCAAAATTGTGATATAAACTCGCAATTGTGAGTTATGAAGTCAGAGTTGTGGGATATAAAGTCGCAATTGCGTTCTAAAGTCACAATTGTGTTATATAAAGTCACAATTGCGTGATAAAGTCGCAATTGCGAGTTATAAAGTCAGAATTGTGTGATATAAAGTTGCAATTATGCGATAAAGTCGCAATTGCGAGTTATAAAGTCAAAATTGTGATATAAACTCGCAATTGTGAGTTATAAAGTGAGAATTGTGGAATATAAAGTCGCAATTGCGTTATAAAGTCACAATTGCGTTATATAAAGTCACAATTGCATGATAAAGTCGCAATTGTGAGTTAAAAAGTCAGAATTGCCTGATATAAAGTCAGAATTGCGTGATATAAAGTCAGAATTGTGGGATAAACTTGCAATTGTGAGTTATAAAGTCAGAATTGTGGGATATAAAGTTGCAATTGCGTGATAAAATCGCAATTGTGAGTTATAAAGTCAAAATTGTGATATAAACTCGCAATTGCGAGTTATAAAGTCAGAATTGTGTGATAAAGTCGCAATTGTGAGTTATAAAGTAAAAATTGTGATATAAACTCGCAATTGTGAGTTATAAAATCAGAATTGTGGAATATAAAGTCACAATTGCGTGATGAAGTTGCAATTGTGAGTTATAAAGTCAGAATTGCCTGATATAAAGTCAGAATTGTGTGATATAAAGTCACAATTGCGTTATAAAGTCACAATTGCATTATATAAAGTCACAATCACCAGTTATAAAGTCAGAATTGTGAGTTATAAACTCGCAATTCTGAGAAAAAAGTCAGTCTTTTTTTCCTCAGAATTGGACTTTGTATCTCGCAATTGCAAATTTATATCTCACAATTCTGAATTCAGAATTGTGAAATAAAAAGTTCAAAATTACCTTTTAAATTGTTTTATTCCATGGCGGAAACAAGCTTCCATAATTTAATGTGTCCGTACTGACCGTAAGTATTAATTTCTTTAAAAAAAAATCTTTCTGACCCCAAACTTTTGAATGGTAGTGTGTATATATATATATATATATATATATATATATATATTCTCCATAATGTCCGTACTGAATAAAAGTATTAATTTCTTTCAAAAAAATCTTTCTGACCCCAAACGGTAGTGTACAGTGTTTCAGATAAATCCACCTTTCAAGTGCATAAAATCTAAACTGAATGGTTGGTTGCTTCACATGTCAATCAGTCCGCATCTTCCTGTCTAAGTGGGCTGCTACAATGCGGACGAGACCTTAGCTGTTAGCCATTAGTCAAAGATCTGGCTACGTGCAACTACTCTTACTGTAACCTGATGAGTGTGTGTTGTGTAAGTGTGTACCTGAGGTAGTGCACATCAGTGATCTCCTGCATGCACAGCCAACAGAACTGACAGGCACACACTGTACAGTTCATTCTGTTGCAGCTGCCATCGTTAGTCTTCATGATGTAGGCACCGCACCGCGGACAGGGCTTGATCTCCTCTGCATCTAAAAGAGCGAGAGCAGAAACAAACATCTTAGCTGGGACACCAAACAGATATAAGGCTAGTCCCTGAATATTTGAATCGTACCGCCAGGCTCCTCGTTGAACACGTAGAGTGTGGAAACATCATTGGCTCCTGACGTGTGGCGAGCGCGCTGACGTCTGGCTTGGTCGCAAGTCTGGTCTGGGTGCCACAGCTGGCGGCAGTGGTAGCAAAACTCGGTTTCACAGCCTTCCCGACCACAGCTTAGCTTGGGACACTCCGCACAGCCGTAAGCTATCACTGCATAGCTAATGAATGATAGAAACAACACAATAAAACATTAGTGATTATGCAATAAGTAAATTATTAGGGCTGGGCAAAAAAAAAAAAAAGATTTTTCAATTAATCGTTTTTTTTTTAAATGTGGTCGATTCCATATTGATTCTCAAAAGCCACGAATTGAACTTTTTCTGTATTTATTTCTGCAAACATTGAACATAATGGGCCCTATTTTAATGATCTAAGCGCATGGTCTGAAGCGCACGGCGCAAGTGCACTTAGCGCGTGTCTGAATCCGCTTTTGCTAGTTTAATGACGGAAAAAATGGTCGGCGCGCCAGGCACATGGTCCAAAGGGGTTGTACCTAGTCTCTTAATGAGTAATGGGTTTGTTTTGGGCGTAACGTGCAATAAACCAATCAGAGTGTCATCTCACATTCCCTTTAAAAGCTAGGTGCGCTCGTGCCATGGCGGATTCACTATTTACATGTGGAATATAGACACCCTCAACCTGATGAGTCATATTAAATACATTTTTAATATTTGGCATGTTTTTGTGCTGCCGCGTGTCCCTGTATGTGTAATAAGCAGAGTACGCGTGTTGTGCACCCGCCTATGGGCACATATTACTAACGCGCCCTTTAAATAACAAAATAAATACTGCGTCATTGACTTTACACCAGGTTTCAGTTGGTCAATGGCGCAGTCATTTTCAGTTGCCTCAAAATAGCAACACGCCAACAATGTGTCTGAAAACACCTCGTTTTCAGACCATCACGCCCATGGGCGAACAGATGGGCACGAGAGCAACTGCGTCGGGCTGAAATGATGCGCCAGGTGTATGATAGGGCCCAATATCTGATTGACGTTAATCTTATTACTAGCCTTCTCCACTAGATGTCATCCTCTTATTTACATTGCGCGATGTTACAGCGGGGGCCGTGTCATTCATTCAGTGCTTAACATGGGGGATGCAGGTGCGCCTTTCATGAGACGCTAAAGAGAACTGGCGCGCTGTGTGAGAAGTTTTGTGTACAGAAAGCTGTGCGCCTCAGACAGCGTGCAAATGATCAAATTAATTTTCTTTCACTTCTTGCGCTCGAACGGACAAATTCACACAAATTTCTCTCAAAATGCTCGCCTTGGCGAGTATCCTAGTAAACATAGACGGTCATGGCTTAAGTGAACGTAAACAGTAGAGAAATAACGCATGTGTATCTTTATACTAGATCCGTGCAGCTCTTAAAGTGACAGCAGCCTAATGTTCCTGCTGCTGTCTGTTTTTAATGTTCATCAAACAACAAATGACAAAGAAATCACTCATTGCTCTTCACTGAATAACTTTTTTGTAACTTAACCTTTATTTAATTTGTACAGTGAAGATTATTTGCAGTGTTATTTTACATTTGATTACTTTATTCAATTTCTGTACCTGAAAACTACTGTTAGGGCCCTATCATACACCCGGCGAAATGTGACGCCAGGTGAGACTCAAGTGTTTTTTGCTAGTTTCAGCCTGACGCAGTTATCATTTTCACATCTAGCGCCCACGTTGTTTCAATAGCGAATGCACTGTTCAGGCGCATTGTTGGCGTGTTGCTATTTTGAGGCACCTGCGCCATGCGCTTCAGACCATACGCTTAGATCGTTAAAATAGGGCCCTAAGACTTACTTGAAAAACCTTAAAAGCACTGATTATTTTATTTGTATCTTTGTTGTTATTTATTTGTGCTATTGGTTGTAGTTTGATTATTTGTTCTTTTTTTATTAATGATTGTTTGTCTTTAATAATCTTTGAAATTTATATTAGTTATTTTAGCTATGGTATCAAAATTGGAATCGAGAATTGTTAAATTTCACTGGTATCTAAAATATTTGGTGTCATAACCTTATTTATTAGAATACAAGGATACATGGGTCAGAAACAACAAAAACAATAACTATTTTTTTTTCATTTATTACTTTTTTATGGTGGGGCCAGTGAAAATTGAATCATTGAAATTTACTGAATCGAATCGAAAATCGAGAATCGAATCGAAACGACAATCAAATCGAATTGAGATCTTGTGAATTGGAATCGGGACATCTGTTTTGATACCCAGCCCTATAAATTATATTCAAAATAAGAACAATATGCAGCTTGTTAATCAATATTTTAATCACACATCATTTGATATGTGAACATAAGCCACCATCTAGCAGACGCCGGTGGTTACCGCCATCATCATTGATTCTGCGTGCTTCAGTCTCAGTAGTAAAGAGAGAGGATTCTCTCGGTCCCATGTGGAGCGACTGCAGGTGACACCTAATACTGTCTTGTTGACAAGAAATGCCAAGCAGCCACAGATTCCCATCACTACCCCGATCCAGTAACCATTACGAAACCAAAAGCCAGCCTCCAGAACTATACATAATGCAGCGGAGAACGTGCTTCACACTGCGGCGCGTGTGACACAAAGATCTAACACTTTTTTTACTCTTGCTCATTGGTTTTAGTTGGTTAAAGCAGGACTACAAGCTGGTATATGATTGAGGGTGACCTAGTAGACCATTTCAGTCAGGCTGGTTGATTGACCACCTTGGCTACGCTGGTGGAAAGCTGGTCTAACTAACTACCAGCAACAAACCAAAAAAAAAGAAAAGAAAGAAAGTTTGACCACATTAAACTTTTTTGAGAGATCTTTTTTTTTTTTCAGAAGAACTGAATTGAATTTTATTCAATATAAAACAGTTTCTTCTCACAAACAATTCCACTGAGTAATAATATTATGTGGTGCCTTTATGTCAGCAAGTTTGTTTTATGAAACACTTATTGCGACTAAAAACATACTGTAAAAATTTCAAGTGGGGATGCACAATATATAGTATTGTATCAGTTATCGGATGATTAGGTTATGTATTATATATAACGTTAATATTATAAGACACTAATAATTAATGACACTGTTAAATGTCATCTCAAAATGAATATCCATTTTTCATACTTTACATTATAATGTTGTGATCCGTAAATTCACTTGTAGCATTTCATTGCTGATTTTAGTTTTTAGTGTCTTTAATTATTAAAATATTATTTTTTTAAAATTCTATTTTTTATTAAATACAAATATATATATATAATAGTACAGAATTTTAAAAATGGCCATTTATCGTTTATCAGCCATAATGTAAAAAACAATTATCTGCCAGTATCGGCTAGAATATAAATATTATAATCTTAAGTTAAATTTCTGCTTTATATTTAAAATCAAAGTTACAAAGTGCCAAGATAAATTCACTGCACTTTTTCTACCACTTTGAATATAAATTATAGATTTAAAAAAAAAAAAAACCATTTAGATATTTTTAATATTATCTCATAATTTGCAGCAGGTATATTAGGCTGCTGTCACTTTAAGACCTGATGCACAGATCCATTATACTGTTACACATGCATTTTCTTTCTCAACTGTTTACGTTCACTCATTTTGACATTATTTAGTGTGTATTTGACTGTTTAAGCGCAATAAGCAGCGATAAAGAACTCAATTTAGTACTGAGAGGCGACTTTACGTGTGTGCACTTTGGATGTGAGCACCAAATCTGCGGGAATGAGAAAAATTATGCGCAATACGCACAATCCCACGCTGAAATTCAAGCCCTGTAACACCAACAATATTCATCCGGAGCAAATGAAATGGGTGAGTGAGGGGAGGAGGGTTTGTGTGTCGACTCGCTGTCGGAGAGATGAGAGAGAGAGAGAAAGAGCAGCTGGTATCGTGTATCTATTCTGTGGAAAATGAGTATTGGAAGCGTTTCAGATATTTCAGTATCGATATGTGGCGAAAAATCAATATTTTTGACAACACTACATTGCACTTAGTTTATTATTTCAGATGCCTTTTTAAAAGACTACAATTGAAAAAATTTATATATTATATATAAAAGTGGCTATTAAGAGGGACTGCGTTACACGCCACTGCTGAAATACAGCCGCATTTGGCGGTTTGGCGGGTGTTTATGTCAAGCCCTGTTCACATTTCTGTGCTAACCTGCAGTCTGGCGCCGGGCACCAGCGTGTGTCCGGGTCAGCAGCCAGAAAGCGGCGCAGCTGAAACTCTTCGAAGCGCTCCAGCAGTGCACCGTCATCCAGGATGGCACGGACATCGGGCAGAGCCAGCACTTCAGGGCACTGCGGGCAGGCGATACCCACACGGCTCTCCGAAATCTCGATGCGTAGGTATTGGCGCAGACAGTCGGTGCAGGCACGGTGCTGGCAGGAGGACAGGCGAGGGAAGTGGCCGCGTGGTTGACTCAGGAGGCAGAGCGGGCACTCGACCAGGTGCTCGAGCAGCTGATCCTGACTGGAGGAGGACAAGGACAGGACACCCATTGAGCCGCTGCTCCCACACTCCACTCCTCCCTCGTCATCTCCCACTCCACCTCCGTCCCCTTTCCCAGGATCTCCTCCATCCCTACCGCCCTCTAATCCAGCTTCACTGTGAGCCCGGTCCTGAGAGGAAAGACAAAATGACTGAGGGCAGTAATGAAAGTTATGACTTTTTCTCAGATGTGTTACATTAACTAAGAAAATGACACTCTGTTTCTTGGCAACAGGAAAAATGTGATGCTCCTAATAAAACAAATTAGATAAAATGGTTTGAGGGATGTCATGCATCTAATTTTTCACTGCGTGGAGCATGGAGGTGTCCCACTGGAAGTGGTCCAAATGGCAGCCCAAATGTCCAATGTGGGTACAGTTTTATTTTCATTGTACTGAAAGAACATCTTTCACATTTTGATAACATTTCCTTTTGTGTTCCAAGACGGAAAAAAGTCATGTGTTTGACAGACGATGACAGTTTAAAGCGAATAAAGGAGCGACTTGAACGAATTTTAGACTTGTGAGACATCGTTGTAGACAGTAATTAGTTTATCCACAAGGTGGCAACCGTGCCCTGGGGGCGTCGATTCACAAGGTAGTCGAAGAAAAACTGCATAAACAGAACAGACTGAAACGCATGCAAGCTACAGCGACAATGAAGGCCTACATAGACGAGAGATTGTGTGAAGAGGTTAGAAAGTACCTTCATTTGTACAACTCTAGCATGAAAGAATACAAAGATGTTTACATGGGTTGTAACTCGTGGTGAGAGATTGCTCAAAACTGCGCATGGGTCGAACGTCTGTGTATGTACAAGTCAAATGAAGTATACGTTCCAAGGCTGTGCGTTCGACTGTGCGCGTACACTAGCCTACGCGTAAGTAATACCCAGGGCTTTAGAAGCAGGGCAACAACTCACTGTGTGATGAAGCTTATAGAATTCAGTTATATACCCCTAAAATTCAGATATTGGGGCAAAAATTCCCCGTATGAGTTTTTGTCTCGTATTTATAAAATATGATACAGTTATCGCACGAGCAACCAGTGTAATATCACACAAGTGCTGTTTTTGTCCAGAATAGCACGAGTGCAAATGTGATATTGATTTTATACAACAGTCCAATAAATAAAAATTTAATATTGTGTTATATAATATTTTAGACACAATATTGTCTGTTTTTGTTACCTATAGAGCCATAGCAGAACCTATGGAAGCTTGTTTCAGCCATGAAATAAAAAATAAAAAAGGTAGTTGCGACTTTTTATCTCACAATTCTGACTCAGAATTGCGAGTATAAAGTCAGAATTGTGAGTTATAAAGTCAGAATTGCGAGATATAAAGTCAGAATTGCGAGATATAAAGTCAGAATTGTGAGTTATAAAGTCAGAATTGCAAGTTATAAAGTCAGAATTGTGAGTATAAAGTCAGAACTGAGTGATATAAAGTCAGAATTGCGAGATATAAAGTTAGAATTGTGATATAAAGTCAGAATTGGGAGTTATAAAGTCAGAATTGGGAGTTATAAAGTCAGAATTGCATGATAGAAAGTCAGAATTGCAAGATATAGTCAGAATTGTGAGATAAAAAGTCACAATTACCTTTTTTATTTTTTTATTTATTGGCGGAAACAAGCTTCCATAAGAACGATTCTGTGTCTCCGAGCAACACAGCATTGTTTCTGAATGCATTCGCGTTTTGAGCCAATCAATCGGGTGAACCAATGATTCAACGGCCCATTCATAAAGAGAGCCATTTACTTCATTCCTGAATGAATCAGCCGTTTGAACAAATCGAATGAATGAAGGCAGTTTTAGTTTCTTATTTAGAGTATTATTTCATTAAAAAATATATAATTTCATTTTCCTTATTAATAAAACAAAAACATTAAATGTATATTTTCAAAAATGAAAATTCTGTCATCATTTACTCACCCACATGGCCGTTGTAGCCTAAAAGGTTATGTGTAATAAATTCTATGTTGAATCAAATAAAACATTTCTTTCTAAAGCTACTTGTTGTAATGTCTATTTGATGCTTTTCTCATTTAACACAATAATGACTTTAAATTATATCTTGGGGGTAATTTCTCAGCCAAATTTGATGTACAATTAATTTGCGATATTTTTTTTTTTTTTTGGAAGTTGCATTCAAAATCCCCTTGGCTCGACAATCTGAGGGAGCATGTTTGATTGGGCATGATGCTTCTGAAAGGAAGTGAGACGATAAAGTGTCTACCAGGTAAAACAAACTATTACAGCAGCTGCTTACAGAATACAGAGATTAAACTGAAACATATTTAAGAGTTACAGACGGTATAAATGCATAAATGTCATCTTACTTGTTCCACATGTTCATGCTCATTCGGTGTGAGAGTAATGGCCACTTCCTCCTTGTTCAACGTCCCGACAGGCTTCTCAATCCTGGGGTCAGATTTGGGCTTTCGGCTGAAGAAGCTGAGGAAACTGAGGGACTGTGACTGCTGCTTGGGTCTCTTCATTGTTCAGAGCTGGACCGTCCAGCCAAAACAGCATGAGTGGATCGAGCTCCTTTTGTTTGTGTGTCTATGTTTGTTGCTTACGGTCTGATGCTGAACATTGGCAAATAGACCATTGTGAGGAAGTACGAAAATTGTCCACAACAGCGTTTCCTGACCAAGGTCATCCTTGTTTTCTTCTCACATAAAATGTTTTATGTTCCTTTAGTTATCTAAATGAACCACAAATGTTCATAACTGGGAAAAAAACAAAACATATAAACAGTATCAGTACATTGTGAAAGTTAGATTGTTGTAGAAAACATCTTGTGAAATTAATCTGCCAACTGGACCACAGACTGTAACATTCATATCAACAGTCAACATGTAATCAACATGTAGGAGACGCCAGACAGACGAAAAATGGTAGAGACTGACTTCTTTATTCCCTGAAGGATTCAGAGGCTCTGATGTGGAGGATGGGGTTTACTTTCACTTGTTAATGCGACTCTCCTCCACCTGACTCCACATCAGATAAACACATTACTTCAGAACATCATGTTCGAGCATTTTAAAACTGAACAGACATATCTGGCTTCAAAACTTAGAAATGTTGTCTTAGCAACTAACTGAAAAAAGAATAATAAGTTGAAGTTAAAGGATTAGTTCACTTCAGAATTAAAATTTCCTAATAATTTACTCACCCCCATGTCATCCAAGATGTTTATGTCTTTCTTTCTTCAGTCAAAAACAAATGAAGGTTTTTGAGGAAAACATTCCAGGATTTTTCTCCATATAGTGGACTTCACTGGGGTTCAACGGGTTGAAGGTCCAAATGTCAGTTTCAGTGCAGCTTCAAAGAGCTCTACACGATCCCAGACGAGGAATAAGGGTCTTATCTAGAGAAACCATCGGCCATTTTCTAAAAAAAAAATAAAAAATTATATACTTTTTAACCACAAATGCTCGTCTCGCACTGCTCTGCGATGCGCCACGCATTACGTAAGCATGTTGGAAAGGTCACGTTGCCCAACATCTTTGTTTTACCTTATTTTGTAAAGGCCGTTTGACTTAGTCTTTGTACGTTCGCTTTGTAGACACTTTCTCGGTACTTCCTCCTACGTGACCTTTGCAACGTTATTACGTAATGCGTGGTGCATCACAGAGCAGTGCAAGACGAGTATTTATGGTTAAAAAGTATATAAATTTTTATCTTTTTTTAGAAAATGACCGATGGTTTCTCTAGATAAGACCCTTATTCCACGTCTGGGATCGTGTAGAGCTCTTTGAAGCTGCACTGAAACTGACATTTGGACCTTCAACCCGTTGAACCCCAGTGAAGTCCACTATATGGAGAAAAATCCTGGAATGTTTTCCTCAAAAAATTTCTTTTCGACTGAAGAAAGAAAGACATGAACATCCTGGATGACATGGGGGTGAGTAAATTATCAGGAAATATTAATTCTGAAGTGAACTAATCCTTTAAACTACAAAAATTACTAAAACTAAAGCTGAAAAAATTAAACTAAATAGAAATGTTTTGAAAAAAAATGAATAAAATGACAAAAGCAAACAACAAAATTACTAAAACGTAAACTAAAATTAAAGCTAACAAAAATAAACACAAACTAATTTAAAATATTAACCTAATGAATACTAAAATTGTATATAAATAAGACTAAAATAAATAACACTCAATTTGACATTGTTCATAGTTCGTTTGTTATCTAATAAGAATACAAACTAAATGATTCAATAATAATAATATAAAACTAAGATAAAACATATTCAGAGCTTTACAGATAAACATTTTGATGTGGTCTCACATTAAATCTAATTAAACAGGCCTATAAAGCTACTTAAAAAACTGTACTTTATGGTCATTAGAAATAAAGAGAAAATCAATGACTTATTCTTTTGGTAATGGGTCTTAATAGTAAAACAACTACATTTCTTACACTTTTTAAAACAATTGCAGGAAAATCATGGTTTTGTTAAATGAGAAAAACAAAATTCCCACACTCTAAAAAATAACCCAAGTTGGGTTAAATATGGACAAACCCAGCATTTGGGTTGTTTTAACCCAGTGGTTGGGTTAAATGTTTGACCAACCTGCTAGGTAGTTTTATTTAACTCAACTATTGTTTAAAAATTACTATATTGCTTGCTTAAAATGAACCCCAAATAGGTGGGAAATTAACATTTATTAATATGTTTAATGTATTAATAAGTTTAATGACTAATAATTAAACAATAAACATTTATTAAATAACTTATTCATAAATGTTCACCTTTTGATTATTATTGTCGCCTTTAGTAATTATGTGTCTGATTTCCAACCTATTTTTGGTTCATTTTAAGTCAGCCTTATAGTAATTTTTAAACAATAGTTGAGTTAAATAAAACTACCCAGCAGGTTGGGCAAACATTTAACCCAACCACTGGGTTTGTCCATTTTCAAGCCAACTTGGATTGTTTTTAACCCAGCATCTTTGATGCTGTATGGGCCAAAAAAAAAAGATCAATATTTTGATCTCAGATCAGCAGCATTACGTAATGAACGTGAGGCTCTGTGTCTTCCACTGCTTCATCCCTCAACACAAACCAATAAACACGACAGACCCTTAATATCAAGGTCATTCAACACTCAAGCAGGGTTTTAAACGCACTGGATCGAGCTTGAAGCGTGAATAAAAAAGGTTATACAGTTGTAATGGAGGCTACATGATACATTAAATTAGGTGCATTTAGACATTCTGCTTGACTTCTAAGAGTCTAATTGCATAGATATCATTGTGATCTGAAATAATTTCCATCAATGCTATATTACATGCATGGAAAAGAAATACTTTTATCATGCATAATGCAGTGCCAGTGGACCTCAACGATGAGACAAAGCTCAAATGTGTTTTATAGCTTCTCTGGCCATAGAGCAGAATCCTGTGGCTGAGATCTTTGGATTGGCTTCGGTGTGTTTTCTTTTCCCTGGACTATTCCTGGACATGCACTCAACGGCTCTCGTGTTTAACCACATTAAGCAAAGTTGGGCAACAACTTGGCAAACCCAAAATATCAAAAGCCGAAACAATGCTATCATAGCTCTGTTTACAATGATATCAGGCTCTGTTGAAGAGTGAGGGGATCCCATTAATACCCTGACTAATAACTCTGATCAGGAAAGCATCGTGGCGATGCCGTTCAGGACGTTATATGAGGACACACCTCCACATTCAGGGCCAAGAGAGCATCGGTGATCCGACATTTACACCAACTGTTACTTTAATGATACAGTACGAATATGTATATTACGTACAGAATAACATACACTTCAGATGGTGCAGAAATATGTCTGTTTATCGCGCCTTTAAATTTCCTTCACTGCAATTCGTTGTCTACGACCAAAATGTGTATTATTAATTAATCAGAAGGTCTGACCAGGGCATCACAGCACTGCAGGGAGTGGCAAGGTTATTACGTATTACTGTTCACCCCTGCCAAATAATACACTTTTAAGCGTAAATGCAGCTTATGATACTCAAAAGCAGAAGACAAAATCGTCTTCTGAGCAAAAGATAGCGCACAATAATTTAATGAAATCAGCCTCTTACCTCCGCTCAGTGCGTTATCAGCTCAGCACCATCGGTTGGTTGGCTCCTCCCACCGAGCGGCTGAGGACGCGCGAGCTCTCGCGGCTCCTCCCACTGCTGTAAAACGTCGTCTATTTGGTTTCTTTGAGCGTTTTGCTGGATCCTGTGGTCCGAGATTCGCCGCATGACGTTGGCGAGGAGATCCCCTTGAACCTCGAGGTTCCCTCCTCTGCACACCGGCGGCGCCTGCTGCTCGAGAGGATGTAACGGCCTGCGGGAGAGAGCTGCTGCTGCTGCTGCAGTGAGCGGAATCGACGGATGACGTAGAATCACTTACTATGCCATTTGTTAATGAAACAGAAGCTGATAGCGATCTCTTCCTCTGGAAACAACAACAAAAGGCTGAAAGGGCTTTATAGAAAAGCTATAAAAGGCTTATCTGTTGTCTGTTCAGTAATTTAGCAAATATAAATGTGCAAATAAAGAGTATGGTTGTCACTGTAAATATATAATTTGTTATTATGTAGGCTATGTTCAGTAATTAAGCAAGAATGAAAATTGAGCACCAGTAGGCCTAATAGTATAACGGTATTATATTAGCCTATTACATAACAAGGCATTGATACTAATATAGTAGGCTATATAAAATATACGTATAATTAGCATTAGCCTAAGTTGTGTATTATGGACTGTGCATGGTACAATTGTTTGATATGCAGACTTTTTCTACTACGAGTAGAAGGCTAAAGAAAGAAATTGTTTTAATATTGATCATTGTTGTATTAATAATATACTAATATAATATAATGTTGCTGCTGTTGTTATAATATGCAAATTAGTTATTACGCCTATAACAATGAATCAAATGCGCTAAAAATGAATATAAAATCCTAAATCTAACACTAGCCTTTCCTTTATTTTAGCTATTATTAAAAACATTCCATAAACATATCATAAAAAGAGTTATGTAAAGTTAGAAAGCCAAAAACGTACCCGTAAACGTGTGTAATAGGGCCTAATATAATATAATATAATATAATATATAATGTTGCTGCTGCTGCTTTAATATAATATAATATATAATGTTGTTGCTGCTGCTGTTGTTATAATATAATAAGCAAATTTAGAATAATTAGGCCTATTAGTTATTACACCTGTAACAATGAATCAAATGCGCTAAAAATGAATTAAAAAACCCTAAATCTAACACTAGGCTTTCCTTTATTTTAGCTATATTAAAAACATTCCATAAAAAGAGAAATGTAAAAACAGAAAGGCAAAAATGTACCCGGAAACGCATAATATAATATAATATAATATTGCTGATGCTGTTGTTATAATATAATAAGCAAATTAAGAATAATTATTAGTTATTATTACGCCCATAACAATGAATTAAATGCGCTAAAAATGAATAAAAAACCCTAAATCTAAGAAAAGGCTTTCCTTTATTTTAGCTAAAAACATTCCATAAACATTCCATAAAAAGAGAAATGTAAAAATAGAAAGGCAAAAACGTACCCGGAAACACATTACTAATATAATTCGCTATAATATAACATAATAGTTTCTGCTGCTGTTGTTATAATATAATAAGCAATAAGAATAATTATTATTACGCCTATAAAAATGAATGAAATGCGCTAAAAATGAATAATAATAATAATAAAACCTAAATCTAACACAAGGCTTTCCTAGCTTTTAGCTAGGCTATATTAAAAACATTCCATAAACATGCCATAAAAAGAGAAATGTAAAAATAGAAAGGCAAAAACGTACCCAGAAACGCGTAACTATAATAATATAATATAATATAATACAATGTTGCTGGTGCTATTGTTATAATGTAATAACCAAATAATTATTAGTTAGGCCTATTATTACGCCCATAAAAATGAATCAAAAGCGCTAAAAATGTATAAATAATACCCTAAATCTAACACAAGGCCTTCCTTTATTTTAGCTATATTAAAAACATTCCATAAAAAGAGAAATGTAAAAATAGAAAGGCAGCGGCAACGTACCCGGAAACGCGTAACTGGGAAAACGGATATACGCAACGTAGCGGAAGAAAAATGTATACAATGGCAATTTGGAAATCAATTAAGTTATGAAAAAAGAGCATTAATTGCCTTTCTTTGTGGTCGGTGTGTTATGGAATGGCGGACTGAGAGCAGCAGTGCACCGTCAGACGCCGCTGTTTCGCCTCGACGGAACTGTGATTTGACGTGTCAGGCAGAGAGAGCAGGTATATTTATGACATCTGCTGAGCTTGACAGTATAGCTGGAGTTGAGTGTTTAGATTTGTGTTACATATCGACAGAATAAACGCACAGGCTGGGCGGAAAGAGTCAGGCAATTCAGTACGTGTACATGAAAACAGACTGCATTCTGTCGCACTACGAGTTTAAAATATCCTGTATGTGCTATAAATAACGCCAGTCTTATTTATGTTAAATGACACTGTAAGATTAGCATGTTAGCCCCTAAATGCGCCATGTATCTGTTAGAGGGGTTGTTGACGTGCATGTCAGTACAGTAACGACTGGTATTTCATTGTTTCCAAGGCTACTTTGGAGAATGAGTTGATTATTGGCGAGGGAATCCAGAGGAGGTTGCAAATAAAAAGGCTGACTGGAAGATGCCAAGAAGAAAACAGCAGAATCCACAACCTGTCAAGTGTAAGCTGCTTTTTCATCTTGTACTGTCGGCTAAATGATTTGTTTCATAAGTTTTGCTTTACTAATTCACAGAAAGATGATGATAACTGGTCGTGTGGTCTTGAGCCATTTAAACTTGCACACATCTGTCCAAAATCACCTGAATGTTAGCTATCATCAATAAGCAGATTCTTTGTTACAGTAATAGCAGGGACAGCTAGACTGTGTGGTTATATTATAAGCTATATATAATTATGTTGAATTTTTAATTAATTATTTTTATTGACAGGTCTCACAGAAACATAATAATTGCACTGCCATCTGTTTTGATCATCTTGATTTTGAATTGTGCTTCCAGGTGTCAGACAAGATTCTTCTGATGATTATAAATGTATCCGGTGTAATGACATGTATTATGTGGCTAACAAAACTAGGAGTTATTTCTGTGTTTGTGTGCTTGAGCTGAATTTAGCTGTCTGCACTGTGTAATTCACTTAATAGGAAGTAATTTTAGATTTTCAGTCGTAGATGGTGACTGTCATGGTAAATAATTGAATAATATTTTACTTGCTTTAAACATAACCTGCTGCTGAAGTATTGGTTGTTCATTGTTTGTTCTTTTCTTCTCAAAAAGTGGTCATTATTTTCAGTCTCGCCCAGTAGATGGCAGTAAATCTGCAGTAAAGCCAGAGCCTGTTAATACTGCATAATGGGCTGCTTATTTTTCCTTTTTGTTATATGAAGGTCACATTAAAGTCTTGGAAACATTTTACATTGCCTTCTTTATTTATCTTTACTATAACTTTTCATGTATAGTAGCTGTTTTTTACACTTGGAAATCTTAAAATATGAAAAATCATTATAAAAATGTTGTTACAGTTTTAGAAGTTAAGATAATCTCGCTGTTGTGGTCATTTTCACCATGACCAGCAGTTTTGCTACTAGTGAAGATAAAACGAACTATAAAAATGAATTTTTTATATAATCTTTAAAAATAGTTTATATGAAATATGATACATGTGATGTGTAAAGAAAAAAAAAAGATGTCACAAATTATGTTATTGTATTTCTAATCATGCAAAAATAATTAAAATACAATTTAATTGGAGCCAATAATTTTCTTCAGAAAATGTTTAAAATGACATTTTAACCACAGAATGCTGTTAAACACAGTACATAAATTGTGACTTGGTTGAAATGAGAAATGAAATAAACTAATCAGAGTGTGGAAAAAAAACATATATTTTTCAAAAATTCCACAGGGCCGCAAATGATGATAGTTGATTAATTGATTTCTTGTTGATTAATTGTTACAAATGAACATGATCCCACAAGATGGTGTGCAGTTTACTGTAAATCTTTGTATAATAAATAGAAGATTCAGTATTCCTCTTATATGAAGTTTGCATCTGATGAATGGGTTTCACGTGGCTTTAGTAGTTTTACATCCTTTGAAACAACAAAAAATATTAAAGTTGCCTATTAATAAAATAAAGAATAAAATAGATCATAACAAAAAATAAACCATAAAAAAGTAAATACAATAGTAATATATACACACATTAATATCAACAGGCATTATCACAAAGGTAAGGACAGAAATGGCTCACATACAAATATACATACATAGGTCAAGTTGCATGATCTTCCAGTGGACGCCATTGCTGCTGTATTTAACCATGACCCTTTGCTTTCAGTGGATTCTGAAGATGGTTTAGGCACTGTACGTCCAGCAAGCCTTACCTTTGAGAGCGACTTTCTCCTGGGACAAGAACTCGAGTTCTCAGATCCTGACAATGACAGCAAGATCATAGGCCTTGAAAAGTTCTCAGGTGAGTTACTGTACGAGTTTCCGAGGCTGACTTTGGTTGGGACGTGTTTCTGTCATCCAAATCCTAATCTGTGCCACTGTTTGAATGAGAATTGTGCCAGTTCCCTTGGTACAAACCAGTCTCATGCTAAGAAAATCGTAAAATATTTATTTTTTTTATTACAAAGACCAAATTTAATTCAGATTTTGGAAACTAGCTCGTATTACAGGGTTCCCACTGCCACTGAAAATCTGGAAATATTGAGGAATTGTAAAATTGTATAACAGTTAGAATTGAACATAGAAATTTCAAACCACTTTTTTTATTTGTGAAAGCAATTAATTACTTGACTATGACTATTACAGTGCTTATAGAAAATCATCATACCCCTTTGAAATAGGTACTTTACTTGTCGTACAGCCTGAAATCAAAACCCATTCCCAAAAAAAAAAAAAAAAAAAAACCTTCTCCAGTTGTATTTACAAATATTATCTTACAACATCAAAGTAATGAAAGAAAAAGGCAAATTCGGAAAATTAATAAAAAACTGAAAAACTAGAATAACATGGTTGGAAAAGTCATCAGTCCCCTGATTTAATACTTTGTAGTTTGCTTCGCTGTAAAAATTGCCAGGAATTTACAGGATTAAAGAGTATTATTTTACAATAAATTTCAATTTACAGTGAAATTAATGCATGTTGGGTCATTTTCTTACAAATTACTGTTAATCAAAAGCAGCATGATGCTAACATTACAGTAATTTACTGCTCTTGTTTTGCTGTGAAATTCGCATTATAAAGTTTTTAACCATGCCACTGTAAGAAATTATATTCTTTACCACTGTATTTGTTTTGAAGTCACTATTATGGTGATCAGTGTTCTGTTTGCTTGGGATCTTGGACCTTGTATAGTTACATTCAAATTTCTAATCTAGCAAAGTCAGAAGTGACAAAAGAATACATTCGATAAAACAATGACAAGCTAGAATATAAAATAAGTTAATAGGCTGATTTTAAGTTAGTCAAACTATTGAATATGATGATTTAGTTTTAGTGTTATTTCAGCATGAAGATTTACCAATATATTATTTCAAATTCTTAACTGTTTGTAGATGGATATTTCACAATAGTGAAGAAACTGCTGAGATTTATTTTTGAAAGATGTGACATCATCTTGCAACACAAGACTTTTTTTCTTATAAGCATCACCTATGAGGCACAGACATCAATACATCAAAACTACAAAACACAGCAATGGTGACATTCAACAAATAATAATAAAAAGATAAACTCTGAAGATTACATAATAAACCAACAACACAAACCGCTAAAAGTGAACCAAAAATATGTTCAGCAACATAGATAAAAAACTCTACAGCATAACCTATTCGTGCTGCATTGCATGCTGGGTACCTTCATAGTACATATGCACTGTAGAAATACAGTATGATATTTGTTTACAGCCATTTTTGTTTTCCAATACTGTAAACTCACTGTAAAACCAAGATTTTTTTACAGTACAATTGTAAAAACTTGAATGAAATTGGCAGCTCTGTAGATTTTACAATACATTTCTGAGAGTGCAGTTAAATACCAGAGAAGTCCTACTGTGAAAGTAATGCAATTATTAACCTGGAATATACTGTAATTTCACTCTAAAATTTTTAACATTGTTTACTTACAGCCATTAATGTTTTTGGATATGTCTGTACTAGCTTTGCACACCTAGGGGGAATATTTGCTCATTCTTCCTTGCAGAATTGCTCAAGTTAAGTCAAATTCTGTGGTGAGTTGCAATGGACTGCTCTCTTTAAGTCCATTCACAGATTTTCTATCGGATTTAGGTTGGCCACTCAAGGACATTCACCTTCCTATCCTTAAGCCGTTGCGTTGTTCTTTTGGCGGTATGTTTAGGATCATTGTCGTGTTGGAAGGTGAATGACCTGCCCATCTTCAGCTGTCTAGCAGAGGGACGCAGGTTTTACTCAAGAATTTGGATGTACTTGGCAGCATCCATTTTCCCTTCAGTCAGCAGGGACTGGGCGATTGGTCAGTATTGAAGAGAAAATGGATGCTGCCAAGCCCAATCTAGGTGTGCAAAGCTAGTACAGACATATCCAAAAAGATTAATGGCTGTAATTAAAGCAAAAGGTGGCTCTACAAAGTATTAAATCAGGGGACTGATGCTTTTCCCAACCCTGTTATTCTAGTTTTTCAAAAAAAAAATTTTTTTTTAAATTAATTTTCGGAACTGTTGCTTTTTCTTTCATTGCTTTGATGTTGCAAGGCAAAATATGTAAATAAAGCTGGAAAAGTAAATAAAAGCTGTAAATAAATAAAGCTGATGTAAGTAAATAAAGCTGATGGCTACTGAAAAATCTTGAGGATTTAAAACATACTGTATGCTTTAGATGATGAATTGCTGGCATTCATGAAGGGCCATATGTGCTCAATATGGGTAAGGACATTAACTGCAAAGACTGACGTGTAATGTTAGCGCTATTATGCAAACGTGCTGCATTTTGTCTGTCAGCGAGCAGTATGATCTTTCATGTACAGATAGGAGAAGAGAGCCTACCACCCTGGAAAATTTCTCTGGTTTTGGCATTCTGACAGAACATACAATTTGAAAATGGGAAATCAGGAAAAAATACAGTGTGCCGCAACTATTATATAAGGGTCATCAAGATAGTCATCACCATCAAGGACACATTATAATAAGGCATTTAGTCGTCATCATCATCATCTCCTCTCAGGGTCTTTATCATAGTTGTCATGATCATCATCATCATCATCATCATCTCCCCCTCATCATCATCAGCAGGACCATTATAGTCATCATCATTATCATTAGGCTGGGTAATCATCCACCTGGGGTTTCCGAAACGGGCGATATAAAGGCCCGTTCAGACTTCAGACTCACACATTTCTACACATTGCATGTGCATGAGGACGACGCTTGCAGAAGGAAACCGCCGTTTCACAGAAAGACAGTGAGCAGAAACACCGTAGCCTTGTGTTTTATTGGAGTTCCACCTTTTATTTGTTTCTATCAGAATTTACTTAACATTTGTCCACTGGCTTAGTGGGTAAGTATAAATGCGAAAAAATATTTTTCAAAATATCATCTTCAGCTGTTGATATTTTGTGCAGAATTTGTAGTTTTTGTACTTTTGAGACAATTCTAGATGCATACGATCTTGCATGAGAGGTTTCCCTAAACCATTTTGTGCATTAGTAACTTGTAGTACTAAGATACTAGTGTTACTGACTGTCAACTTTACATACTACAGATACTGAAATAGTGTCTTATTCTTTTGAAATTTTTGTTGTATTTGAATGCCTGCACACTGTCTCAGATTGCAGAAAACATATCTGTACAGCTGCATAATGTAATGCAGTGTCCTGCTGTGGTCCTGTACAGCTGACATCAGTCTGCCTGGCTTCCCCCTGGGAGACGAGGAGAGCTCCCCCTTCAGCCGCCTCAGTATGGAGAGTGACGCTGACGACCTCCGCGCAACCGAAAGCGAGCGTGAAGAGAGGGTTTCTGAGTCTGCCTTTCCCTCTTACCTCTCTTGCAGGGGCTGTGGTCAGCTCCTGGAAGACCCCCTGGGACCCGGCATGGACTTGGTGGGGCCCTACTGCATGCGCTGCTGCAAAGGGAATGCGGACGGCGTTGTGGACAGGAAGCTCTGCTCGGGCTTAGGCTTACAAGCGGAGTCTAGAGGGGGAGGGAATGAGGGCGCTGGTGGTGAGGATGGTACCCTGAAGCTCCACTCGTGCACGCTCTGTGGATTCACTTCGCGCTACACTAACCACGTTAAGAGGCACATGAAGACACACAACGGCGAAAAGCCATACGGGTGTCCGCTGTGCTCCTATGCGTCGGCGCAACTAGTGAACCTGCAAAGGCACTTGCGCATACACACCGGAGAAAAGCCCTATAAATGCAATCACTGCACATTTGCATGCAGTTCCTTGGGGAACCTGAAGAGGCACCAGCGCATGCATGCAGCCGTAAGCCCGGGTCAGAGTGCCACTCAGCCGGTCAGTGGCAGCTGTTTAAATCACACTACTGTGGGTCAGAAGGAAAAGGAAGGGGCTCCTGCCCCCACTGATGAAGGTAAGTAAGGTTTTGTCACCTTGAAAGAACATTGAACAGAGTTTTACAAAGAGTTATAATTCAGCATCCTTCAGTTGCAGGTGCTGTGCAATCTGTCTCACGTCCCCACGTGGGAAGAGATGGGAACTACTTGCAGACCTTTGATGGCCTCAGGCTTGCACAGCAGTCATCGACAGGGGTGTTGCAGTCGGGACAGGCTCCATCTGAACCCCCCATGTTCTTCCCCTTCACTTGTCGTCTATGCGGCATGGCCCTGGATGACGAGGACGGATCCTCAGCCCAGATCTGCGCCAAGTGCACCCTGGAGATGCTGACTAAGGACACACCAGGTTGCCCCGCTGAGCGAGGGGACAAGGTCTACACCTGTGCTGCCTGTCCCTTTCTCACCCACTACCCAAACCACCTGGCCCGCCACATGAAGACCCACAGCGGAGAGAAGCCATACAAGTGCCCGCAGTGCGACTATGCCTCCGCCCACTTTGACAACCTCAAGCGGCACCATCGTGTGCACACTGGGGAGAAACCCTACAAGTGCCACCTGTGTGACTATGCCTGCGGCAACCTGGCTAATCTCAAGAGGCACCAACGGGTGCATTCGGGTGCCAAACCCTTTCAGTGTGCAATCTGCAACTACAGCTGCAATCAGAGTATGAACCTGAAGCGGCACATGTTGCGCCACACGGGTGAGAAGCCCCATAAGTGCCAAGAGTGTGGCTACACCACTGGCCACTGGGACAACTACAAACGACATCAGAAGAAGCACAGCCTGACTACAGATGGCTGGGTTAAAGTGCAGATGCCTGGAAATGAGGAAGAGGTGGAGGACGAGGAAGAGGTGTAGCCTCTTATTGCAAGACAGTCGTCCATATGAGATTTTACTGAATTGTTGGTTGTCCTTCTTTTCTTTTGTGCCCAGAATTATTTTTGGAATTGTTCACAAGCTGCTACATGAAGTCATGCACAAATTTAAAGGGATAGTTCACCCAAAAATGAAAATTATCCCATGATTTACTCAACCTCAAGCCATCCTAGGTGTATATGACCATCTTCTTTCAGACGAACACAATCAGAGTTATATTAAAAAATATCCTGGCTCTTCCAAGCTTTATAATGGTAGTGAATGGCGCTCCTGATTTTGAAGTCCAAAAAAGTGCGACTCCAGGGGGTTAATAAAGGCCTTCTGAAGCGAAGCGATGGGTTTTTGTAAGAAAAACATCCATATTTAAAATTTTATAAACTAAAATAACTAACTTCTGGCAGACGGCCTATGCAAATCGACTTATGGCGAAAGAGTAACCTCTGACCCGACACATGACGTATTGACGAACGCAGAAGCGCAGAGGCTAGAGCAAAACAAAACACCAGTCATGAATTAGAAGTCTAAAACGAGAATTTTTAAAGAGAAATGTTGCCCAGCCACGGTTTGTTTGAACCGTGAGAGGGGTCTAAGCTTACGCTACTTGTATATCCTACATCATACGTTGCGTCAGAAGTTACTCTTTTGGCGCAAGTTGACTTGCTTAGGCCGTCTGCCGGAAACCCATTGCCTCGCTTCAGAAGGCCTTTATTAACCCCCTGGAGTTGTATGGATTACTTTTATGATGGATGGATGCGCTTTTTTGGACTTCAAAATAAGGAGCCTCATTCACTACCATTATAAAGCTCAGAAGAGCCAGGATATTTTATAATATAATTTCGATTGTCTTCATCTGAAAGAAGATAGTCTTATACACCTAGGATGGCTTGAGGGTGAGTAAATCATGGGTCAGTTTTCATTTTTGGATGAACTATCCCTTAAATGTTACCTGAATGTCCTAATGTAGGGGTTGTCAAATCCTGCTCCTGGAAGGCCAGGAGACTCTAAATAAACACGCCGAAGCAGCTAATCAAGGTCTTCAGGCTTATTCAAAACTTCCTGACAGGTCTGTGGGAGCCAGTTGACGCTAAACTCTGCAGGAAGGTGGTCCTCCAAGGAGCAGGATTGGACATTCCTGATTAATGCCTTTGAACAAGGCAAAATGTTTGTGTTACCCAAAGCTCTCTAAGAGCGTTCTGAGCCTGATTGTGGTTCATTTATCAGTGCCAAACAGACACTACTGCACCACTGCCATAGGAAGTTCTTCTTTAAGCCTGGCGCAACGTTGCATGCACTTAAGTTTACCTTGGTTGACTGTTTTGAGGTTTTATGTAATTGATCATTTTCATTCTTCTCAACCATACTGGTGAAAATGCCTTCAAAGATGATCTTTGATCATATTGTTTTTACTCTCAATAATTCTGGGGGATTGTGTTGCCTTTTATTGTTGTGTGTATTTTATTGATTGTGAAAAATGCCATTTGTCTGAGTTTACTTGAAGCAAAATGTTGCATAGTGGATTTTTGTGTCATGCTGAACATAGAGCTTTTATTTTTGTATGTAATTTTATTTTTTATCTCTTGAGGAATGTTTGGCATGTATTTGCCACCCTTAGCTATACTGAAGGACGACAGTAAACGTAAACCCAATTATGCAGTTAAACCTTAAGGTTGCCAAGAAATGACTGAACATTGAAATCTTGTAGGTGTGTGGTGCTTGAGTGTTTTCTTGTTATTATGCAGTGGTTTCATTAATGCCTTAAATATTCTCAAATAAAACAGTTTGTGTTGAAACTTCTGCTTAACTTCTTCATCTCAACTTCACTTTCAGTCACAAAACTTAAGTTACTAGTTGCCAGCAGGATGTGATGAAGATGCTGAGACAGGCAGTATGTAATCCTCACACTTTATAATGAGAGCTGTAATCCTCCCTGTGCTCTGCTGCGAACAGCACCAGTAAACATGCTAATGAAGACACAGCCCTGGGCAGCACCAGAGCACTAACAACTCTTGCAGTGATCTTCATGCTGTTAGATTCATGTGAGAATGAGTTTGAAGTGCTGTTTTGAGCCCAAAGCTTACATTAAAAAAGGAAATTTGACAATCTAATCTTTGAATGATGATTCAAATTATAGGAGGAAAAAAAGCTACTACATGCTAATGGTGTTTTTATCCAGGATCATTTGCGGTAGGTTTCCTGTGTGGGATTTTACCAAAGTCCCTTTAAGACAAGTCATTTCACTCGGCGGCCATCTTTGAAACGCCTCTCGGGGATGCAAGTGCAGCTCCTATCTCTTTGAATGGGGAAACATCAAATTCTCCAAAGCTGTTCACCAAGCTTTCTTTTAAATTTCATGTTTGAAATCACCAATGAAATCTGACAACAACTGTCTCATAAATTTTATTTCTAAGCGCTCGAATCATGACAACAAAACTGCATTTTTCAGTGGATTAAGCTGAAAGCGCGCGTGCGTTTGACTATTTCTATAGACCTTACGTAGCCCCGCCCCTTTTCAGCGCTGCGCTCGTTGTCTTTTGTCTTCCGGTTTGTATTTCCACAGCGATCTTACGTATTTATGAATGAACTGCTCGTTTTAAAATCTTTAAAATCTTCTACTGACATTTGTTAAGACATCTGCTTTAAACATTACAATGCTCATGATAACTTTCTTTAACTCTACAACAAGTAAATCCACTTCACCAGCTAAATATTCTTTGACAGTGATGCCATAGAAATATACAGAGCTACCGCAAAAACGGAAGTTCAAAGACAGTATTATAAAGATGGCGGCGCGCTTGTTTCTCTGGCGCATAAGGTCTATAGGAACCGGAGCTTCTAACGGCTGCTGCAGTGACGCGATGACTTTAACAGTCGGCGATTGGCTCTTATTTAGAAGGCGGCCATGTTGCGCGTTGCATTTTCTCCCATTCATAATAATACGAGTACACAGTCTTTCTATATATAAAGTCTTTGATTCTATTAGCTAATCATATAAGTCGATAAGACATACAGTATATGATAATTTCACATGCTGAAATACCCATCGTACTATTGTTATCAAACCAAGGAAGAGAAAACAATTCACATACACAGAGTAGCGTTGTTTGGCACCTAAATTTATTGAAACCCAGAAGGCTCTAACTTCCATTCTTGGATTTAAAATGAAGTGACGATTTAAAAAATAAATCATGCTCATAAGCTTTATGAGAGATGCATAAGATTTAAGAGTACAGTTGGTTTACCCTTTTCATCCTAGATGATGATGATGCTGGTGAACATACTGAACATGGCAATCACAAATTACAGTCATCAGTTAAAATATAGTCAGCCATACAGCACAAAGTATGAGAACATGAAAACAACATTCCGCACAAGGGAGGAATCATCTGGGATGAAGGATATGGGCATTTCATTCAGTATCCAGTATCAATGCAGTCAAAACCCCCAGCATAAATGTGAGATACAGCCATTTCCCAAGCACCATGTGATCACAATCCTCTGAGATGATTGCCACAATGAACTGGTCAGAAGTTTGGACACATTACTATTTTTAATGTTTTTAAAAGAAAATTCTTATGCTCATTAAGTCTGAATTTTTTTTGATCAAAAATACAGAAAAAACAGTAATATTGTGAAATATTATTACAATTTAAAATAATGGTTTTCTATTTTAATATACTTTACAAAGCTGAATTTTCAGCATCATTACTCCAGTCTTCAGTGTCACATGATCCTTCAGAAATCATTCTAATATGATGATTTATTATCAATGTTTGAAAGAGTTGTGCGGCTTAATATTTTTTTTATAACCTGTGCTATTTTTTGCTTTTTTAGGATTCATTGATGAATAAAAAGTTAAAAAGAACCGAATTTATTCAAAATTCGAAATCTTTTCTAACAATATACACTATCCGTTCCAAAGTTACTGAAAAAATGACTGAGGACAGTATATTTTTTCCTTTTTTTTCCTGAAAGAAATTAATACTTTTATTCAGCAAAGATGTGCTAAATTGATTTAAAAAAATGATAGTAAAGATTTATATTGTTAGAAAAGATTTCTAATAAATACTGTTCTTTTTAACTTTTTATTCATCAATGAATCCGGAAAAAGTATCACAGATTCCCAAAAAATATTAAGCAGTACAACTATTTCCAACATTGATAATAAATCAGCATATCAGAATGATTTCTGAAGGATCATGTGACACTGAAGACTGGAGTAATGATGCTGAAAATTCAGCTTTGCATCAGAGAAATAAATTGTATTTTAAAGTATATTAAAACAGAAAACGATTATTTTAAATTGTAATAATATTTCACAATATTACTGTTTTTTGATCAAATAAATGCAGGCTTGATGAGCATAAGAGACTTCTTTCAAAAACATTAAAAATAATAATGTGTCCAAACTTTTGACCGGTAACACACATAGACACACACACAAATATGTATGTATATATAAAGGAAAAATGAAAGTTTGGAATGATATTCTTCAAAACAAAGTGTACAAAGACAATCACTGAAATTTAAATGTGAAATTTGTAAACACTTCTTTTTCAACAATTTTCTACAATTTTGTAAACACTGATAAATGTTAAGTTTTTAATTTTTTTATACAGCCTGGATTATATTTGATCAACTGTACTTGTTTGTAATATACTAAAGATAATACAGGTATTAGTAAATATTCAGAATACTTTTTTATTTGCATTTACATTTATAAAAGTGACATTACTATGGTTTTACTTTTTTGTGCAAAATGCTTTAGTGAACTATAATTTTGGCATTTATGAGAAACCTTTTTAATATATTGGTTTGAATAACAGAACACAGACAAAACGCACAAAAAACAAAACAAAAATCAACTGACAGACCTACAAACCTCTTGCAAATGTTCCAGGATGTTTTCCCACAGTTAATATCTCAATAAATACCCAAGCCATCTACCTTTCTTAATACTGTGCAAAAAATCACGGGTTCAGCTAGTGCAAGCGGGCCTGCCGAACACACCGAAAACAAAGCGAGATTCAGGACACAGCGGAGGCCAGAATGAGAGAACTTGTGTCCGGTGCTACATTTAGAGAAGTTGAACTGTAAGGCGGTTGAATCAGCGCAAGGCAGAGAACAAACAGGCCACAATAAAGAGGGTGATTTTCATCGAGGATATGCAATGAATATGCAGTAGGCATCAGGTGGAGTTAGCTGCGAGATTACCTTTCCTGAAAACATAGGAATCTGCAGAGATCTACCAAGTTATAGGTCAATTTGTCGCTACTACACAAGAGGTTGAGCAACATTGGCACACTGCACGATACGAAGCAGAACACTTCTCTATTAAATAATAGATTTTATGTTGACAGGAATTTGTGCCTACAAAATGACGACATGAGAGGAAAAGCACAGTTTTGTGTCTCTAGTAAGGAAGTACGATTCAATGAAGCCCGTCTGCAGAAGAAACTTTCATCACAGCCTAAATTAACATGCAGTAACTTGCCCTGAGGTGCTTATGTAACCTTGTATTAATTTAACCTTTGAAATCTCCAATTATGCCTCAAATCTGAAATTATCCGATTTTTGTTACTTTAATTGAGCGAGGACTGAATCTGAGGCCTCTCATAAAACTAATGAGAGACTTCATAGGCCATTTCAGGGACCCTTAATGTAATTCTTTCAGAAAGGGGTTACAATATTGCAGAAACGGGCATCTATTAAACTACACTCGACGCAGAGAAACCGCTAAATGAATCCGACTCCTTCAGTCCAGTCTATGAGGGCGACTCCATCACAGGTCATCGTCCCCTATTCCTTCAAAAGCGTAGTTTCCATGGAAATCATTGCCACTGATGTCACTGGCTGAGTTGGAAGAACTAAGTCCTCTCAGGGAGACAGAAGACAGCTTGGTCTGTGGAAATAAATAAATAAAGGGAACAGGAGATGTAAAAACTCATGTTTTTGTTAACTAAAACTACACTCTCAGAGACAGCTAGGGGTGTTTGTTCAGCACATCCCACAGATCCTCAGTTGGATTTAGATCTGGGGAATTTGGAGGCCAGGGCAACACCTTAAATTCTTCATCATGTTCCCCCTTAACAATAGCCCCTTTCGCACTGCATAGTTTTAGGAACTCAGTTATAGGAACCAGTGTGGTTCAATGAGAACTAATTTCTCCACTGGGCCATTTTCCTGGTTGCATTCGCACCGGCAGTAGGAACTCTGTATACTTCACTTTCCGCGTCCGGTGTAGTGACAAATTGGGTCCCCCCTGAAATCGGGTCTCCATTAGGACCGCATGCGATCCCATTGGTTCAAACTGCTTTTAACAGGTACTCTCTTTAGCGCCTTATCACAATTCCTTCAAAATCATGTTATGATAAATACGGTTTCAACTACGTTATAATGACCATTAATGTCTGCATTAGTTAGCTTATGTACTAGCATAGCATACAGATACCCGATTAACCTGATAGCATAGTATATACACACATTTGCATTTACGTATTCACAATCATCTTTAATGTAATTATGTGTTAATTTAAGTGTTAAATGTCCAATATATTTTTAGTTATAAATAAAAAAAAAAATTAATGATGTTCAATGATTCACTTAATAGGCTATTATAGCTATTATTTATTAATTAACAGTTAATCAAGTGTAAGAAATTACATTCAATTGGTTTTATTTTGCACTAATTTGTTTTCTTACGCATTATATAGTAAGCTATATGCGTATTTTAAATTAATATCATTCGTACATACTTAAGATAATCATTAACTGACAGTTTGGGGAGACCCAATTTCAAGGGAGGACCCGATTTGTCTTGACACTGGATGCGTCCTGCGCGCAGTTGTGTCCGCACAGCTTTTAAAGTATACTCAACCACAGATGAGTTATTATGGAAGCTTGTTTCCGCCATGAAATAAAAAATACAAAAGGCAATTGCGACTTTTTATTTCACAATTATGACTTTTTTCTCAGAATTGTGAGATATAAACTCTCAATTGTGAGTTATAAAGTCAGAATTGCGAGTTATAAAGTCAGAATTGTGAGATATAGAGTCAGAATTGCGATTTATAAAGTCAGAATTGTGAGTATAAAGTCAGAATTGTGAGATATAAAGTCAGAATTGCGAGTTATAAAGTCAGAATTGCGAGATATAGTCAGAATTGCGAGTTATAAAGTCAGAATTGCGAGTTATAAAGTCAGAACTGCGAGTTATAAAGTCAGAATTGCGAGTTATAAAGTCAGAATTGCGAGTTATAAAGTCAGAACTGCGAGTTATAAAGTCAGAATTGCGAGTTATAAAGTCAGAACTGCGAGTTATAAAGTCAGAATTGCGTGTTATAAAGTCAGAATTACGAGTTATAAAGTCAGAATTGCGTGTTATAAAGTCAGAATTACGAGTTATAAAGTCAGAATTGCGAGATATAAAGTCAGAACTGCGAGTTATAAAGTCAGAATTGCGAGTTATAAAGTCAGAATTGCGAGATATAAAGTCAGAACTGCGAGTTATAAAGTCAGAATTGTGAGTATAAAGTCAGAATTGCGTGTTATAATGTGCAATTGTGAGGGAAAAAAGACTGACTTTTTCTCAGAATTGCGAGTTTATATCATGCAATTCCGACTTTATAACTCGCAATTCTGACTTTATAACACAATTCTGAGAAATAAAGTCAAAATTGTGATACACAAACTCGCAATTGCAAGAACAAAAGTCAGAATTTTGAGATAAAAAGTCGCAATTACCTTTTTAATTTTTTTTATTTAGTGGCGGAAACAAGCTTCCATAACATTTTGTGTGACTTGTGCCGCAGTAGATCTTCTGTTGGCTCAGACCAGACGGGATAGCCTTCAGTGCCCTCGTGCATCGATGAGTCTTGGCCTCCCAACACCCTGTCACCAGTCTGTGTTTGTCCCTCCTCGGACTACTGTTGGTAAATTCTCACCACTGCTGACCGGGAGTGACACACAAGCCTTGCCATTTCAGAGATACTCTGACCCAGTTGCCTTGCCATAACAATCTGACCCTCGTCAAAGTCGCTCAGATCTTTATTCCTGCCCATTTCTCCTGCATCCAACATGTTGATTACGATTGTTTGCTTACCATCTAATCTACCCAGACCTTAATATGAGGCTTCACCATGTGGCAGATACTTCTTATTAATTAATACTATAATAATCTATAAATAATGCTAAAATAACACAGGTTACATAGCAAGTTGATTATAAGGAAATGAAAAACAGAGACAACTCACAGAGAGTTTGACTACTTGTTCACGGCTGGGATCAGGGGAATCCTGAAAAACATTCATGCGAATCGCAAATTAGCAATGCTTCATCTTCCATAGCAAAAGTAGAATTTGCATTAGCAAAAACCTCCATGCCCACCAGTAATGGAGGAGACTTCACAGCTTGCTGACTGTCAGATCGCTGGAACGAGCCGTTCAGTCGCTTCTTCTGCATCTGCTGGAAACACATCACAATCACAAACTTAGAGAAAAAGAGAGAGAATGCTCCTCAAATACACATGCGGGCCTGCCGAACACACCGAAAACAAAGCGAGATTCAGGACACAGCGGAGGCCAGAATGAGAGAACTTGTGTCCGGTGCTACATTTAGAGAAGTTGAACTGTAAGGCGGTTGAATCAGCGCAAGGCAGAGAACAAACAGGCCACAATAAAGAGGGTGATTTTCATCGAGGATATGCAATGAATATGCAGTAGGCATCAGGTGGAGTTAGCTGCGAGATTACCTTTCCTGAAAACATAGGAATCTGCAGAGATCTACCAAGTTATAGGTCAATTTGTCGCTACTACACAAGAGGTTGAGCAACATTGGCACACTGCACAATACGAAGCAGAACACTTCTCTATTAAATAATAGATTTTATGTTGACAGGAATTTGTGCCTACAAAATGATGACATGAGAGGAAAAGCACAGTTTTGTGTCTCTAGTAAGGAAGTACAATTCAATGAAGCCCGTCTGCAGAAGAAACTTTCATCACAGCCTAAATTAACATGCAGTAACTTGCCCTGAGGTGCTTATGTAACCTTGTATTAATTTAACCTTTGAAATCTCCAATTATGCCTCAAATCTGAAATTATCCGATTTTTGTTACTTTAATTGAGCGAGGACTGAATCTGAGGCCTCTCATAAAACTAATGAGAGACTTCATAGGCCATTTCAGGGACCCTTAATGTAATTCTTTCAGAAAGGGGTTACAATATTGCAGAACCGGGCATCTATTAAACACATGACCACGTTTATTCTCATAAAACACATTCCTGGTCTTATTTTGCAGGATTCATCGATGCATATTATTACAGCAAAAAAAGAAGTTTCATAGTCTTTCATTAAAGTGCAGTAACTTGAAAACAATAGTTGTTTTTGCTCTGAAACGACTTTCAAGGCCTTTTTTTTTTTTTTTGCAGCGCTCAATTTTGACAGTCTGAAGAAAATCCAGTTTCACATATGCTACAGTATGACACATTAAGCCTATTATCCTGAAAGGGTTTATCATGCCAGTCTCATATAACAAAAACAAATTCATTGTGACTCAAACTCTTAAACGCACATTAACCAACTGAAAGATTTTCCACAGATATTTGACAGGTCTTTACAAGGCGGCAAACATAGACCTACTGACCTTTTTAATGCTTCCGCCAGATTTCTTCACCATCAGCTCATCCACCATAGACTGCAGACAGATACTCATCATGATGGCCTGGGGGAAAAAACAAAAAGTCCCTTAGTCCGGTGGTCCTCAGTGATCACTTGTAGCATTTAAAATAATAGTTTTTTTATTTTTAGCATATTATTTTTCATTTATTTAGACAATAGTATTGAATTTCAACATTCTGCGATGGATTCGGCACTGACCTGTGGACTGGTGATGGTGACCCACTGCAGACGGTCTTTGCTCATCAAGTACTCGAAGGCCAGCTCTAGTTTCACGTCGCATTTACTGGAACTGCTTGGGTTCGCGGTACCGTTCGCCACTGGCACCTGCTGTAGAGTCAAGCCGGGTCATCCCAAATACGATCATCATAATCATTGTTATTTGTGTCGAGGCAATTACAGCCGCCATTTCTAAACTCCTCTACATGGCAATTACCTTCAAAGCTCAATTAGTCATCATTAGCTCTGCTCTAAATGTCATCGTCCTCATAATTACATTGCATCATGAGCACAAAACACAAAAGTATCTCATTAGAATCTTCTCAGATGACACAAAACAGTCAACTTCTTTACACAGACACGGGAAACTCTCTCAGTTCCATTATAAAGACATGGCTGTGCAGTCCCAGCATCCTCAGCGTCCGGTCTTGGTCTCAGAGGACGGCCATTCTGAGCTCATTAGTAACACAACTCTGCTATTCTAGGGCAAAGACCAAGCCAAGACCACTGCACAGTGGAGCAACTTCCACTCGCTAATGAAACGCCAGAATCCACATTCAGAATGATTTCGATCATCTTTCCTTTGTTTCCTAATTCTAGTACAGTAATATGGCTGCAGAAAACCATGAAGGCATACATTTTGTGGGAGTCCTGTGAAATAAATATGGATGTATAGATAGACGAGTGTCAGGTAGCTGACTGTTATACAGTAAGTGAGCAAAGAGACAAAGAGCACAGTCTCTTTTCCTGTTGTAAGTGGCTTTTTGGTCGTCCTCGTTGCAACTTCCCATTTTCAGAAATAGACCGACCAGACATGCCTGAAGGGACAGTCATAGAAAGAATTTGGAGAAGAGTCTGGAGATGTAAAAGGAAGTTTTCCTACATCCGTACTGTGAAAAGTAGTACAGATAATTTGGAAAAATAAGGGGGTTTCAAGTTAAATTTGAGCATTTTGAACATTATAAAAAGTATTTTTATAAAGATTTCAATGAACCAGGCTAAAATAAAATTAACTATTGCTTGCCTGTTTAATTTAAAGCAAACAAACAAAGAAAAACGGTCTAATTATGTCTAAAAAAACAATCTTTTTGTTCAAAAACATGACCTTATTTGACTTCACAGGGTCAAGAACCTCTCTTAACTCTCCACATACTTTAGGAGTGGACTCTGGAACTGTGCAACTGCTAAATGACAAGTTTTTGTGCAAATTCAGCCAACCAGACTCTGCAAGACACTTGAAATGTCTAGTGTTGTCAACAACATACTAAACAGTACCAGTTGTTTTTAATCTTAAGCTTGTATGATTTTACCGTCTTCTGCTGGGTTCAGAATATTTTTGTCTGTTACGATAGTCACTGTGTCAGATTATGCGATTTTGACTTTTAAATTCTTGTCATGGACAAGAAACATATCAAACTACACACTGGTTTTACCTACACTCGAGTCTGCGCAGTAGTGAGCGTGAAGTTGAGCCGCGGTATCTAGGCTCCGCCTACACTCCCACAGAATCGGTTCGTACAGTTCACAACTCATTATGTCGGTGTGAAATAAACAGTTATGGAAATGTAGAAATTAAAGTCAAAGTTCCAATCTCTGCCCGAAAATCCAGAAAAAAGTCTGTTGGTGCCTCAGTGACTACTTCGCTCAGAGAAGCTATCAATCACAGCTGTCAATCATGACGTCAAACCCACGTTTTTATAGTATTTATATAGGTTGTCGTCCACTATGACACACTATATGAGATAAAACGATCGACGTCCTGACGACCATTGTTGTTTACAAATCCCCACAACACCCTACATCAAATAGATTGTGCCAAAATCAAGCTGATATCGTGTAGTCTGAACCGGCATAAATGTGTGGTTACATTTACAATTGCTCTGCAAAATCCGATCATTTGAATTGGAATCCGCATGATCAGGAGTTTCGCACACATATTTCGCTTGTGTTCAATTTGGTCAGGCGAATTCGCTGCGTTGACCAACAGAAAGCTGCTTGGTTTGAAAGTGGCTAATGTGTGAGCTGTGCTTCATACGTCGCTACACAATCGACAATGGAAAATTTTGCTAATGCAACCACACCTTAAGATTTTGTATTGTAAAAGACTTCTTTTATCAAACTTACAGATGAAGTGTCATTCTACTTACTAATAAAGTTCTTTTCACAGGTTTTGCTATTACATTCATATTTAGACATTACAAAATCACAATTATAACGCTTACATTTTTTTTACGGGAACACACAACAAAGGGGGTGAGGCCATGTTGGGCTGTTTTAGAGAAGAGGAAGAGTTGTTGTAGTCAGTGTTGTTGTCATGCCGTCATTTTACGCCGGACTGCTTCACAAACGAGGGTCAATTCAACGCTGGTTTTGCACAAAAGATTAACATGACGGCACATGCTAGTCGATGAGTTGAATCAACTCCACAGCAACTACATAAATTTATCCACTAACCATTCAGAAACATCTAAAAGTTGTAACTTCTTCCTGAGTCTCTCCATCAGTGTCGACTCCGGTTTGAACAATGTAAGGCTGAACACCGTTACTGACAATCCTCATTTTGGCTGCGTGAGATTCTCCAGCTTTGTTGTTGTTGAGCGACCGAAGCGCGAGCTGTTAAAGCTCCGCCCTCTTCTGGAAAGGGGGCCGGGAGCAGCAGCTCATTTGCATTTAAAGGGACACACGGCGTGTTTTTGCTCACACCCAAATAGGGGTAAATTTGACAAGCTATAATAAATGATCTGTGGGGTATTTTGAGCTGAAACTTCACAGACACATTCTGGGGACACCAGAGGCTTATATTACATTTTGTAAAGGAGGCATTATAGATCCCCTTTAATGGAAAATTTGGCTAATGCGACCACACCTTTAGACTTTGTATTGTAAAAGACTTCTTTCATCAAACTTACAGATGAAGTGACCCGCCAGCATCTCATGCGTGTGACTTTGAAGCTGCCCTCTTTCATCTGTTCGCTGGGCAGTTTGACATGAAAGTTGAGTTCATTATTGCCGGCACCGACTATAACATGACAGCCCTTCTCTGGAAAATCTGTGATGCAGGGATCAAACTTGATATAGCCGTAGTACTTGAGTGTCTGAGCCAATCTGATGAACTGTGGGAGAAAACATAGTTAGACACACAGATGGTAATCTAACAGACACAAATGACTAGATTAACGAAGATTCAACATTACACATTCAGGTCTGAGAATGGACTTCAGCTTTTATAGAAGCAGTCAATTTCTTTCCAGCTCATAGACACTAGGGAGATCAAATAACGTGTGGTGGAGCTCAGCCGTACCTCCTTCTTTGAGCCCTTTTCCTGCAGGGATTTCAGCTGTCTGTGCTGCTCTTTGTTCACAAGGATCCATCCTCGCTCTATGTCAGACACCGTCTGGGTGGAAAAAGAGGAGGAAAATTGCCGTTTCTTTCACTCTGAACTTGACTTTTGAATAAATTATGCGTTGAAAGGAGATTTGTGTATTTTTCAATGATAAAATAATCTTCAATCCCAGCTCAATATGCAGTCAGTTTAGTTTTTATTTCTAGTTTAAGTTTAGTTTTCATGCAATCATTTTTAATTTTCTAGTTTTTCTAGTTTTAGTGATCGCACTTTACAATAGTATTCAATAGTTAATGCATTTGGTGTCATGAACTAACAAATGAACAATATTTTTCAGCATTCATCTTGATTTGTTACTTAACCTTACATGTTACTGAAACTTACTGTTGTTCATTGTTAATTTTAATACAGTAATTTTATTGGTAACACTTTACAATAAGGTTCCATTAGATTAGTTAATGCATTGACTAATATTAACTAACAATCAGCAATACATTTGTTACAATACTTATTAATCCTTAATATTAATTAATAAAAATACAACTGTTCATTGTTAGTTCATGTTCATAATATTAACAGATACAACTTTTGATTTTAATCATACATTAGTAAATGTTGAGATTAACAGATTAATAAATGCTTTAGAAATATTTTGCATTGTTAGTTCGTGTTAACTAATGCTAATTAATGAAACCTAATTGTAAGGTGTTAACATTTTATTTTATAACTTAAAATGTATATATAAAATTACCATTATCAATTATTATTTAATGCATTAGGTATCATAAACTTACATTATAGATTGATAAATGTTAGTTCATGATCCCTACGAATTGAGTATTGAGATTTCAGTATTTTATGGCATTGGAAGTTAATACACAATAAGCAAAGGTAAAACACAACTCGTATAATTTTAAAATGTTTAATTGTTTAATTTCTCAGCAGTCTAGTGTTACTGTTATTCAGCAAAATGCCTAAATGCAGATGGGTTGTCAGTTTTATAATATAACATTTATTTTTGGCAATTTTTTTTATTTTAGTTAGTGTTAGAGTTATGAGAATGTATTTTAGTTTAGTTCCAGTTTTTCTTAGGTTAGTATGTCTTCTTATTCCAGTTAATTAAAATGTTTAACTTACTTTTCAATAAAAACAACACTGGCAGAGAGAACTATAATTAAGCCATTTTTGGATGATTCCCACAAAGTAAAAACAAATGACCAATCAGAACACGAGCCACATTATTTGCCAGAACCATTATGCACATTTTTGTGCGATGGACCACACACAGAGTGCCTTTAAAACATGAGATTGTTACCTGAGCATATAACAAGTTGAGTCCCACGCGGTCGTCCATGACATCATTGTCGTATGCGGTGTCCCAGTAGCTGAGAGCAGGAGACAATGATGATTTAAAAGTTATTTCAGGGACATGCTATAATTTACCTTCTTGCTCTTTGATCACATCTTATGTCTGATGTATCATCTAAAACCATTAAGCAATTCAGTGACTTTAAATCATTGAGTTTTACTGCATAATCACAGCCTTTATGCACACATGCCTGAGGATCTGACCCAATAGTCTAGAAAACATTCAATTAAATCTTCCATCAAGTTAAACACAGAGTTCTGTTCTGTTATAAAACATTTGCCTATATCTATATGGAAATACAATCTTAACAAAAGCTGCTGCAGTGTATTTCTCCATTCGCCTAGAAACAAATGACAATCTGGCAAAACAAGCAATCTTCAGTATGTCAAAAACGATTCTCATCACGCTGTGGGCAGAAATGGTGAATACTTTTGAGCAGAGTTTGTAAGAGCACAAAGATACAATCCTGCATAACAATAGATATTGTCCACATATCAGCCAAGACTGGATACCGTTAAATCTCATTTGAAAGCTTTTAGTGGTTGATGCTTGAACATTTTTAACCCTAGAATGCATAAAGGGGATCAAATTGACCTGGCATGCTGTGATTTTTGAAATATTTTATTAATGAAAACATTTATTTATTTGATATTCTAGGTATTCTTAAAAAAAACAAAAAACAAAACATGTTTCTGACCCTCTTCAATGTCATTTTTCTTAGTCATAAGATGGGAATTTTTTTTTGTATAACTACCCTAAGAATGCATAAAGGGGGTCAAATTGAACCGTATTCATTTCCTACTGAATGTAGTACATTCAGACTGCATTTATACTACACACATTTGTGTTTGATAATACTTTATTTATACTATACACATGCATACTTTAGATGCAGCAGAGAAAGGCTACAGGAAACAAAGGAAAGGTGCAAACTCTGCACAAAAGTTATGCTTAGAAAGATGCAAATCTTATGTGAAATGTTCTGTCTCTGTCTGAAAAGATCATTTTTCACATGGTCTGTGAGAAATGTGGGGAGTGAGGAATATACTCTATAGTAGGTCTAAATTAGCTTAAGAAAAAGTACAATTGCATTTTAAAAAGAATAAATTTCAGATTTTCATAATGAATATATACAAGGTAAGTGGACAAATAAACATGTTTGATATATTAAAGTCCCCCTGTAGTCAATTTTATCCCTTAAAACTCATCTTTGATCACCAAAATGACATATTTAAATGTTTTTTCCTTGAAAAAAACAAACAAAAAATAAAAAACTTCATGCCTTAAAATAGCTTGAATGTAACTCTACACCCTTGCCTTATTTAGTATAGGTGGTTCTATGAATATGCAAATTAGCCCCGCCTCCACTCACTCACACCAGTGCAGAGATCCACTCATTGACGATCACACTTGACATGATTGGTTACAAGCGATTTAAAACTGCAGGTTTGAGAATGTCTTTGCTTCACTGCAGTTTTAAGGAGAAAATACTCAGCAATGGTGTTGACTTATGAATTTGCGCATGGTTCGTCTTAAAGTATATTAAAAACACCACATAGACATATAAACAACATTAAAACTTGATTTTCACCACAGGGGGACTTTAAAACATTTGTTTATCATCAATTAATTATTACATTACTAGGACACTTTTTTTTTTTTTTTTTTTTGAAGAAAACCATTAATATCAATATGGGTCATTTTAACCCCCTTTTTGCATTCATGTAGGTCTTTTGGTTCATGCATTCAAGGGTTAAAATATACATGACTGGCAGCGAGCAGAAAAAAAAAAGCCATGGGAACATATTTTGTGAAATTTTTCAAAAAAATGTACACTACAATTCAAAAGGGTTTTTTATGTGTCTGAAAGTCTCTTATGCTCACCAAGGCTACATTTATTTGATCAAAAATGCAGTAAAATTAAAAAGTAAAATATTAATATTGTAAAAAAGTAATATTGTGAAATATTACAATTTAAAGCTGCAGTCCGTAAGTTTTGCCTCTTTGTCGCCATCTCTGTTTGAAACCTGCAATTGCAGTTATTTGTGGAATTATCATCTTTACGTGGGTTGTGCATCGGCACGGCTCCTCAGTGCGGATGAAGCATATGGTTAGCATACAATCCGCCATCAAAATGATAAGTTTAATTATTGCAGCTGCTGTGAGAAAAGGCTATAAATGATCTGCTACCAGAAGCATCCTCACATGCCATATAGCCTACTAGCTGGGACTTGTTCTTCATGTAAACAGACGTGACGTAATGACGCAAAGATGAAAGGCTGCATGCTACAAAATTGATTTGAGTTACGAACTGCAGCTTTAAAAGAGCTGTTCTCTGTTTAAAAAAAAAAAAACATTTATTAACACCAATTATTGCTGCTTCATATTTTGTGGAAAGTGCTGTCACTTTTGATCAAATAAACACATCATCTTAATTTACAGTAGTGCATCATTTATCTCTATTAATAACATATCTGCGCTTTTATACCCCTTTCCTGTCACTGTTAGCAGCCAATCAGGGGTGTGTTTCCCCAAAGAAAATATGGTCACAAGTTCGGTCATTACCAACAGAGATCAATGGAACTTGCGACCATAGTTGGCTAATGATGCTTTTGGGAAACGCACCAGAGCAGCCAGATCGACATCCCGTTCCTGATTCAGTGAACAGGTGGGATCTGGCTGAAGGCTGTCTGTAATCTCTTGTAAAGTAGGTCAAGAGGCCTGCTGTTCTCCTGAGGGGACTGAAAAGAAACACACTTTTTCCAAAAGTATGTGTTAGAGGTGAAAGTGGAACGATTTCAGCAAAATAATCCCTGCTAAGCTGTGCTAATATGCTAAAATGGGAAATTTATGTTCACATAACACCTTCACACCTGCTTCCACTGCACATGGCGAAACACATGGTGTTCTCTATGCCCATGCTTGTGGTTTTACATAAATAATCTCCTTTGATTCTCTCAAATTATGCCATTACATAAACCGTGCACTCCAAAGGGCATTTAATGAATATACTGCTGTTCATAAACCACTAGGAACATCAACATTTATAAGCCGTGCGCAGATTGGCACTTTCTTGTGAATAAATAATGAAGTTTGTATTGCTTTAAACTACTTCAGAGATTCTGTAAAGCGCAGCATTTCAGAGTTACGAAAGAGATGTCTAAATCCAGCTGTCTTCAAGTCCAAAAACTCTAAAGTGGGAAATACGAAAATGACTGCTGCACAGAAGCACACGAGCAGAGCGCTGAGGTAACTATCATACACTCCTCTATAACAGGAAGACAAAAAAGTGACTCTCTAGTATTTTAAACAGGGTGAAGATGGAGCCTTGTGGGGTGCCTCTTTCTAAAGCAAATATCCATGTGTTGAATAGCCCTTTGAGACGACTTCAATCTCACCATTAAAGTTATACTTCAGGAAGCAAGCATGAAGTTTCTGAGAGACATTTTAAACTCTGTAAATCTGGAAAGTTTAAACTTTATTAAAGGGATAGTTCAACCAAAAATTATAGTTCTGTCATCATTTACTTAACCTCATGTTATGACAAACCTGTATGACTTCCTTTATTCTGTAAAACACAAAATGTTATTTTTTTAAGATTATCTTGGACATTATTATTATCCATTTAATAAAAGCGAATAAGCACTGTAGCTGTCAAGCTCAAAAATGACAAAAAACACGGTATCAAGAACACGGTCCGTGTGACTTGTGGGATATATTACAACATATCTGATAACTTCATGTGAGGAAAATAACAAAATTTAACATTATTCATTGGAAATCTTCATACTGTAGCTTTTCTTGATGCATTCATGAAAGTTCATGATCTTTTCAATGAATCAGATGATTCAGTTCATAAAAAGGTGTTTTGGTTTTGATCCGTTCTTCACAGTACGGCTATCGTAGACATGAAATTATATTTTTATGGTGCTTTTGCATCCTTTTTGAAACTTAAAGGGGTGGTTGATTATGATTTCACTTTTTTAACTTTAGTTAGTGTGTAATGTTGCTGTTTGAGCATAAACAACATCTGCAAAGTTACGACGCTCAAAGTTCAATGCAAAGGAGATATTTTCTTTTACAGAAGTCGCTTTTTAAGGACTACAACAAACGGCGGGTAGGAACAATGAGCTTCTTCCTGGGTTGGTGACATCACAAACCCAAAATTTACATAAACCCCCATAGCCCCCAAGAACACGCAACAAAGGGGGTGACGCCATGTTGGACTGCTTCACAAACGAGGGTCAATTCAACGCTGGATTTGCACAAAAGATTAACATGACGGCACATGCTAGTCGATGAGTTGAATCAACTCCACAGCAACTACATAAATTTATCCACTAACCATTCAGAAACGTCCAGTTTCATTCTAAAAGTTGTAACTTCTTCCTGAGTCTCTCCATCAGTGTCCGACTCAGGTTTGAACAATGTAAGGCTGAACACCGTTACTGACAATCCTCATTTTGGCTGCGTGAGATTCTCCAGCTTTGTTGTTGTTGAGCAACCGAAGCGCGAACTGTTAAAGCAGCAGCTCATTTGCATTTAAAAAACGGCGTGTTTTTTCTCACACCCAAATAGGGGCAAATTTGACAAGCTATAATAAATGATCTGTGGGGTATTTTGAGCTGAAACTTTACAGACACATTCTGGGGACACCTGAGACTTATATTACATCTTGTAAAAGGGGCATAATACAGTAGGTCTCCTTTAAAACACTAATATGTTTTCAAAATATCTTCTTTCAAGTTCTGCAGAAGTTACAAAGTCATACAGGTTTAGGGTAAGTAAATGACAGATTGTTTTTGGTGAACTATCCCCTTAAACAGGATGTTTTTGTTATAGAAGTATTTCAAGAACATCAAATCACTTCATCCCTGAGCTACATAAATATATACCCTTGTTACATATACTCTGCTATTAGACATAATGCTCAACAATCACTTCCAAAATGAGTTTTGTACCTTTTACGGAGGACGATATGGTAGTCAGGACTATGCAGGCTGGTGATGGACACGTAGGGCAGCTCAAATTCTTGCAGTTTTCTCACGTCTGGGACACCGTGGGAGGTCGGAGAGGTTTGGATGAGGGAATGAGAGACCAGATGAAATGTGTGAGTGCCTTCAGACTCAAGGACATTTGGAGAGTAATAACAATGACAACAAACAAAGTGAGATGGGGGAGAATCCATCTGGCTAAAGCCGTAGAGGGCACAATAACATGTTTATCACTTTGTGCAAGAGAGGAGGAGGAACAGAGGGAAGGAAGGAGGGAGGGAGGGAGAGAATAAATACTGCAGCTGTTAGAAAAGACGTTTTCTCTAGAGTTTGGAAAGAGGGAGAGATGGAAGCCAGGGATTGAACTGAAATGGGCATTGAGCTTTTAGAAACATTAAAAACAGGAGTGTGAAAAGAAGAAGAGACGACAGTTAGATCGATAGCATAATGCATGCCGTCACAACTGTTCATTCTACTCTTTGGCTTACCCTTTCAGTAGTCTGACATTAGACAGCATGTTAAGACAAGAACGGCATTATGTGATGGGAGTATCTTAATAAATACATGTGTACTACATCATCACCACGTTTCTAATTGCTTTGTATGGTTATTGCATATAGTTGTCACTGTAAAGACCTAAAAAATGTTGTAAAATAATAATAAAAAAAACTTTTATTGTTATTATAAACACTGTCATTATTAGAAACACTATTGTAATTGTTAAAATTTCCAAAGATCAGCATTCTGCCCTAAAAGTAATCGGGCAGACCAAACCGTAAGTTGTAGAGACTTGAAACTTGACCGTCTACAATGACGGCAAACCTCGCCCCGATCGGACTGACGGGGGCGCTAAAGTGATCAAAAGTATGAAAATCAATCATAACTCCTAAGTGTAGATTCAAGTGTCTTATATCGTTGGAATCCTTAGCTCAAGACGGACAAAAAGCATGTCTCGGATTTGATCGTCGCTCTGGTGAAATTTTCGGGTATTTTTTGAAAAACCTACTTTTGCAAACTAGTCCTAGGTTTTTGGCCCGATCGGAAACCAAACCAGTGCAGCGAGATTCTCTGGAGTATGATTGTCAAAAAATATAAAAACAAAAAACAAAACAAAAGTTGAAATTTTGATTCACAATCCCTAAGGGCCGCCAAAACGTTCGAAGTGGGCGGAGCCACTTTTACTAAAATGGCTGTAACTCGTGAACGGAATGAGATATTTTCACCAAACTTGGCACACACATGTAAGAGCTCATTCTGTGGTTGCGTGAAAAAGGACGCGGCAACTGGCCACTTGGTGGAGCTATAACATGGAAAAAAAAGCTATAACTACGCAACCCGAAGTCTGATTGACTTGAAAATTGGTATGCGGTGTCTTTGTCCAAGGTGCTCAGACTGCCTTTGTAGACATTCGCGTATCTCAAAAAATGTGGTCGGCGGCGACCAATGAAGACAAGGTTAACGGAGGCCGATCGGAAGGAAACTCGCTGGGCCTGTTTGACTCACGGCCCTAGAGGCCTGTGAGAAATTCTAAAGAAATCGGCCACCGGGGGCGCCTTCGCATTTTTCACGTGCTTAAAGGATTGTATATCATGCGATTTTTCGCACATGCCAACGACCTTCATACCACATGGTAGAACTTCTCATTCTGAGCAACTTTGCCTCTAGGACCGCCGCTGTCCAACGAATCGTTCGTTAAATATTGGAGATTATTTCAAAAACCAACTTTGGCGAACTAGTCCTAGGTTTTTGGCTCAACCTCGATAACTGTTAAAAAGCTTTATAAACCATATATTTCCTATGGTAATTTCCTGTATTGGCTGTAAATGATCTTTTCCCATCCATGATAGAAAAGGTTACAGGCTTGCTAATTAAAACATTACACTGAATAATTATATTCAGATTTATTTCCAGAAATTTATTATTTCTGTTTTAAGCACAGACATTCTTTGGCACATATTTGTTGATCCTGGCTCCACCATCAGTCAATCGAAAATCAGGTTCTGTTTGCAGGCATTTATTTTTCTCACTTTTTTTCTCCAACGCATATTTCTGCCAAGTATGGGCAGGATGCCAAAATCATTTTTGGGAAGGATTCTTATGGAGACTGTTTTCCATCATATCTGACAGAATTAATCCTGTTTCAGGTAAGGATCTAGCAACTGAGTGGGAGACACATAGCATGTCATTCCTCAGGGATGCGTGATGATTCCGTGCTAAAAGTAGTCAAACAATGACAGCTCATATAAAAAAGTAGACATGGAAAGTTCCACAAACAAAACGACAACGTTACATGCAGACAAGGAGAGCGGCTGCCAGACATCTGCATAAAACCAAAGAAGAGATGCCCTCCAGTTTCAAGAACTGGACCGAGTCTGTGAAGTCTAAAGAAAAATAACAACTCCACTTCCAATAACGCTACTGCTCTCCTAGGAATTCGTCCTTTGAAAGATTTTCAGTTCTGTAACACAATGACGGCAGAACTGGAAAGAGAACAATCAAGGAAAAAATAGCCTATTCTTTACAAATGAATTTGCCATGACACGTATTGCACAAAAAATGAAAGAATCTGGACTCAGGAAATTCATTTATTTTGTCTCTGGGGGGTGTTCGTAGAAAAATAATAGATGCACTCTTGGTCATTCGAAAGGCCGCTTGGAGCCAGAATATTATTAAAATGATCCAGAGCAAACAACTCCTCGCAGTGCGTGTATAATAGGTTTAATTTCAGATGGAGCAAGTAATATTTCTCTGCACAGGGTATTTCAGCCCATACACAATCAATCAAAACAGTGACAAGCAATTTGAATACCGCTGCTGTTGCATTTACTCCTGCCAATATAGTCTCAACAAACATTGTTTATAACAGACTAATGAGAAAAGCACATCTATTTCTACTGAAGCAATGTTTCATGTTGTCTTTCAACCTCTAGGCAACTATAATGCAGTATTTTGTCCCTCTCAGAGTATGTACTGTGTTGTTTTACAACAAAGCTGATAAAGGCAACATGTTTCAAAGCTTACAGAGAAAATAATGATTATTGATTAGCTGGTAACATTTCTTATTTTATATTTCTTTACATTAGTTTCTCTGTGCAAAACTCATCATCATGAGCTAAGGGTGTTGTGGGTGGTTGACGGGGTGTTATGCAGTTGTGGTTTCAGTACGTTGTTGTGCCGTTGCTGAGGTGTTCTGGGTAGTTGCTTATTGGCCCCTATGGGATTTTGTTTGTCTGTTTGATTGTCGGCAAGATGAAAACCAATGTGTCACTGCTTGGAACAGGGGGTTCCTGTGGGAACTTCTGGATCATTTTATTTTCATCAAGCTCATTTAATTCTCACATTTGCATGATTTCCAACATTTTTGTGGACATACGTTTTTTTGTAACGAGAAATATTTATATACCTAAAAGAAAAGTTTAAATTTCAATTCACGGTCTCTAAGGGCCGCTAAAACATTAGAAGTGGGTGGAGCCAGTTTTATTAAAATGGCTATAACTCATGAACGAAATGAGATATTTTCACCAAACTTGGCACACATATGTAAGAGCTCATTGTGTGGTCGCGTGAAAAAGTACGCAGCAACCAGCCGCTTGGTAGCGCTAGAACATAGAAAAAAAGCATAAAAATGGCTATAACTATGCAACCCGAAGTCTGATTGATTTGAAAATTGGCATGCGGTGTCTTTGTTCACGGTGCCAAGACTGCCTTTGAGGACATTCACGCATCTCGAAAAATGCGTCCAGCGCCGGCCAATGAAGTTCGAGCCGCTATCAGACAAGGTTTACGGAGGCCGATCGAAACAAAACTCGCTGGGCCTGTTTGACTCATGGCCCTGTGAGAAATTCTGAAGAAATCGGCCACCGGAGGGCGCCTTCACATTTTCCATGTGCGTAAACTAAACACATGGCCCTTTCATACACCCAGCACAATGCGATGCCAGGCGCGACACAAGTTTTTTACTAGTTTCAGCCCAATGCAGTTATCATTTTCACGTCTAGTGCCCACGTTGTTTAAACAGCAAATGCACTCGCGCCCATCTGTTCACTCATGGGTGTGCTGGTCTGAAAACGAGGTGTGTTCAGGCGCATTGTTGGCGTGTTGCTATTTTGAGGCAACTGAAAACGACTGCGCCATTGACCAACAAAAACCTGTTCTAAAGTCAATGGCGCAGTATTTTTTTGTTATTTAAAGGGCGCGACTATAGGCGGGTGCACAACGCACGTACACTCTGCTTGTTACACAGTGACGCGCACCAGCACACAAACATGCCAAATATTAAAAATAAAACGATTCCTCTCTGGAGAAGCATTCAGTCTTTCCGCTCGCAAATTCCGCCATGTAAATAGCAAATCCGCAATGGTGCAAGCACACCTGGGCACATCCCTTTTAAAGGGAATGGGAGATGAGACTCTGATTGGTTTATTGCATGTTACGCCCAAAACACACCCATGACTCATTAAGAGAATAGGTACAACCCTTTTGGACCATGTGCCTGGTGCGCCAATCATTTTTTCCGTCGTTAAACTAGCAAAAGTGGATTCGGACACGCCCTAAATGCACCTGCGCCGTGTGCTTAGATCATTAAAATAGGGCCCACAGACTTAGGGTACCTTGTCAAAACAATCCCCGTTCTCACGAAAATGACTAAAAATGCTGTGTTATGCTGTCAGGCCAGTAGATGGCGATGTCACTTTGTAAAGAAACACTACGTGTCTATAGACTGAACACGTAATATGCAAGCACATGACGTCACCATTTTCACAAATTCGCGTTTCTGTAGTTTACATTGAGATGATACTGTTTTCAAAAACGTGCACTTTGTTTTCAAAAGTTTGCATTTTCAGACCCTCAAAATACAGTGTAAATGAACGGCCAAAATCAAACAAAAAAAATCCTTTTTTTTCCTAAGGGAGGCCCCTTAGAGGCCTCCCTGCAGTTTTGGCCAAAATAAAAGCTTGAGGTTTTAACATTTGGCAGTAACGAATTTAAGACATAAATATTATCATTGTAAGGTGTAAAGTAAAATAAATTAATTATAATGATCATATATGTTTTATTGTACAGTACAACTATTTTTTTGTAATTAGAGGTAACAATAATAATATAAAATAATAATATTTATAATCTAAAAAAATAATCATTTGTAATTATCTTTATTACTGAAAATTATTGGGTTCCTTAAACACCAGTGTGATGCAAATATCAAAATAAACACTTATTTAAAAAAAATTATTTACCCACATGTTATGTGACCATTAACTGACAACAAAGAACCATGAACATGTGAATGTGTTGGTAAATTATTGACATATTCATGTCTGGAGCCTGAACAGTACAAAGCGGGTTACACACAAAGAGTTTAATACTTATGGTTTGGGTTTAATTCAATATCTGCAAGTAAAAGAAATAAAAATAACAATGTTTGCCGAACATGCATTACAGGCCTACAGCAGAGCTGCATGTGCCATGCCAACAACAGCTTGACCGAAGTTTCATCTACTTGACCTCAGTTTACTTTTAAGAAGTGTGGGCGGCCATCTCAACAGAACACAGACCCTCTTTTGAGCTGCCAGGACTGCATTTAGATCCAGTCCAGAGGAAGTGTGTTGACTTTTAGATACCATTTAATAACAGCCAAGCCACTTTCCAGCTGAAGCCAGCAGGCCACATCTTATGATGGCAAATTTCTGGTCTAAAAAATGAAATGGGTCAGATGTTATACTCACACGTGCAGCCCCCATCCCCCCGCTCCTGAACCAGGAAGAGGCTGAAATATCCCACCAGCTCATCGGGAAGGTCAAGCTTTGAGGCCACAGCCTGATGAGGACATTAAATCATCATTAATCTACATGGCGCTTATGATTACCCACAAGAGATGACAGTAATCCAATTCACAAGATATGCATATGTATTCATAGACAAAGCACACAAACCATTAAACACAAACTTCATAAATAATGCGTGTGAATGTGAATTTTCTAAATGTGAATTTAGAATAGACGAGTAAACGCCCTTGCTATGTTACCATGCTTTTATTGGACAGCTTTTCTCTCCAGTGAAACTATGAGAATTAGAAATTGTGAACTCAATTCTGATCTTACATTTCCTCCTCCCTAATGTTTTTACTACTGTAGGCTTCATATTCCATTTTATAATTCCTTTTTATATGATGTGCCATTTTTTAAAGTGTTTTCCTTCACAGGAGTGTTGTGTGCTCAAATGTTAAACATTACACCCAACGAGGTCCCATGATCAAGTTACTCTTCACTACATTTAAGCCATGTTTTATGCGTAACACTTGACTTTCTCGCTTCCATCAGGTGCTAAAGGGCGCTTTGGGCCGTCACTGAGGTTGAATAGCACAGCAGAAAGCAGTGCGTGCTGCATATGGGTGCAGGGTGCATTTTAATGAGAGCTCGGATCAGCTTTGGCTCAGTGTGGTGCACATGGGAAAGCTATGATCCTCAAAGAGCTTCTTAAAGCCCTTAAGACTCAAGCTCTAATATGTGTCATGCTGATTGGAGAGCAGGTCTAAGTGAAGAATCAGTGGAGAAATACAAGATGTTCTTTTGTTACACAGACTAAGACTTGTACAGCACGATATTATTTGTATTTAACTGCATTAAAAAGGAACAACAAAGAAAGTTTATATTAGAACTGTCAATCAATCAATTTAAATAGTGATTAATTGCATATTTTTTGGCTTTGATTCACAAGGAATGATAAACTGATACAAAAAAAAGGTGTAAATTACAGTATAAATAGCAATATTGTGAAATATTACTATTTAAAATGGCTGTTTTCAAAAATCATTCTAATATGATTTGGTGCTCAAACATTTCTTGCCAAAAACTGATGAACAGATGAATAGAAAGTTTAAAATAAATTTATTTTTCAAAGATAAATTCTTTTTATTGCATTTAATTTAATGTATCCTTGCTGAATAAAAGTATTAATTTCTTACTGACCCCAAATTTGTGAACAGAGGTGTGTATAAAGACACAAAGGTGCTCTTTTCTGATCTCATTTGCAGAAATGCAAATCTGCAATAACTGAATATTAAAACAACTTTTTGCCTGTTTTTTTTTTTAAATTTAAAATTTTGTATTTACATTTAAAATTGAAACATTTGTTTTAAATGTATCATTTACACATTATTTGAAATAATGTATGTATTTTGAAATTATTTCAAATGTTTTTATCATCATACATTTTTCACACATATAAATGTAATGTTTTCATTAAAATGTTATTTTCTTTGCAAAGAAATTTGCAATAATAGCTGGACAATATACAGGAAAGTAATTGAACATTATTAGCTTGGTTTGTATCATAAGACTTTACCTATTGTTGAGCAATAAACAAATTTGTGTTCACTTTGAAAGTCCTAACTAATACAAATCCTAAATCAGAAAATTGTCTAAGTCCTGTTTTTATGCATGTCTGGTCTTGGCCATATGAGTTTATTCATGTTGGCTCACAATTACAATGAAAGGTGTCAGGAAAGATATTACTATCCAAAATTACATAAAGGCATAAACCTGGCAGTGATAATGTGCTTGAGAACATGAAGCAGATGAGTGCTTTGGTTACAAAACAACGTTCTCACCTCCAGAACATCTTCGGTCTGGTCAGATGTGAGGATGTTGACTTTGACCTTCTGGCCATTGGACAGGTAGATTTCCAGCTGCACCTCCTCAGTGGGGATCTGCTGGGTCTCCTGTGGCAGAATGAAACAGTGATGTGCTTTAAAAAGTACTATTGTATTTTTTTACAGTTCAACTTTCATTAGTGTGTAATGTTGCTGTTTGAGCATGAAAAAGGACTGCAAAGTTATAAAGCACAAAGTCCACTCCAAAGAGAGTTATTCTTTATATCAGTAAGCACTGTTTCTGAACCCTCTGAAATGTCTCGATCGTAGTCTTGTAGTTTTCTTTAGGGAACGTACATGTCACAATATTTCTCATAAATAAATCCCGCCCAATGCATACACAAAATAATGGGGACAGAGCCTGGTTGAGTGAGTTAGTAGTGTGCTGTCGCCATTTTCAAGAGACGCTGTTTTATCCACCCCAGATCAAATACAGTTATGGTAAGGGGTGGGACATTTCCAAAACATGCTCGAAGCGGTTGACCAATCACAACACACTGCAGAGCACATTGTGCTTTTCAGAAGGAGGGGCTTCATAGAGACAGGAACTAAACAGAGCGTTACTGACAGACCGGGAAGAGAGGAACTGCAACAACAATGTGTTTTTTGAATATTCAAGCATGAAAACATTATAGTAGAGCCCAAAAACATCAAGACATTTTAAAAGGGCATAATAGGTCCTATTGTAGTGTAACTTTGCTGATTTTCAACACACTTTGTATTGTTACAATGTCGATAATATATGTAAATGGACAATTTTTACTCGCTCTCTGTTACCAAGAACCTCACATTTATTTGTCAGCAAAAGTCCACTGCATGACACCGGCAGACTTTTGACAACTTGTGAAAACTACAGATTATACTTCCGCGTTTTTGTATCCCCGCTCACGGACAGTCGGATCAGAAGAGGGTTATTAAAAGGTGCAGTGTGTAAATTTTAGCGGCATCTAGCGGTGAGGTTGCGAATTGCCACCAACGGCTCAGCGCCGTGCTCAGCCCTCCCTTTCGAAGCACTTTAGAGAAGCTACGGTGGCCGACACAAAGACAAAGATGTTGTTGTCTGAGACAGCAGAGTTGCCAGTCAAGCAATGAGGTTTCTTCTTACTTCTAACAAAGAACAGTCTCTGCTTCTAATAAACCAGACGACAACTACTATTACTACTACTTCTTCGTGCATATTCAACGTAGTGAAGATGCAAGCTGCTTCTAAAAACACCAACGAACATAGAGACGAAACACGCTCTGTAGAGCAGTTTGTCCGTTTGGGGTTACTGTAGAAACATGCCGGCACAAAATGGCGACTTAACATGTAAAGGGACCCGCGGTGTATGTAGATAGAAATAGCTCATTCTAAGGTAATAAACACATAATGGTTCATTATGTAAAGGTCTTTATACACCACTCAAAACATAGTTATTTATATTATATTGCATTTCTGTTAATAGATCCTCCTAAATTTTACACACAGCACCTTTAACAGACCAGTTATTGTAAGGATAGGTTTATCACTGAAAATTTTACTGTACCATGTCTACTCTTTTAACAGCATTATGGTAAAAATGGAACCCTATGACAAAAGCTTTCTTATCTGTACGCAACAGCGTTTTGCTACTTCATACATATCCTTTACGTTTATTGTGCCATCTAGTGGTGACGCCAAGCAAAACGATTTAAAGGGGAAGGTCATTACAGGGGAGATTGGTGCTGAAGTGCCAAAATCTGCGACCCATCCGAATTATGTGACCCTAGTAGGTGCTGTATTGAGTGACAGAACGTCAGTTTCTTTCAATTTTTCCCCTCGGTTTGGCCGAAAACACTGTTCAAGGTCATCCAGTTTGAAATGTTGACTACAAACGCGGAGGTTTTTCAGATTGTCCGTCGCTGCGTTCTCTCCGTATTTATGATTCTTTTCAGTCTTTAGCCGCTGCCTACAACACTCTGGATCCTTCATTGAAAACCGAAAGTAACTCACTCCCGCTAAACGTTTACTCTTTGAATTCTTGCACAATATAAGTCGACACCATTATGACTAAAAGTTTGCTAAGAGGTATTTCCAACTAAAGCATGGCTTATTTGACTATCTATAGCAGACTGGTGGGAGTGGTCTTGGATGGCAACATGCCCAGTGCATTATGGGTGTTGATGTTTTCCTACCTACTTCTATCTGCTTTCTGTAGTCATGTATCACCAATTTCAAAATTTCTTTTTTTGCTTATCTATTGTACAGGCAGCCAACTTTTATTGAAAGCCCATTTTGCCAGCAGTAAAATACCCCTTTAAATGTTTTGGGGAAACACCTTTGTGCTGAACTCTAATTCAACTTCTGATGCTTCCTGTTCAGCTGATTCAGAGTATTCTGATGAACATGCAGTACTAGTATTATTAATCACACCCTTTCAGACTGAGAAGTTTCATTTCCTGTGTACTCAAGCCTACATGTCATGGGGGCATTTTTATTGTAGATTAAATATGCTTTGATTTCTGTGTGATTTACTGTATAGTTTCAGGCTTATCGCAAGATAAAGGTGTTTAGATAGGACTGGTGATTTGGTAAGAAGATACTGGAATTAAACAAAGCCAAAAGGCTCAAAACACTACAGTGCTGACTACAGCACACAGTTTATATGGATAAAAAAAAAAAAAAGTAGAGTCACTGTTCTTTCACTGTCCTATATTTCACTTTTTGCAAACTCATCTTTTTCACCCCCTTCCTGCATGTTTCATCTCCCACTGAGGCAGAGGGTCTCAGAGCAGCAGATGATCTTTACAGAGATTGGAAAATGAAAACGCAAGGCCAAGTCTAATCTCTTATTCTGTTCCTGCAGACTGCTCTCTGATGGGCAGCTGGGGGACGAACGGGATCTGACTGCACAATTACCAATATCTATGTGGGCTGGGGGGTGAATTCCCAAAGAATGAATGTGATTCAGGCAACAAATGTAGTACAGGATGATACTAGAATGTAAGGAAGTGAACTGAGATAAACATGAACCGGTTCTTCATTCATCACACATGAGAATATCTTGAGGAGGAAATGAGATAAATCAGACCCACCAATATTTAACCCTTTTACTGGATGGCTAGGAACATGGCTTAATGTTTCTTCTAACATTTTTGCAGTGTTTTGAATGCTTAGCATTAATAGGAGAGGTGGAGGAAGTTATTAAAGGGTTCACCCAAAAATGAATATTCTGTCATCATTTATTCACCCTCATGTCGTTCCAAAACCATAAGACTTTTGTTCATCTTTGAAACACAATTGAAGATATTTTTAATGAAATCTGAGAGCTTTCTGTCCCTTCATTGACAGCTACGCAACTACCACTTTAACTCTTCAAAAAGTTCATAAAGAGATTGTAAAACTAATCCATATGAATTGAGCGGTTTAGTCAATTTTCTGAAGAGACTTGATCGCTTTATATGATGAACAGATTTAATTTAAGGCTTTTTCATCAACACACACAGCTGTGGTAAACGGAAGCTCAAACATGTCTGCTTGACATGCGAGAACCAAATTAGGTTGGGTGAGTAATTGATGACAATTCTTTCATTTTTGGGTGAACTTTGACAAGCAACTGTGTCACTTCTGTATTTAGACACCATAAAAGTTGAAGACATATTAGAAATTATGCAAATGTTGATTAAGCTACAGTCAAATAAAGAAGCTAATAGCAAAATGTCAAGAACATTTTTGAACATGGAAAGGGAAATCTAATCTACCTAACCTAATTCAATTATATTTTCAAGGGACCCCTCTGAAATGCTTAACCCTCATTTTGTGTTCGGGTCATTTTGACCCGAAGAGGATTTTCCCGAACCCGAAAATGCTAGTTAATGTTATCGCACTAAAATTTACTGACTTTACTCACCCTGAGTCTAACAACTTCCCAATGTTTTTTTGATAATTATTGTAATTTTTTATGGGTTTTTCTCCATATTGTAACACTTGTGGTGTTCCCAGTCAAAAATGACTGGCCTACAAAAAATTGCTTATAAATCTCTCGTTATGCTACATTATCACCAAATATTGGATTCAATCTTTTTGTCAGCTTGTTTTCTTTCAATTAGGACAGGTTTTATATTTATTTTTGAAACTGATTGATCGTAGGCCTCATTGATCTGAGCTTGGATAATTTTGTCAATTTTACAAAAAAATATTTAAAAAAATTTGCACTGTTTATCACACTAGTGTGCTTTAATGTTTAAGCAGGAAATCTGTTTTTATTTTGATTTTTATTTATTACAAAATGGCACAAAGTCACACTTGTGGTGTTCCCGGTCAAAAATGACCGGCCTGCAGAAAAATAACTTATAAATCACTTGTTATGCTATTTTATTAGCAAATATTGGATTCAACCTTTTTGTTTTCTTTAAATTAGGACAGGTTTTGTATTTATTTTTGAAACTGATGGATTGTAGGCCTCATCAATCTGAGCTTATATTGGTCAAAAACGAACGCCCATTGAAAATGAATGGGGGAGTCGAAAATCAGAGAAACAATTAGTGTTCAGGAGCATGTTCATCATGTTCACATATAGGCGAGCAAAAATAAAGGCCTCGGACCTGTGCCTGTGTGGATACATGCATACTTGTGCATCCGCGCACATATACACACATTCATGTACACAAACAAACTATTTTGAGTATTACAGGCTTTCTTTTGCACAGAGATGAACTTTATCCTCAAATCAGTGAGGCTCAGATCGATGAGGCCTACGATCAATCAGTTCCATAAAGAAATATAAAACCTGTCCTAATTGAAAGAAAACAAGTTGACAAAAAGATTGAATCCAATATTTGCTAATAATATAGCATAACAAGTGATTTATAAGTTATTTTTCTGTCATTTTTGACTGGGAACACCACAAGTGTGACTTTGAGCCATTTTGTAATAAATACAAACAAAATAAAAACATTTCATAACAAATTTCCTGTTTAAACATTAAAGCACACTAGTGTGATAAACAGTGCAATTTTTTTTTCTTCATATTTTATGCAAAATTGACAAAATTATCCACAGATAACGCTTTTTTTCCTTTCACTCAAAAACTGAGGTACATAAGCTCAGATAAATGAGGCCTACGATCAATCAGTTCCAAAAATAAATATAAAACCTGTCCTAATTGAAAGAAAACAAGCTGACAAAAAGGTTAAATCCAATATTTGGTGATAATGTAGCATAACGAGAGATTTATAAGCAATTTTTTGTAGGCCAGTCATTTTTGACCGGGAACACCACGAGTGTGATAGGGTTTTCAACACAGCACAAGGGTTAAGTGGGTAATCATGCGACAATACCAATATAATTTTATTCAGATCTGTAAACTTAAAAACAATAAAGGTTTCAAACACAACTGTAAACAATAAAGCTTTCATATGTATGTTTACAATATTTCAAATAGCAGCAGTTAAACTACTATATTTACAATTATCACAATTAATTTTCAAATTATAAGAAATATTTAACACTTTCAGTAAATAAAACGTATATAGAAATTCTACCTGTTGAGCTTTTCTCAAAAAGCTGTTGAACACCTCACTGGATCCCAGAATGGGGTCCTGACGCACTGTGGGGAGAAAAGCTCATCGTTAAAGGTTTCGAGCGAATATAAAAATGCAGTTAAATAAACTGAAGCTACTTATGGAGGTAATTGTTTTTACTTTTATACTCTTACATCAGAATAGCATGCTATTTGTGGAAACACATAAACATATACAATACATAATGAAGAAAATAAACATTCAGCTAAACATTTATACTACCATTGGGGTCAGTAAGATTTTGCTGAAAGAAATTAATACTTTTATTCAGCAAGGATGCATTAAATTGATTAAAATTGACAGGAAAGGCTTTTACATTGTTACAAAAGATATCTGTTTCAATTTATTTACAAATGCTGCTCTTTTGAACTTCCTATTACTCAAAATCATGTTAACTCAAACTAGTCTGTTATACAATACAGACTTCTTCTTTAAAAGTACCACCATGACTTCCTGACTGATAATAACCTCAGTGTTGTGTAAAAAAAATAAAGCCGCTGGAGGCAAACTGACCAACATAAACTATAATGTTTACTTTTACTTCCAATATAGCACACGAGCAAACAACCGCAAGACATTTGCACAAACTAACGAAATATTCGCTCTGAACAGCTTGTGTGTTTGTGTCGGTTAATTTTCCATAACCATGTTTCTCAGTGATGTAACTGAGGGGAGCCCAAGCCAAGAGCAGCTCCAGACTGTGAGCAAATAAGCTCAACAAGGCTTAGCTTGTTCGATGGAAAGTGCCAGTGCTGGAATGGATTAGAGCAAACGGCTCTTGGTGCTGCCAGCTCTGCTGATTTCCTTTTGTGTGCAGAAAACCTCACCCATAACCTGTTAAATGGCATGCATGGCAAAACTCTTAACGCCGTACAATATCGGTAGCTCGATGTTTTCAGGAATGACAATGTAGAACATTAACAAGCTTCGTCTGCTTCAGGAAGAGCAGAAATGACGTATTAAAACCCCATATGAATAATTAAGGCTGACAAACATTACTGTGTTGTTGACACATTTCCTACTGAAACAGGAAGTCTGGGTGCACATGTTTTTTTAAATGGCCAACAGGCTTACATCACATCCATGAGCCATAACTTGCTATTTGCAGTTGCAAATGGTGTAAGAGGGAGGAGCTCTCATTCTAGAGAGCATTCGATTGGACAAGAATCTGTGTAGTGCAGGATGAGTCATCAATATTTCTGCTCCATTTTCTCAGAAAACTGTCAATTTTAAATGCTTTCACTACTGTTAAAAAAGTTTGTTCTTTTTTTTCCTTTGAAAGAAGTAATACTTTTATTTACACTAAAAATGCTGGGTTAAAAAAATACCCAAGTTGGGTTAAAAATGGACAAACCCAGCGGTTGGGTTAAATGTTTGACCCAACCTGCTGGGTAGTTTTATTTAACTCAACTACTGTTTAAAAAATTACTATATTGATCACTTAAAGGATTAGTTCACTTCAGAATTCAAATAATTTACTCACCCCCGTCATCCAAGATGTTCATGTCTTTCTTTCTTCAGTCGAAAAGAAATGAAGGTTTTTGAGGAAAACATTCCAGGATTTTTCTCCATATAGTGGACTTCACTGGGGTTCAACGGGTTGAAGGTCCAAATGTCATTTTCAGTGCAGCTTCAAAGAGCTCTACACGATCCCAGACGAGGAATAAGGGTCTTAGTGAAACAATAAAATATACACTTTTTAACCACAAATGCTCGTCTTGCACTGCTCTGTGCCACGCATGACGTAATCATGTTGGAAAGGTCACGCGTGATGTAGGCGGAACTACCGATCCAGTGTTTACAAAGCGAACGTGTAAAGATTAAGTCAAACAGCCTTTACAAAAAAAGGTAAAACAACGATGTCTGACGATTTTGAAGTTGAAGAAAATTAGTTTTTCGCTCTAACGCAGTACTTCCACCTACGTCACGCGTGACCTTTCCAATGTGATTAAGTAATGTGTGGCGCATCACAGAGAAGTGCAAGACGAGCATTTGTGGTTAAAAAGTATATTATTTTTATTTTTTTAGAAAATGGCCGATGGTTTATCTAGATAAGACCCTTATTCCTCGTCTGGGATCGTGTAGAGCTCTTTGAAGCTGCACTGAAACTGACATTTGGACCTTCAACCCGTTGAACCCCAGTGAAGTCCACTATATGGAGAAAAATCCTGGAATGTTTTCCTCAAAAACCTTCATTTCTTTTCAACTGAAGAAAGAAAGACATGAACATCTTGGATGACATGGGGGTGAGTAAATTACCAGGAAATTTTAATTCGGAAGTGAACTAATCCTTTAAAATGAACCCAAAATAGGTTGGAAATCAACATATTTATTAATAAGTTTAAAATATAATAATTAAATAATAAACATTTATTAAATTGCTTATTAATAAATGTTCACCTTTTCATTATTATTGTTGCCTCTAGTAATTATGTGTCTGATTTTTAATTTCCAACCTATTTTGGGTTCATTTTAAGTCAGACATATAGTAATTTTAAACAATAGTTTCATAGAGTTAAATAAAACTGCCCAGCAGGTTGGTCAAACATTTAACCCAACCGCTGAGTCAAAACAACCCAAACCCTGGGTTTGTCCATATTTAACCCAGCATTTTTAGTGTAGTAAGGAAGCATTAAAATGATCAAAAGTAACTGAAAAGACAATTATAATGTTACAAAAGATTTATATATGCATGTATCATGTGTTTTCCACAAAATGTTCCATAGCACAACTGTTTTTAACATCGACAATAATAAAAAATGTTTCTTCAGCAGCAAATCAGCATATTAGAATGATTTCTGAAGGATCATGTGACACTGAAGACTGGAGTAATGATGCTGAAAATTCAGCTTTGATCACTGGAACTTCAAAAATATATTAAAAGAGAAAAGTTATTTTAAATTGTAACAATATGTCACAATATTACTGTTTTAACTGTATTTTTGATCAAATAAATGCAGCCTTGGTGAGCAAAAGATAAAAAAAAAATCTTACCAACCCTAAACTTATGGTAGTGTATATCTGTTAAAAGTGAATTTTGTCATTTTTAGGAGGACGCTAGCATATAGACGAGCTCAGTCATTGACCACAAGCCACACAGATCATTTTGATAGTGAACTTTCAAGTAAAAAAGGTGTTTCTCACCAGCCTGCATGTACTTCTCTAGCTGTTCTCTCCTCTGATCGACTTCAGGCGGCGTGAGAGTGAAGATCTTCTTTGGTGGAAAAGCCGGCACCACATTATTTCCATATTCTTTTTTTATCTGAAAGAACACAGGAAGAAAAGTTCATTTGAAACTGATAAGGTCAAACAGAACATTTGGTTATTCTGAGAGGACAAAACGAAACTGACCACCGCCTGCCCTTGGCCGCGGTGGACTCGAGCCTGCTGACTGTGGGTCTCTCAGGCCCCACGCTAATAAATCTGTTTACACTTCACAGCATCTACTGAAATTATGCCTGCTGTTGCCCCATCTGTGCCACTGGCATTTTATTCAATGGCACAATAACAAAGAAATATATTGAAACTATATCAATGTTGCTATCGTTAACTAAAACAAGTGTTTAGAGGTCCATTTTAAGGGTTAACTGCGAGCCTCACACCATGACAGCCTCTACGGATTGCATCATATGACCACGTATGATCCGACTGGGCCCTGTTACCTAGCAACAGCGGCTTTGAAACAACACAACATGCTCTTAATGGTGAGATCACTGAAGTTCTCTTTCATTCATGAGGAAACACAGAGTTTGTGAAATTGGTAGGTGTAAGAAAGGTAATAGGCAGATCCTTTCATGAGGATGATGCTTCACTTCCAAATATTTGGAATATGTCTGACCTCTTCAACACTGGAGAATTCGCTCACGGCTTTACTATTTGGACGAGAAAGTAAATTCGTGTTTCACAAGCGAACTTTGTGATTCTAATCCAGTCCAAATCAAACATTCCTGTGTTTTCTCACACAACCTCAGTAAATATTATGAAGCAAATTACTGATGTGTTTTTGGCTAAAAACTACAGGCCTGATCATGTCCAAATCAGGACAAAATTTAACAGACTTCCTATATTAAAAACTGTAATTAAAATATCTTAAAAAGAATCCTGTCTGAATAGTGCTGAAGTAGAAGAAATTTATTCTGTCTCGCATATAAAACTGACTCAATTCAGAAAACTGTTCATTTAACATCACAACAATCCATTATCAAACATATAATATAATAACCAAAAATGATCCTCTTGAATCAAGCTCAGCATTACATATTCAATAATTTCACTTTAAATTCATGCTTAATACAATAATGAAAAGCTGTGGTTTTTGTGATCTTTGAAGTTTAGATTTAAATATCCACAAAGTATTTCACTGGCTCTCCATCCCAATGAATATATTTGAATTAAAAAGGTCCTATAATGCCCCTTTCACAAGATGTAATATAAGTCTCTGGTGTCTCCAGAATGTGTCTGTGAAGTTTCAGCTCAAAATACCCCACAGATCATTTATTATAGCTTGTCAAATTTGCCCCTATTTGGGTGTGAGCAAAAACACGCCATTTTTGTGTGTGTCCCTTTAAATGCAAATGAGCTGCTGCTCCCGCCCCCTTTCCAAAAAAGGGCAGAGCTTTAACAGCTCACGCTTCGGTCGCTCAACAACAACAAAGCTGGAGAATCTCACGCAGCCAAAATGAGGATTGTCAGTAACGGTGTTCAGCCTTACATTGTTCAAACCGGAGTCGACACTGATGGAGAGACTCAGGAAGAAGTTACAACTTTTAGACGTTTCTGAATGGTTTATGGATAAATTTATGTAGTTGCTGTGGAGTTGATTCAATTCATCGACTAGCATGTGCCGTCATGTTAATCTTTTGCAAATCCAGTGTTGAATTGACCCTCGTTTGTGAAGCAGTCCGGCGTAAAATGACGGCATGACAACAACACTGACTACAACAACTCTTCCTCTTCTCTAAAGCAGCCCAACATGGCCTCGCCTCCTTTGTTGCGTGTTCTCAGGGGCGGGGTTTATGTAAATTTTAAGCTCATTGTAGTCCCTACCAGCCGTTTGTTGTAGTCCTTAAAAAGCAATTTCTGTAAAAGAAAATCTCTCCCTTTGCATTGAACTTTGAGCATCCTAACTTTGCAGATGTTGTTTATGCTCAAACAGCAACATTACACACTAACTAAAGTTAAAAAAGGACCCCTTTAAACCTATATACTATAACAGCTACTGTGTCTACTGTAATTTCTAATTATGTTTCATTTCCTCAATTTCAGGGAAGTGGTACATTTTCAGAATACATTTCACGGTCTCAGACAGCATTTCACAGCACTGAGATATTAACTGGATGATTTTACAGCCAGTGATTCATAACTAGTTGACTAAATATTGTGTTTTGACACAAACAGCTTTTCATGTGTATTCCAAGACAATTCCTGATGTGTGTTCACCTGTTCATGGAGGCCCAGGAGCTGGCTGTAACGTACTCGACAATGCAAGACACCGTTCACATGGATATTGTAAGCCTGAAGAAGAAAGAACAGTTGGTTAGTCTTTATATACACATTATAAAAATAAACACTCAATAGATATTCATGAGTCATCTTTAAAGGGTTAGTTCACCCAACAATGAAAATTCTGTCATTAATCACTCACTCTCATGTTGTTCAAAACCCGTAAGACCTTCGTTCATCTTCAAAACACAAATTAAGATATTTTTGATGAAATCTGAGAGCTCTCAGACTCCTCAATAGACAGCAATTTAACCACAACTCTCAAGGTCCAGAAAGGTACTAAAACGTAAACATGGAAGCGCTGAATGTTGACAGTGTATGTGAATGACACACAAGAGAGGATATTGTTGAATAAAGTCATTGTTTTTATGCACAAAAAGTATTCTCGTCGCTTCATAACATTAAGGTTGAACCACTGCAGTCACATGACTGTTTTAAACGATGTCTTTAGTACCTTTCTGGACCTTGAAAGTGCCCATCAATAACTACAGGAACTGTTTTTGAAAGAAGTCTCTTATGTTCACCAAGGCTGCATTTATTTGATTAAAAATACAGTAAAAATTTGCAATATTGTGAAATATTATTACAATTTGAAATAACTATTTTCTATGTGAATATATAATAAAAAGTAATTTATTCCTGTGATCAAAGCTGAATTTTCAGCATCATTACTCCAGTCTTTAGTGTCACATGATCCTTCAGAAATCATTCTAATATGCTGATTTGATGCGCAAGAAACATCATTATTATTTTTCCAGGATTCTTTGATGAACAAAGTTCAAAAGAACAGCATTTATTTGAAATAGAAATCTTTTGTAAACTTTTTATGTCTTTACGGCCACTTTAGGTCAATTTAAAGCATCCTAGCCGAAGAAAAGTATTAATTTCTTGCTTTTTGAAGAAATTAAATCTTACTGACCCCACGTTTGAATGGATGTGTACATTATAAAAATAAACACTCAATAGATATGCATATACACTAAAACCATGTGCATTATTTAAAAAAAAAATCATTCATTTAAATAATAATTATTTTATCACTCTGGAATATCAAATTATTAAATAAATTCTAAAGTGAAACACAATTAGATGCTGAAATAAAAAAAAACAAAAACAATAATCAATTATGTACAGTCGCTTGGTTAATGAGAAACTTTTATATCAAAACAGCTTGTTTGAATTGTGGCATCTTAGTATTATTTTACAAGAAGCATCTGAAGTGTTATTGAGCCTGGAAAACAGTTCACCCTTTTCTTCCTTCCCCCAAAAGATTTCTAGCTGTTGCTGATATCCACCCCAGCAGATACTATCAGGAAGAAACTATAATCATATTTTTCTCGCCACCATTTATTGTCAAAGGAATGTGAGCTCGCTGGTTTTTGTCTTATCTGAAACAGCTATGTGTTATAAAATTGTTGTTTTGACTACTCATCATTTTGCATATCTTTAGGTGTTGAGAGACTGGTCCATTGTTCTTTATGTAGTAAAAAAGACTGAACTATTAGCCTACTTAAATTACAGAAAACATGCAATGTATCAACTAGACACAAACCAAAATGTCTGTAGGTGGTACAGAAACTTTCAAAAGAAAGTCTTCAGAATGGAAAAACAATATGAAGGGTGCTGTTTTAGGTACAGCAAAAACATTTCTTGGGCATTCTTGTGGCCTTTAGAATCTGCAATCAAACCAAGTAAGTGACAAACAATACAGAGCGGTTGTGACCCAAAAATATTCTACTTCATTTTGATTTGTTTCAGGACAGGAAGTTGATGCTGTGTAATGTTCTCATCTTACTGTGGCAAACTATAAGAATGGTCTCAACTGACCTCACAGAATTCACACGCATTCAGCGCCATTTAAAACACCCCGGCGGATGCGTACGAGACGCTATGACCCAATTATTGACAGCACAGCATGAAACCACTGAAACTCATGCAAGCAAGTCACCAAAGCTAGAACAAGCCTGACAGTGGTAGGATGAAACTGCCAGGCCCTTACTTGCCTCCAAATAAAAACAAAAACAAAAAAAACAAAAAAAAGTAAGATTGAGTATGCAAGTCTTCAGGAAGTACAAAACATACTTTTTTTGCCCTTTTGTTTGAACAGGAAGTGTGCCATTTAAATCATAGCCCACTCATTTTTGTGGCTCTTCTGCAAAGTATGCATCTTCTGCAACATAAACGGCTCCAAAGTTTACTACACAACTTCCTGCCTAATACAGACCAAGACAATGTTACGCTTTAGATGTCTGAAGAAAACCACCTCCATTCATGAGTGAAAGCTGAATGGAGAAAGAAACAAACACTCGTTCTCAAGATTTAAATCAGCTTGAGTTGACTTTAGAAAGTAGTGCTGTCAAATCGATTAATCACGAATAATCACATCTAAAATAAGTTTGTGTTATATGTCTGTGTGTGTATAAATGTGTGTATACACATATATAAATAATAACAAATAAGTAATATATATATACACACACACACACAGTCAACAAACTTTTATGTAAGATCGATTTGACAAAATGAGAAAAATTTAAACTAAAATTAAAATATATAATAAAAGATTATTTAAAAAAAAAAAAAATCAAATGTGTAAATAAAAGCGAATTCAAAGTATTTATAAAAACAATAATACTGTATAAATATATAAAATAACACTGAGCACTGAACCTGTCCTGTACTCTAAAAAATGTTGGGTTCAACCACCCAAGTTGGGTTGAAAATGGACAAACCCAGCGGTTGGGTTAAATGTTTGACCAGCCTGCTGGGTAGTTTTATTTAACTCAACTATTGTTTAAAAATTACTGTATCGCTTGCTTAAAATAAACACAAAATATGTTGGAAATTAACATTTATAAATATGTTTAATGAATTAACATTTAATTAATAAGTAATAAATGAATAATAATAAAACAATAAACATTTATTAAACTGCTTATTAATAAATGTTCACCTTTTGATTATTATTATTGTTTCCTCTAGTAATTATGTCTGATTTTTAATTTCCAACATACGTTGGGTTCATTTTAAGTCAGCCATATAGTAATTTTTAAACAATAGTTGAGTTAAATAAAACTACCCAGCAGGTTGGTCAAACATTTAACCCAACCACTTGGTTAAAACAACCCAATCGCTGGGTTTGTCCATTTTCAACCCAACTTGGTTTGTTTTTAACCCAGCATTTTTTTTAGAGCGTGTCTTAATCTATAAGACACTTAAAATTGTACCAAACAAGACAAATATCTAGTCACCAAGAAAGTGAAACAACAATATAAGCGCAGTCAAAGGTGAGTGTGAATCACATATCTGGCCAGTTTAACTCTCAGTGGTCTGTTAAGAGCGTCACCGACAGTCAGTGTCTCTATGACGGAGAAACGCTCTGAATCACTCACAGATGAACACAAACAACTTCTGCAGTCAATCTGTTAGGAATGATTCATAATTAATCTTCACGTCAGTGCATGAAAACCATTGAGGTGTTTTAGGTGTACTGAGAGCATGTGCACAGTAGAGCTCATGAATAATCTCAGCTTTTATTCAAATCATTTACTGGCTGCACATCTGCACTACATCTGCAGACACCTATACGAGAAGACTGGACCGCAATGTCTGTCCTTAAACAGCTTAGTAATCAATCCACACAGTTCAGTGCAATACAGATGTAACCTCAGGAGCTGAAGCTGTCTGTTATGGATAGGCTATAGACAAATGAAGTGTCATGTCTTCAGAGTAGTTAGACAGATATTCCAGTTATACTGATTAACTGTTATGCTGAAAGAAATGGCAGTCTTGCACTGCATATGGCTGAGGGAGAGAAGCCAGAGGAACTGAGACATTGTGAATCCAATTCACACAACAACAACAACTCTAGAAGGTGCTAGCTGGAGTCTGAACAAACATTCAAACAGAAATACTGAAAGTGACAAAGCTTCCTAAACTGACTGCACCTTCAATGTGATATTTCCTGGTCTTTGTGCCCTTGTTGTTATTCACCAAGTCATATGGTGTCACAGACACGGTTTTAAGCTAAACTTATGGATGCTGCATCTGCTCACACACACACACACACACATATATATATATATATATTTTATTATGTGTAAATACACACACATACATGTATTTAATAAATATTTACATGTATATTTATGCATTTATATTAATAATTTATATTATATATAAATATTTTATATATAAATATAATATATTTTTGTTAAATATATACATGCATGTGTGTGTAATGCACAATAAATATACACAGTATACACACATATATTATGTAAACAAACTTTTATTTTGGATGCGATTAATATATAGCACTAATATATACATATATACATATATATATATATATTATATATTTATTAATCTGTCTGTTCACTATAAAGATTAATTCGGATTCGTTCAGTGGCACTTTTATGCAGGTTATCATTATTATGTGGTGGCTAATGTTATGAGTCATTGAATCGCTTACTCAACCGATTCGCTTATAAACACCAAGTCTTTTACAACTGAAAGAGCTCGTTATACTTTATTAAAATTTGCGTTTCTACAAATCTAGAGTGTTTAAGCATCATATCCGTTTTTCCTTCCAATGACAACAAAGCAGATCTATCATTTCCTCCATATTTTGTCATCTGTGAATGACTAGAAAAAAAATGATAACAAACCCAATAGCCTAAATAGGCAAATTTTACTTCTTGTTTGTTTAATTTTGTATGGTCTAGTCATGATTCGTTTTAATGTATTTATAACAATTCTTGTTGTTGTTCGCGACACTGACTCATGTGACGATCTGAATGAACGTTCCCTCACGTTCAAGTCAGTCAGCGGAAGATTCGCTCGCTTAAAAGATTCGTTCAAAACACCGATTTAAAGCAACACTATTCAACGATGTCTCCAAATGTAAAAGCTAGACGAATGTTTATTTGACCTCCAGTACACTTACCACATATGAAGATCCGTTTTCATCGGAGCGAACCTCCGTCTCGGGGATGGAGAAATGCATTTTCTACTGTAAGATTACACGTCTTTGACGAAGTTGAAAATGCTGTTAAAAGCGAGAACGTGAACGGAAAGCACTCGGTGTTGGTTTGCTGTCTCGCAGGGACCAAACTGAATGACGGCGAGCTACACTCGCTCTGACTCCCTGTGTAGTCCTCTCCAGTCCAGTCCAATCCAGAGTTGAATTATGCCAGGAAAGTTCTTTTTTTGCCAAGCGGATTATTTAAAAAACTTTCTTAATGTTCAGGGCTGAACTTTTCCAATAAACACCTAAGCAGCAGCCATGTTGCAACTGGAGGTAATTCCACGTTCATTGTCGGCAATTTATCGCCAAATCTGTCCTCTCACTTCCTCGCGCACTGTGAAAAAATGTGGGAAGCGAGTCTGCAGAACACACAAGTGTCGTCGCAAAGGCCCACGATCCAATTAACTTTCAGATTACTCCACGTAAAGGTGCTCCGCGGTTGTCTACAGCCCCCGTTTGAACCTACATTGGTACATACGAACGAGTATGGAGAGGAAACAAATGAAGAAACTGTTTGTCGCACCGTGCATTTCGAGATACCGATACAGTACTCGTACTTGTTAGGGCGTTAAGACGAACACACATCAGTCTACATTATAGCGAAACCTTCCAGCACTCTGCTGTAATGTATTCAATATGTATCTGCGCTCTCCGAAGCATTGCAACAGTCTGGATCAAACCATTCTCCTTCTGCGGGGGTGTTATTGCGTAAAAAACGTTCATTCGAGATGCTTTGGCATGAACATTTTGCAAGCGTAGTTTGTAGTAAACAATTTCTTCATTACGACTTAAACTTGTATTTAATTCTGGTTGAAAATTTTTACACTCAGTAGTAAGTTTAACATTTAAACAGGCTCAAAATGGCTCTGTGATACAGCAAGTTAGCGTGCAGTTAAACGGAATATATTTTAAATTTGCTAAATAATAGTTTTTCTGGTTAAAACACATTGGTCACCTGAGGTATCCTGTAATTCCACGAAAACAATCTGAACTCTGAAGTAATTTTAAGGTTAATCTTCTCAATTAGGTGCTTAACTTTCAGCATTTTTTTTTTTGAGCTGTTATTTTTTTAATTTTATATGGGGTTTATATGTATAAAACCACTTTTTTGTGTGTTTTTTTGCAGTTTATTTTAGCAATAAACATTACATAAAATAAGGTTACTAATTTAGTTAATTTAGAAAATTAATTAAATTTTCTAGTAATTTGTTTATCAGCCCAAATTAGCCTATAACGCCATAGGGCACCATAGTTTGGAACAATGTTGTTTTGTAATTAAGAATAAACTTATAATTCCCATAAATGAAAGAAAAATATTTAGATCGGGTCCATAATGTTATTTCATTTTTTTTTTTAAGAATTTTACCTCTGAGGTGGGACAGTCCAAAATCCCCGTTTAAGGGGGAGACATTTATTGTATTCATGTATTTAAAACTACTTACATTTTATACTAGGTTATTTTATGTTAGATAATACTTAATTAACCATATATTAATTAATAAACAGGGGATGTATGCCTGTACTGATTTAAAAATAAGTTATCCGTATTTGTGGAATGTGCTTTTCAATAACCAAACTGAATAAACGTAGGTTAGATTGGCTGAACTAATATTGGAGGTACTGCGACAAGGATCTAGATAACTCAAACAAAGTCGATTGTGTAAAAACACCTGTGTTTCGTCTCTATCGAAATTTCACAATGAGAAATGCAAAATATTTGCGCCGCCTGGTTGTCATGAAGGGGGTCGCGGCCCTTGGACGTCACATGATCATCGTGTCACATGACTTTGTTTTTGGCGAAAATGACAACTGGCGTTACAGCATATGCGGTATCTACTGTATATTTATGTTCTGTTTTATTTGTTTTATTCAATGTATATGCCGACAGTCAGGATATTGATGCGCAGGTGAGACGATCGACTAAATCTAACACAGTTATATAGCGAAAGGATTACAATAAACATGCTACAGTGTTACATTGTTGTTATCTGTCATCGATGTTGTAATTATAAACATATTTCATGCACGCAATATTTTGAAACCTTTCACCTTTGTTTTCGTTAGTTATGTCAGATGTGCGAAGGGACTGTACGACAAGACAGTCCTGTCTGGGATTTCTGCCTAACAAAAGGCCATTTTAAAGGACGCTGCTGTTATGAAAATAATACCAGCAATGTAGAGACCATTATAGGGTAGGAAAACTTTCTAGTATTCCACATATTTTTTAATATTAAAAAATATTCCCTAACTGTATACAATTATCTGTACTGTTTTAGGTTGGACCTGTCAAACTGCTCTATCAGTCATGTAGAGCACCTGTATAATTCATTCACAGCAGTCATAATGTACGTACCGGAGCAGGATTTATCTATAATATGTGCACTTGTCATTGTTTAGCACTAAATGCAATATCTAAACTGTTTTTACACAGAGATCTCTCCAGCAACCCCATCTCCAATCTGAGCGATTTCATATTTGAGGGTTTCAGCCATCTTACCCAACTGTAAGTTATTCATGAGCATAACATGTTCATAACATTTAAGACATGGGTTTTCAAACTGAGGTCTGAGGACCCCCAGGGGGCCAAAACTGCTAGGGGTTCAGTGGACAAGTCTAGAGAAAAAAAGTGTAACAAATATATAATAAAAATAAATAAAATAAAATAATAAGATTTAAATAAATAAATTGTTTAAAATAAATTACAATTCTTAAAATAAATACATAATAAAAATATTTAAATAAATACATAATACATTCACAGTACAGTGCTATAGTATAGCCAGTGAAAAAAAAAATGTAATATCTAAATATTTTTAAAACATTTTTTTTACACATTTATATTACATTTTTATAGTACAAATCTGGTCTTTATACATAAAAATATGTACATTTTAGGATGGAGGTCCCTCACACTAGGATGATGATATTTGGGGGTCCATGGCATCTCAAAAATTGAAAATCCCTTATTTAAGCTAATATGGAAGCTTGTGTCCGCCACTGAATAAAAAAAAAAAGGTAATTGCGACTTTTTATCTCACAATTCTGACTTTTCTCGCAATTGTGAGTTTATATCTCGCAATTCTTACTTTTTTTAAGAATTGCATGATATAAAGTCGCAATTGCGAGTTAAGTCAGAATTGCGTTATAAAGTCAGAATTGCGAGAAATAAAGTCAGAATCGCGAGTTATAAAGTCAGAATTGCGAGATATAAAGTCAGAATTGCGAGAAATAAAGTCAGAATTGTGAGATATAAAGTCAGAATTGTGAGATATAAAATCAGAATTGCGTTATAAAGTCAGAATTGCGAGATCTAAAATCAGAATTGCGTTATAAAGTCAGAATTACGAGTTATAAAGTCAGAATTGCGTAATAAAGTCAGAATTGCGAGATATAGTCAGAATTGCGAGCTATAAAGTCAGAAATGCGTTATAAAGTCAGAATTGCATGATATAAAGTCAGAATTACGAGTTATAAAGTCAGAATTGCGAGATATATAAAGTCAGAATTGCGAGATATAAAGTCAGAATTGCGTGTTATAAAGTCAGAATTGCGTGATATAAAGTCAGAATTGTGAGATATATAAAGTCAGAATTGCGTTATGAAGTCAGAATTGCGTTATAAAGTCAGAATTGCAAGATGTAAACTCGCAATTCTGAAAAAAAAATATATATTTTTTTCCCCCTCAGAATTGAACTTTCTAAAAAAGTTTTTAAAAAAGTTTAAGAAAACTAAAAACTAAAAAGGTTTTTTAAAAAAAGTTTATGTCCCGCAATTCTGAGGGAAAAGAAGAATAAAAAGTCACAATTATCTTTTAAATTGTTTTATTCCATGGTGGTAACAAGCTTCCCTAAGCTAACACAGTAAGGTAACTTGACAAATCTTTACTCAGTTTACTACCCTCAAAACTGGAGTGTCCGGGGGGCAGTGCATCATGGGAGAAGGTTGAAGTGAAAAACAAAGCCAGAATCTGCGAAGGACAGAAAAATGTTTGCAATCAGACGGTGCAGATGCGTAAGTTATCAATAAACTGGGATCTCAGTCTTTAAAATGTCTTTCGATGCACTTCTTGAACATTGTTCGTCTCTTCAGCCTGGAATTGCCCTGAAAACTCATTCTGCAGCCCATACGGACCAGGGTTCTTTGAGTGCAGTTGTCTCCATAATTTCCACGGATACAAGTGCATGAGACAGGTGAGACTCCCAGTGAATCATCCTCAACAGGTTGGCCATTGCTCCTTTATTGCACACGTTCATTATTTGTTCTCCATTGCAGGGAGAGTTTCCCTTAATAAAGGTGCTTGGGATACTCACCGGATTCACAGTTGTGGTTTCATCTTTACTCTGGTTCACACAAAGACGAAAGGTCGAGACCACTTGAATTTAAAAGAGAAGCGGCTTTTGGAGTGACATTGGAGCACATGCCACAAAATGCATCGAGTTTACTGAAAATTATGCAAGAGAAGAGATTCATACACTGGAAGGTTAATGAACATTTTAGTTTCTTGTTTTTTAAACTTGACAAAAGCAAGTTTACATGACATTCTTTTTTTAATAACTTTCACTTTGTTTTGACCCTTAAATCTTTTTATTTATAGATTTTATAAAATAAAAACTGACATGTTTTCAGTCTTGAAAAGACTGCTGTGTAAAGGGAAAACTGACCATAGACTGACCTTGCTGATTGCCACATTTCTGACAGATGTTTTGACTCTAAGCACTGAGATATTTTAGTAATGGCTGACGAAGGACAAATATTTTGTGTTGCTTTAAGACAAAATTGTCTTCATTTTAAAGATATTTGAAGTGTTTTCATTTTACAAGGGAGGGAAATGAATGTCACTTGTGATTTGTGAAAAAAATGTATATTGTTACTGCCACATCCAGCTGTTTACAGATGTCACATGTTCAATACTAACCGATGACCATACAACCTCTATATGCTTTTCCTTTTTTGTTAGAGTAAAGGGAATCTGTTTCATCTGCTAATATGAGAATAAAACTATTAGTATAATACTGACATACATAAGTTACTTTATGCAAATCTCAGTTTTGTCAATGTAGTATTGTGGTAAGGAATTCAGCATGTACCTTAGTACCTAAAATAAAGATTGGTCACAAAAGAATCGGCAAACAACAGCTTTTTTTTATATCGAAATTATTTATTTTTCTTTAGCCTTTCCAAGGTTTTGATAATACAAACAAAACCCCTTATGCAACATGTTCAGCTTTTGCACGGTCTTACATTTGCTCAATGTTCTTTTCCCCTTTTTTTTCCACATCTATGAAAGGATTTCAGCAACTATCCAAAAAGGATGATAGATATTATAAATGTTTATGTCTATGCACTGACCATCATGATGGGCCAAAACTGAAAGCAACAGACACTTTCTTGAGATTTGTGGATCTGACACAAGAATGAGAGAATCTGACATTCATGATCTTGTGTACAACAACTCTTAAAGGATTAGTTCAGTTCAGAATTAAAATTTCCTGATAATTTACTCACCCCCATGTCATCCAAGATGTTAATTTCTTTTCAACTGAAGAAAAAAGGTTTTTGAGGAAAACATTCCAGGATTTTTCTCCATATAGTGGACTTCACTGGGGTTCAACGGGTTGAAGGTCCAAATGTCAGTTTCAGTGCAGCTTCAAAGAGCTCTACATGATCCCAGACGAGGAATAAGAGTCTTATCTAGAGAAACCATCGGCCATTTTCTAAAAAATTAAATAAAAATGATATACTTTTTAACCACAAATGCTCGTCTTGCACTGCTCTGTGATGCGCCACCCATGATGTAATCACGTTGGAAAGGTCACGCGTAAGCAGAAGTACTGCGGTAGGGCAAAAAACTTCAAAATTGTCCCACATCATTGTTTTCCTTTTTTTTTTGTAAAGGCCGTTTGACTTAGTCTTTGCACGTTCACTTTGTAAACACTTGCTCTGTACTTCAGCCTACGTCACGCGTGACCTTCCAACGTGATTACGTAATGAGGCGCATCACAGAGCAGTGCAAGACGAGCATTTGTGCTTATAAAGTATATACATTTTTATTTTTTTCTAGAAAATAACCGATGGTTTCTCTAGATAAGACTCTTATTCCTCGTCTGGGATCGTGTAGCTCTTTGAAGCTGCACTGAAACTGACATTTGGACCTTCAACCCGTTGAACCCCAGTGAAGTCCACTATATGGAGAAAAATCCTGGAATGTTTTCCTCAAAAACCTTCATTTCTTTTTGACTGAAGAAAGAAAGATGTGAACATCTTGGATGACATGGGGGTGAGTAAATTATCAGGAAATTTTAATTCTGAAGTGAACTAATCCTTTAAGTACTGATTTGAGAATTTTCCATTAGGTGGGTTGAAATGGACTTCGTAATTTTTCTTTTAGAAACTGGAATTGGACCAGTTACACAATTCAAAATGAAACATTTGAAAGGATCCCGGCAGTGAGGACATAAACCGTAGCTTTATTTGAAAAGCTTGTTCCATTTCATAGATATGTTTATTTCGTGCCAGAAGTCCTGTGAGCACACACTCTTTCACGTGCAGATGCGAGAGGGAAGCAGAACCATGTTCATCTGCTCTTCACTGATCCACGTTCTTGACTCGCAGTACCACAGGCACGGAGGTGCAGGGGATCATGCCCAAGTCAGTAATCACAAGGTCCACAAAGTCTGGTGGCGTCACGTCATACACCAAGTTCAGAAGCCCCAGTGATTTAACAGTCTGCCAATTCTCTAGATGGGTCTTCCCATTTCTGGTCACAATTAGGTCATCAGGGTCATCTGTAAAAATGCAATACGGTTTACTTTTTTTTTTTTTAAATAACAATGTTAATAACAAAAATAACAATTTAAAAATAATTTAAAAATACCTAATTCATTGGATACAAAAGAGTCCGTCTGCACTCGTTCACAGAACTTGTAGGTCTCACAGCAGACCAGCACTGGTACATTGTAGGCCTTCGCTACCAGGGCAATCTGGGAAGTTCCCACACGTGACATCACATATCCATTGGCAAGAAGTGCATGGGCACCAAGAAATACCTTAGATACCTGGAAACAAGAGTGCAGAGTCCAAGTACTGATTCAGCATTCATGGAAACAACGTTTATAATGACAACATAAAGGCCAGTTAACTGTGGTGTGAGTACACTACTCAAAAGTTAGTGGACTGTAAGACGGTAACATTTCTATTTTAAATAAATGCTGTTCTTTTGACTTTCTATTCAAAGAATCCTGAAAAAATTTATTTATTCACCAGTTTCCACAAAAATATGAAGAAGCACAACTGTTTTCAACATAAGCTATGTTTCCATTTAAAGTTGTGCTTTTAACTTGTGTGCAAAATTGGAACTTTTGCGAAAAAAGCAGCGTTTCCATCTCGTGTTCATGAGAACAAAAGCATCACTTCCTGGTAAACTGGTGCAAAATATCTGTATTAAAAATGGAAGTTGCTGCAATCGGGATTTTTCATAAATGAATTGCGTCTCAAAGTGGCAGAATGAAATAAACGCTGTCATGTTCTCTTGCGTTCGGATGCTGGTGTTTGCAAACGCAATCATGCGAGACATTTCTGGGAGGGAATTATACAAAATCATTCTGAATACGGACTTTGGCTCAGGCATTTCAGAATGACCCAATCAACATTTGAGATGCTGATCCGCTGGTCAATCCAGTTATCCAATCACATCCTCTGTTGAGGCAAAGTCACACAAGTTTTTTGTTGCACATCGAGGGATTTATTTCTTAAAGATTTCCATAGTCCATAGCACGTCTTCTTATAAGATAAAAAATGCATCGCAAATTCTAAAATCCCGATTTTTAGAATTTATGCGCATATCTTGCCGTTTCCATCCAGCGCTTTTTTATGTGATATCCCAAAATGTGCATAAAAATAGGTGGATTTAAACAGCTATTGATAATAATAAAAGTTTCTTGAGCAGCAAATCAGCATATTAGAATGATTTCTGAAGGATCATGTGACACTGAAGACTGCGGTAATGATGCTGAAAATTCAGCTTTGATCACAGGAATAAAATACATTTTTACAATAGAAAAGAGTTCTTTTAAATTGTACTAATATTTCACAATATTGCTGTTTTTACTATTTATTTTTGATCAAATTAATGCAGCCTTGGTGAGCAGAAGAGACTTCTTTCAAAAACATTTTAAAAAAAATGTTTAAATACTTTTTACAGTAATGTATATTTAAACACTATATAACGTAACAATCTAAACATTCAGAACCTCACAGTGCCATATAATTATTTGAAATAAAACCATAATAGTAATCTAAGGGTGTACTCACACTAGGCGCTCTGAACCGTGCCCGAGCGCGTTTGACCCCCAAAGCCCGGCTCATTTGACAAGTGTGATCGCTCCGTTCCCTGCCCGGGCACGGTTCGTTTAGCCGGCCCTGGCCCGCTTGGAAGAGGTGGGCCAGAGCGCGGTTCACATGCAGTGTGAGCGCTAACCGTGCTGGAGCAAGGAACAGCTACTACTTTTGTGCGCTACTGTCATCATTATGACGGCAAACATCTTTATTACCGCTTTGATAGTACACTTATCAATTCATGTAATTAATTTGAGTGTATTTGGGTTTATAACGGGTCTGCTTCTCACCTTTGATGAACAGGAATTGTAGTTTGCGAGTAAAGCTGCAAATTCCTCCATTAACATCAGCTGCCTTCGTAATAATCCTCTGATACGTGCTATTGAAAATCGCTGTGCGGCATAAATTATAAATAGCCTATATATTAGGCAGCATCTTAGCGAAAGTGCATTTCTTCCTGTTTTCTTCCATTCAAAAAGTTGCATCGTATATGACGCAAGCGTGCTCCGGCCTGGAACGTTAAGTGCAGTGTGAGTGCAGGCCAGCAGGGGAGTGGGAATGGGGGACAATCGCGCTCGGGCTTGGTTCAAGGCAACCGTGCCTAGTGTGAGTACACCCTAAGGCCCTGTTTCCACCTGGTGTTTTAATCCATTTCTTTTGTCCACTTTCAACGACTAGTTTCTTTGAGGGGAGGGTTTAAATGTACGTGTTTTTCAGATCTTTCGATCTAATGGATGAAATAATATCACGCAATTTACATATGAATGCGACTGGAGACAATGAAAAAACACACGGAGAACAGCAGCTTTTGTTTCTGCTCTGATATTCACAAGACCGACCGAACGCTGTGAGTGTGTGTTAGAAATCAGGAATGGTGAGAGAACATTGTGCTTGGTACATTTTTCGTCTTTAAACCAAACTTGGGTCTTCAGCTGACAAAGTTTAAATCCCGTCAGGCTAGAGCGCTTCCCATTATGTTTTAGGTCAGTAAGTGGAGAGTAGACGGTCTTTTGTGGCTGTTTGAACACATTCGACCACATGAGCGTTTACACTGTGAAAGCAATCCGGTCAAATGCGTTTTCGACTGCCTCAAAAAGTTTTAGAGCCTTTACACCTGCATTTAGCGTCGTTCACTTGTGATAAGATCGACCAAAACACATCTTAATACCAGGTGGAAACAGGGCCATAGAGTGTCATTATCAAAAGTATACTTGTGCAAATAAAGTCTACATGCTCTATAAAACCGAGTAGTCATCTTTGTCACACCTTTGCTCTACTAGCACACTGTGTATCTTTAAGAACAAAAGTACCAAACCATAATTAAGTTGTATTTTTAGCTACTGCTGATGTCACGCACATAATCGATCCTTTGAAGGTACGAGCACTTTGGAAAGAAAGCACATTACCTCGCAATGAGCTAAAAATAAAATGTGCTTGCAAAAAAATCTCAGTCTTTACTGAAAGGAATGACTCACTTCAGGCAGGATGTAGGACAAGGCAGATATGAGCACATAAGTACATCGGATGCCTTTCTTCACCAGACGCCTCAGCGCCTCTCGGCCCTCCAGCCTGGGCCGACTATCCACGACTATGACTCTGAACTTCCTCTCTTTTTCAAAAGCTTTGCACAGAATGTGATTGACGAGTGAAGAGCTGGAAAAACACAAGAAAGGCACTTCTGAAAGCATTAATCCAGACTATTACAGGATTACGGCAACTCAGTGAAAAATCTTACCAGCCATAAACAAGAATGACGTCTCCATCACTTATCTTCTCAATAGCATACTTCGAAATGGCTTCAGAAGCCAAAACGATCTTCTCATTTACGTAATTATCAATACATTCCTGCAGTTTCCTTTTTGCCTGTTGAGAAAACGCTGCTTTTAGAAACTCAGTACTGAATATAAATGTGTCTGACGCGACTCTGAATACTCTTACCTCCTCTTCTTTGCATTGACTGGATATATTTGAAATTTCCTTCTTGATGTACTTGATGGCATTGCCCATGCTGGCTGAAAGAGGCCGACACTGGCTGAGAAAACTGTGGGGTTAAGGAGGATTGGCAGTGTCTGTCAAATATCCGTTTCCAAGTAAGAATGAAATAATCTACATCTGAACATGTGCTATATCAATTTTCACAAGGAAGAAAGTAAACCTGATATAGGGCGAGAGCTTGTTCACAAGGTCCCTTGACAACTCCTCGTTCGGAGGTGTGCTATAGTCTTGAATGACCTATAAAATGATTGCTGAATAATTAAATCCAAAAGTTAAGACATTCTAAGCAACTGTATGTGTTTTTATTATGAATTACCTGTTTGAAGGCATGTAGTAGGGCCACAGATCGAGCATTGGATCCTGCTATGATGCCCTGAGAGTACTGCAGACCCAACCGAACAATGGATGGGTGAATGACCGTGGCAGGGATGCTACAAATTAAACCATATCAAACAATACAGGTCAAACAACTAATTCATTTAGGATATACATACTTGATTTTAGGGATTGTGATGGAAATTTTGAACTAATTAATAATGAACTAACATTTCTTTTCTTCTACAGGCCTAATAAGCTAATTTTGAAATAGAGAAATAGTCACTAGGACTGAGTGTTGTAACAAGTGGAAAAAATCTGCTGTGCTGGCTAGACAGCATCCTTCTAAGGATAAAAAAAATAGTCTTTGAAAAATTGTTTTAACCTATTGAGTAATCTGAACTGTTAACCCAGTGATATTTTTTGATGATCTTGTGATTCAGTTGTTCTAAATCTAAATTTACTCCGCCAGTAAGCGGGACAGAGGAACTGAGATGTTTTTCTTAAATCTGAAGCAATCATATTAAGACTGATGATAATGAGTAATAGATCATGCCATACTGACTGTGAAATGTACCTGAAATCCTATAAAACCTGCTGTATTCCTTTGTTCGGAGAGAGATCTCTGGAACTGATGAGAACTCTCCCGGCCGTGATTAAAGCTTTGAAGGGCAAAAACTGGAGTCTTTGGTTATTGCTGCAGCAAGTCAGGTTAGGGAACACTAGGTTTTTGAGGGTCAAGACGTTGACCGAGATATTATTGAGTGTCGATTTGGAGACGCTCCGATTACTATTGAGTGTCGACTGGAGACGCTCCGAAAGATCAGGAAATTTACTGAGTGTCGACTGGAGACGCTCGGGTGTCGATTAGGAGACGCCCCAGGAACAGGTAACTTAAGTCAGGTGCGTCTTGGAAAATCTACCACAGGATGCAGCTATAAGAAAATTTTGGCCGATACCGATAATTCTTTATATTTGAAAGCCGATAACCGATATATTGGCTGATAAATTTAAATCAAAATGTTAATATAATTTTTGAGAGCCTGATTACAAAAACAAAAGTTTCATCATTAAAAGCCATTTCCCAATCACACAATTATAATTATATTTTATAGCTTATATGACAGACTTGCGCTGTACATGTTGCACTTAACTGTATTTTCCTTTTTAAAGTGATTTCAATTATATTTCAAGCAATTCAAAACCATCATGGCGGACACTGCGCATCTGAAGTGTCCCATTATTTATCAGCTTTAACATATCGGCCAAAACTTTCTTATTTGGCCGATAACGATAATATTAAAAATGAACATATATCGGCTGATACTGATATGGTGGCCGATATATCGTGCATCCCTACTTAATTTCTAATGTGTCTATCCCAAAAACAAATAAATAAATTTAAATGTAAAAGCATACATGTATTTTAGGACAACTTATAATGTTATTAAAGTTTTTATTGTCATGCAATTTCCAACCTCTCTCTGAGACCTACAATTAAATGGCCTAAAGTTGTTTTTGAAGCTTAAATTCCATCAATTTAAAAGAAAAATGTTTTTTGTATAAAAAAATGTTTCTTGAGCATCAAATCAGCATATCAGAATGATTTCTGAAGGATCATGTGACACCGAAGACTGGAGTAATGATGCTGAAAATTCAGCTTTTATCACTGGATATAAATTACATTTTAACGTATGTTCGCATAGAAAATGAGTATTTTAAATTGTAATAATATTTCACAATTTTACTGTTTTTACCAGATTTTTAAATCATATAAATGCAGCCTTGGTGAACATAAGAGACTTTTTCAAAAACATTTTTAAAATGGTCAAATTTTTTAAAAGTAATGAGTTTTGTCAAAGGATAAAAAAAAAAGAGAGATTTCCCCTTATATGACCCCTTTAAAGGCACAATATGTAATTTTCGCCACTAGAGGTCACTTATTCAAAACAAAGGCGTAGCTTGATGACGCCGTCAATGAGCATAGAATCATGGGAGTTGCTGTCTTTACCTCCACAGCCAGCGGATGTAAAGGAATCCGACAGACTCGGGCAGAAATCACGTTCATGGATGAGTTAATGTATTAAAGTTTTATTAAAGTTACTGTGGTATGAAGCAGGGCGGAGCCGAGAGCCCGGGACATTTTACTTTCCTGTTTTTATTACGCTCATATGCCGCAGTTGGCCGCTGATGCTCCTTTCGTTTTGTTGTTTATGTTTATTTTACAATTAAAGTTACGTTTAACGTCCGCCTCCTTCCCTGAACTTTGTTACAGTTACGTTTGATCACATAAATTCACATTATTTAATTTCATTCTAATGAAACAGTTGCGAGTGCTGAACCACTACTCATACAAGTCACTTTATTTGACAAATTAAAATCGTGGGGTAATGCAGCGCTGTCAAATACATTTGAGTGTGTTAAAAGTTATGTTAACGTTACTCTGTGTTCGTTCTGCGACTGGTAAGAGACACTTGTTGCACACTGCAGTAGATTGATGTCTATGTTAGCCACTTGACAAAATAACATGGCACGGTACAAACATGTTATACTCGCGGTAAATCAAGAAAACATGAGATTCAAACAATAAGACTAAACGTGTTGAGGTGTATAGTTTTCTGTCGATAAAAGTATCCAAACAGTTGCTCACCTGTCTAATAAAACATAATAATATATAAAATAATATATATAAATAATATATTAAAGCATCTTTGGTGTTTCCATGGTTTCTACGAAAGTAAAACTGGAAATTGAGGGTAACGCGGATAAGACGTCATTCACAGGCGACGCAATTTCACGGGCCGTTACACTGGTTAAAATAGCTGATTTATCTGGATTTAAACATTGTTGGAAACATTTGGGATAATGCAAGTACTCAAGCCAACAAAATGTATAACACTGTTCTAGTGGTTTTTGGATATTTTAATCCAAAGATCGTACATATTGTGCCTTTAAGGTAAAATTCTAACTAGTAGAAGATACATCTGTTACATCACCTGATTTGCTGGGTTGGAGGGTTTTTTCGGCTGTATTGGTGTAGATGGGAAAACAGGCTGACCTTGTAGCCATAATCGGACCTCAAAGGAACCTAAGAGAAGAGCAAACAACAGCATTCAATGTGAATATTTTGTTCCTTCAGGGACAGATGTTCTGGAGGTCACATCCTCCCTCCTCAGGTCAAGAGCTGAGGCTGCAACAGAACACAAAGACATACGTGACGTGCACAACTGAAGAAGGGCTCCACAGACGACTAAGAAAGCTTTACGCTAGTGTTATAAATCTACACCTAACAAATAACAAATGAAAAATTATAATAAATCAATTAAAAAAAAAAAAATACACACTTGAAAGTTCACCCACATATGACATCTATCTAGCTCATCACATGAACACAATGAAATGAAGATAATCACAAGGAAATCACCTCCAACGGACATTAAAAGCAAATTAGAGTCAACGACTTTCACCAAGAATAAAAATTAGGCTACATTAAACAAAGAAAGAATTCAACAATTCACTGCACACAAAAGTGTGGAGCCAGACCTGGACTCCAGTTATATTTAAACCGCATCCCTGCCCTGACTTCTGTAAGACATGGGAAGGACCTGGGTTAAAAACGCTGCAAAATGGATCTCAGAAAACACCTGGATGAATCCATCATCCGTCATCGGGCAGTAATCAAGAGGCAAAGCGGGACAGCGTTGATTTGTCTCACCTGCTGTCTCTCAAGCTTTTTGGCCAACTTCTTCAACGCAGCGGGGTCATCCACCTGAACGTGCTCCGGTAACCTTTTCACTACTAACAGAAAATAGAGAAAGGAAATAAAAACAAGGCTGTGGAGAATAGTAAAACTGATCAGTCATGCTATTTGCACTTAGATGTTATATGAACAGTTAAACACTTTATTTCCAACATTAAAGGATTAGTTGACTTCAGAATTAAAATTTCCTGATAATTTACTCACCCCCATGTCATCCAAGATGTTTATGTCTTTCTTTCTTCAGTGGAAAAGAAATGAAGGTTTTTGAGGAAAACATTCCAGGATTTTTCTCCATATAGTGGACTTGGATGACATGGGGGTGAGTAAATTATCAGGAAATCTTAATTCTGAAGTGAACTAATCAGTTTGCACTTTTTGAATATTTTCTTCATTTTTATTTAAAATAAACACCTCTCCAAAGCTGATACGCGATGGAAAAAGGGAGAAGAATGAGCTCAGAAAAAGGCATATTCGAACTCGACAAAAATCGAATGGGTTTCTTTTATAATTTTGTCTGGCTGAGACAGATAATGATGGGCGGAGTTAGTGTAAATACTTGCACTTGGTGTAAATAGACACTACATTTTTTAGATTTGAAATGGGAAAATAAAAAATGGATGCAAAAATTTTTTTTTGGAATGGCTGATAAAATTGGGCATTCATCAGCCACTGTGGCAATGCCCAAACTTGACATCCTGGAATATCCTTTTCCGTAGCACTGAATTACCTGGTTGAAGCTCACTAGGGGTAGCTTTAGGCTTGCTGGAGGTGGACTGCTGCCCCCCTTCCTTCTTGCCCTGTTTTGATGCCCGTTCTGTGTCCTGCCGTGCCCGGCGCTCTGCTCGCAGCTCTGCTTTGGTCTTCACAGGCTTCTCTGCGGCCGTAAGAGATTCAGACGCAGATGCGCTTACAGGCACAGGAGCCGCTGCTGAGGTCAAAGGGCACAACAATTAAAAACACCCAAAAATAGACAATAGACTAAAAAGGCTATTAAAAGACTCTATTTAAGCCAAAACATTAAAAAAAATAACAGTAAAGCATATAGTGTTAAAAAATTAATTTGCATGACTGTTGTTAACTCTCTCCTTCCTTAAAGGGGACCTATAATTTATAAGATGTAATATAAGTCTCTGGTGTTCCCAGAATGTGTCTGTGAAGTTTCAGCTCAAAATACCCCACAGATCATTTATTATAGCTTGTCAAATTTGCCCCTATTTGGGTGTGAGCAAAAACACACCGTTTTTGTGTGTGTCCCTTTAAATGCAAATGAGCTGCTGCTCCAGAAGAGGGCGGAGCTTTAACAGCTCGCGCTTCGGTTGCTCAACAACAACAAAGCTGGAGAATCTCACGCAGCCAAAATGAGGATTGTCAGTAACGGTGTTCAGCCTTACATTGTTCAAACCGGAGTCGACACTGATGGAGAGACTCAGGAAGAAGTTACAACTTTTAGACGTTTCTGAATGGTTAGTGGATAAATTTATGTAGTTGCTGTGGAGTTGATTCAACTCATCGACTAGCATGTGCCGTCATGTTAATCTTTTGTGCAAAACCCGTATGGACGCCCACTGTACATAGCGTGCTTGTTTAACAAACAGAACCATGAAATGCCATGGCGTTAGAACTGGAACACCGTTTTCGCTTGTGAAAACAAAATGGCGGCACCGTGGGTGGAAACGTGCAGATTAAGGGGCGGTAATATTATAATAAGATCCCCTTCCTACGTCACAAGGGGAGCAATATTCTGAGCGGCTCGTTATTTCACATGCTTGCAGAGAAAGGCTTGCCAAAACAAAGTTACTGGGTTGTCCTTTTTCACGTTTTCTGGGTTGGTAAATGCACCGGGAACCCGATTATAGCACTTAAACACGGAAAAAGTCAGATTTTCACGATATGTCCCCTTTAAGCATAGCCAACTCTGAAACTCTAAATATTAATCTAGTCTCAATCAGAGACAAATATACCAATACAAAAATAAATAAATAATTCTCCTCAAATTATCCCGTTTTAAATCAAAATGTCAAACCAAATTTAATTAGTTTCAATAAACTTTATGTTGCAGGAAAATAGTTTTTAAGCAGCAGCACAGTGGACTGAAATACCTTTATGTGTCGGGCTCTGTGTGACCGGCTTTGATGGAGCTTGAACAGATGCTTTCTCTTTCTCCTTCTCCTTCTTCTCTGGAGGACCTTTGTCATCTTTTTTACCCTTTTTATGTTGCTTCTTCTCTTTCCTAAGACGTTGCTTTTCTTCTTTGGTCAATTCCTTACCTTCAGTCTATAGATAAAAACAGAGGGGAATCACAGTCCGCATGACTTTAAATAACTGAATGGACTGTGTCTTAAACCTAGTCTGCGTTTTGGGCATCTAAGCATCTTCCATCTCAGCTGAGAATGTGGCTATGATGCCCAAAATGCTGTCCAGGTAGACAGCTCACTAGGTTTTGAGACACAGCCATTGTGTTTGTGATATTTAGTAAATAAAAAAAAAAGTAAATTAAAGACAAAGAAATAAACCATGAATATTGATAAAATAATGAATATTAATAAAATTAAGACTTGACCTACCTTCGCTCGTACAATTTCATGCAACTTGCCATCTTCACCTGTGACACACGTAAAATGATTTAAGCGTATCCAATGTTAAAATTGGCCTTTATTTGCACAAAAGCTAGTGGTAGATGATTTGCAGTGTTATTTCATCATGCTGGTTCACTCGATCTATACCAAACTAATGAATGTTGCATCCAGATTCAGTTAATCTTGCAAACGCACAGTAGGAGTACATGCAAACCATAGGGAACATCGTCATCGTGTCTATATAGTTAGATGTTAATACATGTTCAAAATGACAAACACTGCATGATGTAATTTCCAGTGTGCATGTGAAGTCAGCTGTGTCATGGCAGAGTGGCGATCAAAGGCGTCACCAGCGGTCACACAAGTTCTCTGTTAACACTTTACACGACTGCTTATGAACGTGTTTAACTCAGTAACAGCACACGTACAAAGAAAGTTTAAATCTGTATTTTTTACCTATAGCATGATTGATGCTGTCAACCTGTCTGCCTTCCGAATCCGCCATGTTTCACTTCTTCGTGACTTCTCGCTGGTAATCTGATGTGAAAAGCAGTCGGGAGGAATTACACCGCCCTCTAGCGATTCAAACGAGAAAGCTGACTTTTCCTTCTTTTCATGTATAATGTATGAATGTGTGTATTATTAATTTATTTGTAAAATAAACACTATATAAGTTGCATGAATAATAATTATAGAAGACTATGATATGTATATATATATATTGTGTTGACAGAAATTGCCTGAGAAAATCAAAATATTGTTGACCTAAAACTGAATTCAATGTAGCTAACTGAATATAAACTTTCATTTAAGAGTATTAAGTATTGTATTGATTTTCTAAAACCACAAAGTATAATGTCTATAGACCACAGAGTCTATTTTTATACCCGGCGTATACCTTGAGATACAAACATTTACAAACAGATTATGAAAAATGTAAAAATTAACGTAATAAGCTAATGCTTAACAACAACTTTTTATACATGTATGTGCCCTCCAAATATTGTAAATATGTGAAATATTCAACTTATATCTGAAGGTGAGCAGATTTCCCACTACGGTTGGTCATGTTGTTTTTAAATGCTGCCTGTGAGCTAAATAAAGAATGTATGAACAAAGTCACCAGATCTAAATATTCACAACAAACACCCTTTCAAAAATGAAACCAAGAAATGAGACACTTTCACTGCCGCCCCCCACAGCCTCTCAAACGGGATAAAACCTTTTCAAGGTTAAATAGATGGAGCACATTTGCTTAGTGCAGGAACAACAACAAGCTCTCATAATGTTAAAAAAAAAAAATGTTGTTGTCAGAAGTGGGATTCGAACCCACGCCTCCAGGGGAGACTGCGACCTGAACGCAGCGCCTTAGACCGCTCGGCCATCCTGACATACGCTGTAACCTTACATCATCATGTAAATAGTAATAACGACGTCATTATATAGTAACAGTAGTATTTGTCGTTTTTTAGTAACGGTTTAAGCTTTAAAATATTGTTGTTTGTTAATTAAATGGTGTATTAAAATACCATTAAGGATGTTTGTTTCAACTGCTGTAAAATCTTTACAAATTATCAATAACTTGTAAAGATTAATAACTTATGCCCCCGGTTTCACAGACAAGGCTTAAGCTAGTCTTAGACTAAAATGCATGTTTGAGCTGTTTTAACTAAAAGCAACTTGTACTGACATATATTAAATTATGTTACTGACATTGTTTTGTCTCAAGATGCACACCAGCAATGTGTTTTTCTAGTGAACATTTATAAAGGTACTTAAATACCCTAATTGAACTAAGGCCTAATCCTGGTTTAGGCTAAGCCCTGTCTGTGAAACTGGGCCATGAAGATTTTACAGTAACTTAAATGAACATTCTTATTTAATGAAAAACACAGTCACAAACAACACTATTTCAATGCACAAAACATTAATAAAACGTCAAAACGTGAAGAACACCGACTTAACCAAAGGCAAACAAACTCTGCTAATGACTTTTAAACACATGCAGCTAGGTGTTTAAACTCATTAACAGCTGCTAGCGTGTTCAGAAACAGCATGTACATTTGTAAAGTTTACCTGTTGCATAATTGATGCTTTCAACCTGTCTCCTACCCGATTCCGCAGTGTTTCATTTCTTCACACGACTTCTTTTTAGCAAACTGATTCTGAAAAGGATTTGGGATGAATTACGGCGTTTTGAAGCACTCCAGAGCCCTCTGGTGGTCTAAGGAATGTAAACATGCTATAAAGCGATCAGCTAGACACACGTTTGATTTTTTGTTTTAATTATATACTAATATTTAGGATTCTATAGGCTACAGTATAGCCCAAAAGTTTCCAAACTGGGGTCCGGGGACCCTCAGGGGGCCCCAAGAGAGTGATAAGGTGTCCGTGGAAGAGTATGTAAATGTGTAAAACGTGTGAAAAATGAAGAATAAAACATGTTTAAAAAGTAAAATAAATAAAAATCAAAGCAAATAAAAATCATATAAATTTACAAATAATACATCTAACAGCACAGTATTATAGTGAGTATAAAAAATAATAAGTGAATAATAAGTATTTTACACATATTTGTTTTTTCACAGTATAAATTGAGGTTTTATACATGAAAATATAGCTGCCTTTTACATTTTAAAATGGGGGTGCCTCACACAAGGATGATCATATTTGGGTTTTCATATTTAAGTCTGTGGCATCTAAAAGATTGAATACCCCTGGTATCGCCTAGCTAAACCAGAATCAGTTTGATAAATATCAGAACCTGCATGTGTAAGAAACATGGGGGGACAGAATCTGACGACTACAATCCAGCTGTCCGAATCCGTTCCCACACACGCCTGATGAGAATACTTTATGTGCGCAAAAACAAAACAAAAATAACAACTTTATTCACAGGGAAGAGAAGAGATTGTTGAATATAGTTGTTATTTTTGTTTTGTTTTTGCATACAAAAAGTATTCTCGTCTCTTCATAACATTAAGGTTGAACCACTGCAGTCACATGACTGTTTTAACAATGTCTTTAGTACCTTTCTGGACCTTGAAAGGGTCAAAGGTGCATCTGTATGTACTAGTTAGACTTTCACATACTGTGATATTTCCTAATTTCTACTGGCCCTGCATGTATTTGTCAAAGATTCAAAATTTAACCAAGTCAATAAAGCAACAAATTCCTTGGAAAAATTCTTCTTTTTTATTCCCAATCTTTTTTATTGGTTTTAAGGGACAGTACAGAATAGGGAATCATAAATCCCCCTCCCCGAAATCAATGTCAAAAATAAATAAATAAAAAGAAATAAGTAAATATGTATGAAAAATTATGTATCACTGCGAGTTACAGGTGTGCAAGGTAAACCCTTAATGTAATTTAAGAAGGGATCCCAGGTCTTGTGAAAAGTTTTAAGTGAACCAGAGAGTGAGCATCTTAACTTTTCAAGCAGAAAATGTCCTGTATCCACCGGTCATATGTTGGAGGGGAAACATGCTTCCACTTAAGAAGGATAGCCCGTCTGGCCAAGATTGTAGTAAAAGCAATAACTTTACGATCTCGGGCCACCAAATCAGGCCTAGGGGAGACCCCAAAAAGGGCTATGAATGGGTCAGGGTCAATATTAGTGTTGAGAGCTTTTTTAAGTGTCTCAAATACATTGGTCCAAAAGGTTACCAGCTGTGGACATGTCCAAAACATATGCAGATGGTTGGCAGGTGACTGCTTGCAACGGTTGCAGGCAGCACTCTTGTCTGGGAAGATTTTTGCCAGTTTGGCATTGGTTAAGTGAGCTCTGAATAGTATTTAACATTGTATTAAGCCATGCCTGGCACATAAAGAAGAGGAATGTACCTGGTTCAAGATGTTATGCCATAGATCCTCTGTAATAGTAATGCCAAGGTCTTGCTCCCAGGTATCTTTAAGAGTGTCATTAAGGTCTGAACTAATAGAATTTATTAAATTATAAATGACTGAGATTAAATGCCTTCGGCTGGCATTTAAAGCGAGAAAGTGATCAATTTGTTTTTCAGGGGGACGGTTAGGAAAATGAGGGAACTGCTTCTGTATAAAGTGTCTGATTTGAAAGAACCGAAATAAATGATGACTGGGTAGGTTATACTTTTGAGATAAGAAAGAAAAAGAGACAAATACTCCATCGTCATAGAGGTCACTAATCTTGAGAAGGCCGCTAGATGACCAAAGGCGAAATGCCGGATCCAAGCTAGATGAGGGAAAAAAGTAATTGTTGAGGATGGGCATTTGGGTAGAGCCTCTATGTAAACCATAATGTTTCCTAAATTGGACCCAAATTTTAAGGGAGCTAGTGACTATAAATTTCTTCTTTTTTATTATTATTATTTTTTATTTTTTTAATAATCTTTGTGACAAAATGCCAATACGGAGCCAAGTGCGTTGGATGAAGATATTGAAAAGTTCATGAGAAGATGGCTGCAGCTTGTATCTGACAGATATGTGGGAAGGAGAGGGTGGCCTAAAGCAAGAAAAGTCTCTTCTAAAGTATGTTCCAAATGTCGTTATTTACCAAAATTCCCACTCATGTTTTCAATTTGAGATTTTTGAGATCTATCTAACTAACCATATGTTTCACTGTCTGTTCCCCCTCTTGTCTCTTTCTGTCAGTCTGTCCCTCTTTTAGGCTTCACTTGCGCGAGGAGCATCCTGAGGTTTTCTATATATTCTTTGTATTTGTTCATGCCGCTATATGTTAATGTTGGGGATCAAATGATCATCAGTCATGGTAAAGCACAACACCTACAGTACACAAGTGTGACACTTAAAACCCCACAAACACTACGAATGGAGTTTAAACTTTTTTTAAAGGGAGAAGTAGATGCCATCTTAGGGATTTTAACAAGGCAATTTTGTGGGGAAACATTATCTAAAGGTGTGTTTTATATAAAAACTGAAAGGAGCCTTTAATTACCAACACAAACTGTACATTTTAGTAGTTTTTGGTAACCAGGTCATTACATAAATAGATGTAGTTTTGTATTTCATATACATTTCCCTTTGGTACCCAGATTCAGGCCGGGGGTCCGTTCTTCATACGTGGATTACTAATTTAGCAGGATTTCATTGTTGACGACTTGACATGATCCAGGATTGTTAGGTTCTTGGAAGCTCATCCCGGAGTTGCTGTCATAGCAACAGGTCCGTAAGCTCAAACCTGCTTGGGAGAAGCTTATTTCATGTAAACAGGATTAGATTGCATCTTTTTAAGTGGAAGTCTGTCCCAGCCACTGCTACTTTCTTACCAGAGTACTCTAATGTGAACCAGCGACAATACTAATTTAAAGTAATAATAATGATTTATATATGATGCAAATAATATTATAATGTTGTGTAGTCTATCATAGTATAGACACAGTCAGTTTTACTCATTGAGAGGTTTATTCACGAGGGAATAATTACCCAATAATTTTATTTATTTAAAAATAATTCTTACACACATTATGTAAAGTTCGTCTTCATTCTAAATAGACAGCAGTGTATTTAATCACATCTGGCAACTTGAAAAAATGTGTTTTATAACGTGTAAATAAACATTTAATGATCTATAAGCATTTCACAGATTTCTGTGTACACTAATTATATAAAACTATACTGTCAGTACACTGTAGTTATACAAATGAACTAGATCTAAAGGGATGGAAACTATCAGCCTTCATTTTTCAGGCTGATAGTTTAGAATTTTCTGTTAGCTTCCCAAGAGTTCATGAAACTGCATGTTTGCCCAGAATGACTTATTCTCCATATGTGCAAATTTAGTCTTTTTATTGGTATTTATCAAGACAAAACATAACTGTGCATTCACTGAATAAATAAATAAATAAATAAATAAATAAAATAAAAATGACAGATAGTCTCAAATTAAATCCTTTCTCCCAGCCCCATCTTTTCACACTGAGGACAATTGACTATATGCACGGTTACTTCCTGGTTGTTGTTAAGCCAGCGCAGGCATTTCCGGTGAACTGTTAGCTGTTCATTCTGTGCTCGCTGTACATCGACACAAAACCATCAGTGGTTGACTTTTTAATGTTGTATTTATATTTTAATGCAGTTATCACACTTGCCTAATTTGCCAATAAACCAGTTTTATTGATTGCAACAAAGACGAAGCTATTGGGACCGTTTAAGAAATGCCATGTCTGAATTTAGACACGCACACGCATTATTTTTTCCAGCACGTTTAATGTTATTTTTAATGTGATGACTACAAACATTACTTGTTCATCCATCTGAGATTGTCCCCATTTGTAAAACCAAACGATTCAAAATGCAGGAAATCCAACATTTGATATAAAACACTTATTTAAAAATAAAAAAGACATTAATTACCACTATAACCAGCAGTTTTGCGCATATATACTAGCCATTTCCTCTAATCGTTTTTCACTTAGTTTCGCTTTTGAATAGGCTAAATATTAAACATTATAAAATAACTAGGTTTAAAAATACATTTTGTCAATGTGAAGTATGAAGTACGCACAAAATCTCATGAAAAACAATAACTTTTCATGTGAATGAATGACACAGAAAGCGAGCACCGCTCTTTCCCTCTGTAATCACAGAAGCTGTCAGTCAGTGCAGCACAAGATCAATGATTTCAGCACACTTGTGAAAACACATTTTATTCAATTAATCTAACTGAAGTGCACAATAAATATTTAATTTTTGATGCTTTTTTTTCCACACGAAAGTGTGAAAACTGATAGTCGAATTAAATTTAGCCGAGGAGGAACGCTGAGGTACGTCTTTATTTATTTATTTAATTTTTTTTTTTTTTTATGTCGTCTTACATTTGAATAACTAAATTAATGCTATAATGCCTGACTATTTAAGTGACTATATATCTGATTATTACATTTCACCGGAAGTTTTCCAGCTGGCTTATATTATTGCGGAAGTTCTAAAGAACACTCCGTGCATATAGTCAATTGAGGTCCTGTAAAAAACTATTACAAAAGGTGCAAATTCAGCGATGCTCAAGAAGGAAACATGATGCATTAAACTCAGCTTTCATTTGTCTTGTGGACTATATGTTAACATGTATCATGTGAAATAGTTACTTCATCAGTAAAACAACATGCAATTTTTATGAACCCTCTTATTTTAATTAAAATTATTAACATTTTAAAGAATCTGCAAGGTGTATGTAAACCTTTGACCACAACAGCATAAGTGCAAAAAACTACACCATTTCTTCTGCTTATGTTGTAGCCTGATACATTTGCTCTCTGATAGCGGACTCTTTGCAAAGATTGCCTATATTGTTTCATATGTCTTTATAGTATGAAATCTCTATTAAAACGTCTAATAAGCAGCACCGGACAGCTGAATTGATATTCAGCTATATTATTTCTATGTGAACATATGTTGATATTATTATATTATTACTATGTGATAATACTATATTATTTATGTTATTACAATGTGAATATGACTGAAATTAAATATTTTCGTTTATCTGGTATTATTCCATTCAAAAAATAAGAAATTTTGATTTCATGGTGACTTTAGGCTAAGCTTTCTCGCAATCAGCGCTTTTCTGGTCTGCATGTACTCGTATCGATTGTGAGGGGAATAGTCACCCAATCTGGCAACCCTGGGAAGCACTTTTGTGTGTTTTCCCACATGTGGGAGTCGCATGAAATTGGACACTTTCTTCAGCGCGAAGGACGCTTGACGATGGTTTGAGGCAAGAATATATTTGCTCTGTACACAGAACACACAGAAAACTCTACGCAGGTCTAGTGTCCGTATAGTACGACAACTAAAACAAAACACGTTTAACTCACGGATCTCTGCACTGCTCTCCAGCACTGAGCGCATCAGCTTGAACAAGAACCTGCGGCTTCAGCACCCACTTGACTCCGGTAATGACACAAACAAGCTTTTCTCCTCTGGTGATGATGTAGCTCAGAGCTGACAGGTCGAACTGAGACAGTGTGAGATGGAAGAATGTTTTCATGTACATTTTGTATTTAGGATAGTTGTCTACTTGTTTTATTCTCGGTATTGTGGAATTGTATTTTCATGCCTCGTGACCTAAAAGTTTCTGCGATCAAAACTTCTATATTTTGTTGTCATACAATCATTAAGTCTCATATCTATGCTATTCTACAGCAGATTTGTGTTTATTGGAATGTCACCACTTACAGTTAGTTTTATTGAACTAAGACAGTATTTGTGAAGATGTATTGAGGGTTTTGTAAGCAGTGCATGCACCTTGGCAATATTTGGTTAAACTTAATTCAATTGTGGAAAGCGATTTCATATTTTTTATATTTGGGTCAATGACGTGACGGGTCATTTTTTTGTCCAAAGGCCTTTAATAATAATAAAAAACAAAGATATGACATCCAAAGTATGTAATGCAGTACAACTACATATCTTTTATTTGTGTTAATTATATTTTGCTACATATAAAGGTATTTTAAAGATTTTGAAGTGTCAAAAGGTCATTCGGTTTAACCGTCCAAAGGCGAATACAGCCATTTCATTTGTGATTAAAATATCTTAAAATTTAATAAATGTATATATTTTTTATTCTGGCATGATTTTATAACATCATATATCAACATAGTGCAAAATGGTATTAAAATTATGTGTAGAAGCCGTTGCTTTGTTATGAGAATGAATGTCTGGAAAAATGAATTTCATTGATGTCATTTGGAGTAACCAATATAAAGGGACCATTTTGGATCAAGTGATGCAGTCAGTATCATGTGACAGGATGTGACATCATTCAGACACCTGCAAAGGACCACATGGTCATGAAGCAAAGTAACTAACTCTCTTTTAGCTATTTGAAAAATTCATGTTTTCACTTGTTCATACGCATGTCCCGAAACATCAGGTCATTCGGTACAACCGCTATAAAACATGGAAAATGTTGTTATATTTTAAAAACTTGTACTAAATATAAAATATTTGATTGTCCTTTCATTAGCTAGCTATAAAGCTAACTAGCTAGCTAGCTAGATATCAGCCTGTTAGCATTGTTTGAAAATATCGTCATTTGGTATAACCAAAAGTGTCATTCGGTAAAACCAAAATTTTTTGGTGACAAATTTTGTAAAAAATGACAAAAGCTGTGTTAACTGATTATAAAAATCATATAATTTCATTGTTAACACTTAAAACTTCAAAACTAATTATATCTCCATTATGTTTTTGTACACTTTTAAAAACCTTATTCGTCATTGTCAATGACCTATGTCTTACAATGACCATGTAGGCTACACTCAATTCAAAACCTTATATATCAGAAAGCTATTGAGTTCCCAGCCGAATCTTTCAGGTTAACTACAAGCCACAGCACACAATGGCATGATAAATGTAACGTTTTTACTATGTAATGTATGGGATGAGTAAGGCATATGTCAGTGTACTGGTTTTTGTGCAATAATTGCTGATTAAAGGGACATACATGACCATCCTCAACTTTAGCATTTATCTTTATTTACCTTATGACATAGCTAAGTGAAGTCATTTATCATCATTAATGATAAACATGTCCTCTTTGAAGTTATTGTTATGATTATGATGATGGTTATAATTGTTATTTTTTTGTTATTGTGTTATTTTGCTTTTGTTGGAAACAGAATGCTGCAACAAATGTATGTAACTTCTCATGTAAGATGCAGTGAAATGAAAAGAGACAAATATTAGAGACAGATGTGGGAACTGAAAAAGAGAAAAGGAGGTTTGCAGAGCAGAGAGGTTTGCTCTCTTTTTTTTGTGATCTCCATTATCCAGTAGATTTACAGTAATCTGAGTTGCATAGCAGCCACATGAGCTCACAGTGCTGTCCACGCTTTGTGCCAAACTGTCAGTGTGCGCTTGTATAATCAGAGAGAGCAGATAGAGTGCTTTTTAATGACATTTTTAAACTGGACTTTGTTTGTTTTGTAAGAAGTAAACGTTGGTTACAATGACCATTCAAGCAGAAGTGGATTCTTCAAACTTTGACTTTTGCGTAAGCTTTCTACTCATTGAAGCAATGCACCGACTATGCAGGGATGGAGAATAGTCCAGTTCTCTGACTTTGGTGGATATTTTTACATATTAAGTTACAATATGCAATATAGAAGACTCCTGATCAGAATTCTTAATTGCCTTATCCTTGTAGTTTCATACACCGGGGAATTAAAATGATAATAATGTTTAATCAATGTTATCAACATTTCTAGTGATGCATGAAAATGTAAATTCACTCTCTGACAGTAGGTGGTGCTTATGGAACAGCAGTGGGTACCGCTGTTCACTAAGCAGCGCTGCACTTATAAACGCTACTTTATACGGAGGTAAGAAGATAAGAAAATGCAATTGAAACTTTTCTGAAAACAGTCAGTTCCCTTCAGAGATACATTCATATAAATCCCCACCCCCAGTTCAATATTTATATTTTTGTTCCTATATTTCGAGCATCTCCAACAGCAAGATTGCTGTGCCTGGTACAATATTTTCTCTCTTCTTTGCATCCGTCTTCATCGTGTCCTCCTGTCTCTGGATTGTGTTAACATCCTGTTTACAGACTTTGTAATATTTCCACACAAATGAGGTTTTGGGAAATGATTGCAATGGAGTTTGTGTGCAAGTCCGGAATAGAGATTGGCCAAAATAAAACTAAAAACCATTAGCGATTTATGGCCGGTCAGCCGATGCATCTGTAAACATTTCCGTTTGATAAATTCCCTGTGAGGGTCAATGAAGCCATACTCATTTTGATGTCCTAAATAAATGCTAAATATAAAACTATAGCTTTTAAATAAAAATACACCATGACTCAACTAAACAAAATCTTTATTTACTAATGCAAATATTTTTCATGAGCATTTGCAATTTATGATGACAAACAGAGAAGGTCGTAGCGCCAAACATTAGTCCAAAAGACCATATACCAAACGTCTTTAGGTGTGTAGATCCAAACGATTAAACAATCCAAGAATTTACTATTTAAGAAAATGTGTAAGATACTTATTATCAACACTTAAAATAAAAATATCCTAAAAAACAGTGTAGCCAGGTATGTAGATCAGGGAAGAAGGAGGCGGGAACCGGCAAAGTTCTACACTTTAATTATATAAAAATAAACAAACAACAAAATGAAAGTAAAGGTGGCAGCCCCTCACGGACGACTGCCGCACACACATAAACAACATAAAGTCCCAGGCCTGGTCCTCTCTCGTCCTTCACTGTCGTCGCTCCTCCTTTTATCCTTCCGAGCTCCTCCGTGAGATACGAGACCGGTGTGGTGCACAGGTGACACTCAATAGCACTCGCGCTCTCACGGCTCGGCCTCGTCCTACCCGCCACAAATAGTAATAAGGTAAAACATATAATTACATTATTCTTTTAGCAGGTGCTTTTATTCAAAGTGACTTACACAAATGAGGGACAATGATAACACTGTCATGCGGGTCACGCAATCTGATTCCTAAATAACAGCGATTCAGCTATGTCTATGAAAGTATGATCACAGTGAACATTCAGATCTGTCTTGGCACTGCCATTGAGCCAGAGAGAGCAGTTGTCATGTATAGGTATGAAACAGCTTCACAAGTATCATTCTTCACTTTTCAACCACACAGTATCATTATTTCTGTCTTACAATAATTCAGATTATCACAGACATACTGGGATAAAAGTTTATAGTTGGGATATAAACACTGATGTCAACGGTAACAATCAAAATAGACTAAATCACCTTTTGAAAGTAACTTTCTGGTGTTAAAAATTTTACTTTCTGTTAGTAGTAATTATAAAAACTTGTTCATCCTTTTCTGCTTCTGACAGTGTTAAGTTGGGCGATTTTTTTTTGTATACATGTGAACCAAATTCAGATGTGATTTTGTACCTGTGTTGATGAACTCTATGTAATAATTTCCATTTGCATTGTCAGACATTGTTATTTATGAGAAATTCAAATGGTACAAAACTGTTCTTAAAGTGTAAAGATGGCCAAATTATATATTAAAATTGTACAAATTGAACTAAATCCCTTTTTGGTCACAGCTGTAATGGGTAATCTGTTTGTGTCAGTTTTGGGTGGGTTTTAGTTTTGTTGCCTAGTTTTCAGTTCGCTTTTCATGGTTTTTCATTAATTTTGATTATCATGTGCACCTGTTGTTCATTTCATTGATTGGTTTGTTTGTTTGGGTTTAAGCTCTATGTTTATTTCTGTTTATTTCTAATTTCTGTTCTTTGTCTGTTCTTTGTCCGTTCTTGTCGGTTTTACATGGTTGTTCTGTTCCAGTTTTTTAAGTCTAAGTATCCTGAGTGTTTTGTTTAAAGAGTTTTGTTAATAAAATCAAAAACCAATTCAATTAGATCCGTTTCTCATCTTTATTTGCAACCACCACTGACAGAAGAATTGACAAAACAAAAATGGATCTAGAGGCAGTTCAAATCCTCCTGATCTCCCAGGAGGACAGCTCCCTTGAGAGACACACACAGGACTTCTTGGATTTGTACCATCTAGTCCACTATGAGGATGACATCCTGTGTTGTGAGCTTTCTGCCTTTGCCATGTGACTTGTCCTTCCACCACTTTGGCTTTGTCGGGCTCCACCTTCCCTCTGGCTCCACCTTGATCCTCGGGCACACCGGCTTCGCCTCAGTCCTCCGTCACCCTGGCTTCACCTTGGCCACTCATCCCCGCAGCTCCACCTTGGTCTCCCTGGCTCTTCGGCTCTGCCTGGGTCTCCACCGCCATCAGCTCTGTCTATGTCGGTAGTCCCTCTGGTTGCACCTGCCAAGTTTCCACCATGGCTCCTCCCTCCCTCGACTCGTGGGCTTATGTCCTGGAATTCTGGCTGGGGATTACACCCTGGCTCTTCTAACTCCTCCCTGGCTTCTGCCGCCGTCGTCTTCTCCCTGTCTCTTCGTTATCTGCTCCTCCCTGGCTCCTGTGGTTATCTCCTTTGCCTGCTCTCTGTTCCCCATTTAAAGGAACACTCCACTTTTTTTGAAAATAGGCTCATTTTCCAACTCCCCTAGAGTTAAACAGTTGATTTTTACCGTTTTCGAATCCATTCAGCCGATCTCCGGGTCTGGTGGTACCACTTTTAGCATAGCTTAGCATAGTTCATTGAATCTGATTAGACCGTTAGCATCTCGCTCAAAAATAGAGTTTCAATATTTTTCCGATTTAAAACTTAACTCTTCTGTAGTTACATCGTGTACTAAGACCGACGGAAAATGAAAAGTTGCGATTTTCTAGGCGATTTTCTAGGCCGATATCCCTGTGCAAGCAGGGGGTCACAGGCGCTGCGTAATATCATTGCGCCTGCTGCACCCATGGTACGGCAGCAAAGTTCCTTGATTATTACGCCGGAATGAGAGTATAGTTCCTAGCCATATCGGCCTAGAAAATCGCAACTTTTCATTTTCCGTCGGTCTTAGTACACGATGTAACTACAGAAGAGTCAAGTTTTAAATCGGAAAAATATTGAAACTCTTTGGTCATTTTTGAGCAAGATGCTAACGGTCTAATCAGATTCAATGAACTATGCTAAGCTATGCTAAAAGTGGTACCGCCAGACCCGGAGATCGGCTGAATGGATTCGAAAACGGTAAAACTCAACTGTTTAACTCTAGGGGAGTTGGAAAATGAGCCTATTTTCAAATAAAAAGTGGAGTGTTCCTTTAAGCGCCCTCCTCTGTTGGACTCTTTCTTTATTATTTTTGTTGTTAATAAGGCGCGAGGACACGTCTTCTTGATTTGAGGGGAGGGGTAATCTGTGTTTACATCTGTTTTGGGTGGGTTTTAGTTCTGTTTTCTAGTTTTCAGTTTGTTTCCATGGTATTTTATTGATTTGATCATCATATGTGCCTGTTGTTCATTTTGTTGATTGATAATTTTGGGGGTATTTAAGCTCTGTGTTTCTTTTAGTTTTTTGTCTGTTCTCATCAGTTTTACACGGTTGTTCTGTTCCAGTTTTTCATGTCTAAGTATCCTGAGTATTTTGTTTTGAGAGTTTTGTTAAAATTTCTCATGTTTATTTGCAACCACCACTGACAACAGCTTGTTCTGTCCTTGAATTAATCAGTTTTTATTGTACCATCTGTTTGTCATTTTTCCAGTGGGTTGTGAATGGAGAATAAGGCAATGTATCTGACCACCACCAGTGAAGACAGGGATAATAGCTCATTTTATGACGATGGCTACGATGGGATGAATCTATCGAAACTCAACCTATGTGAAGAAGGTATGGATCTTCCGTACTATTTCTTTTTTACCTGCACAGCACACCATCAATCACAGAGTTATTTATGAAATGCACATCTTCTGTGACTGTGTCTACCTCTTTGTACGGCTTGTCTTTTTGACATCTTTCCATTTTGCTTCTGAAAAAAAACAGACCCGTTCTGAGGGCTCTTTGCTGTTGCACTGTACACATAATATAGACTGTAAATTCTGAAAAGTTTTTTCTGTAATGTTTTTTTTTTTTTTTCATGGGTGCTTTGGTGTGCATAAATTTATGAATTATATGGACTCCTTATATTATTAGGTTATTTGGTGTCCTTTTGGAGTCTCCAAGTGTCCTTTATTTGGAAAGACACCTAAATTTACCTTGATTTACAGAAAATACAGTTTGTTTGAATCACCCTTCAATCTGATGGTTTGCTTTGCGGGATATAGCAAATAATTACAAGTAAAACAAAAGGGTGCACTGTAAAAAATTAACAGTAACGTCTATTCTCACCATCTACGATCTCAAGAGTTTTACAATTGCGTTCCTGCAAAACTGTTAATAAACACCTGGTTTGAGTTTTTCCTGGTTTCCTGGTCATTTTCGACTGATTCTGTATGGACATAAGTGAAACAATTTATTTATATGACTATTATTGATTAAGGTTGCTCATGTTGACTTCTACTGATAGTGTCCTTTAGGCTGTAAGCAAGGATAAAAAAAAAGGTCTGTCATAATATAATTAGGACTGGACATAAGACTAGGCAGTGCTGGATATTTATGAGTAATCACTAATATTTTTATTTGTACAATATCTACTAAAACAAGTACTTTGCTTCAATGAGTCGTAATTCCGTTGAAGGTAGTCCGAAGTCGTGTGTTTCAGATTTCATTCCTCAGTTATGACAGACTTAGTGACAGCCTCTTCACACTCTGTGCTCAACTCAGTGACAGTCTAAACTCTTCTGCAATATGTATAATAGAATACAAGAAGTGTTTTATGGGCTTGGCACTTTTCCTCTTTTATGCCACTCTTTTCAAACTTCTTGGGTGTCTCTTTTAGGGTTGCGCAGCACACCAGTACTGGAAAAATAGCGGTATATATTATATTTCAAATGGTACAATATCACGCTTTCGCTCATTTCAGTACTTGATACTCTGCTGTTCTGAAGTTCACCGCTATGTGGCAATATTACCCAAACTGATGCAAAACCAGCAAATGTGACAACAGAGGAACAAGATGGATCAAACAGATAAAACTCACTCTGTTGTGCTGTATATAATTGTGCTGACGATATAAAATAAGAGAATATCATGAATAACGATATAATGTTGATGCAGTATTTGTGTAAGCACTCTCTGAAGAGTGTCAAAGGTTTCTATTTACAATGTGTTTTTGCAGCGTTGAGCATTGTAGCCAATCATGGACCTGTCTGTTGAGCATGTGAATGTAATGGTCAATCAGATGTGTTTATATATTTATGCTCGAAAACAAGCAACACATTTGTTACTGCAGAGTTTCATGCAGTGTTCTTAATAAAATTGTTTTTAACTGAGTTCTCTTTTGAGGCTGCTTAGTCACCTATGGTATCGGTGTAGTATCGATACCGAGGTATTAGATTCTGGTATCGTACCAAAGCCAAAATTGGTATCGAGCCATCCCTGCTGGATTTACCTCCATAGTCTCTGATTTAAAGTCTATGTGTTTCCTTTCTAGACTCCCTGTTGATCAGTGTTTGTCTTTCACAGTAGGTTCATCAAAGTACAGGAGAAAGACAGATAATTGCTGTGGTCAGTTGGATTCCTTCACTGCAATCAAATATGCCATTGTGTCCCTTTATATTCTGGTACTGCTCACCATATTTGGCCTCTGCATAGCAGGTAGGCATGTTTTCTTTTTCTCTCTTTGTCTTTTTCTTTTTTGTGAACCTTGCACTTGTGTTGGGCCAACTTGTTTCGCATGTTTTGCATAATTTTATACTTTATTTAAATCATTATTTATTGTAATCAAACTTGAAACAAAAGGAACTTACTTGAAGTAATAAGTAATAAATAAAAATAATAAAGATATAGATTTATTTGAGAGTTAAATACATGCTCAGTATATTTTAGGCAATAGAAAATAGGACTGGTTTCATTTAAAGGGCCTCACTTTTAATGCTAGTCAAGACATCACTATTTTAACTTTGGCGCTTAAAAGCCACCCTGACCCTATAAATGACTATTTTTTTGTTGCTGTACTTTTAATGTGTCAATTGCCATCTGTTATTATTAATATTGTGAAATGAATAACAGCACTTACTCATGTTGCAAGTTTGTTGTTGGCCCCAAAATATTTTGGCACTATCTTTCAATAACTACATTATGATTCAATTCCATACAGATTCATAAAACACAATGAAATGTGCTGCGTAAACTTGTAATGTAGATCTGACATGATAAGGGATCTTATTAAACATAAGCCTCAGCTGTTTGTATTTAACTTTGGGGTTCTTCAGAGCATGACCAGGAACAGAACAACATTTTGCAGATATTCTTTTGTTATGTGAACTGGAATAACAGCATTTTCTTCTGGTGTTATGAATAGTAGAATCGGTAACACTTTAGTATAGGGAACACATATTCACTATTAACTACGACTTTTCCCTCAATAAACTCCTGATTTACTGCTTATTAATAGTTATTAAGGTAGTTGTTAAGTTTAGGTATTGGGTAGGATTAAGAATGCAGAATAAGGCATTAATATGTGCTTAATAAGTACTAATAAACAGCCAATATTCTAGTAGTATGCATGCTAATAAACAACTAGTTAAAAGACCCTAAAATAAAGTGTTACCGTAGGATCCTTTTCCTTCTTATTTCTTCACTCCAAAGGAAATAGGCAGGCCAAGTAGTGTAGAATATGTACACCAAGCAATGTACATTTAACTCACTGCTGGAACATTCTGGCATTATTTTATACATATAATTTTATACATTAGGTATACTGCATTCCCTCTGTGAAATTAAAGTGATTAAGTGATTGATTGTTTAATGGAAGACTCTGCTTGCCCTCTGTGATTTTCTTTTTTCCCTTACCCTGAAGTGAGAGCACAGACAAAATTTAATTTAGCCCACAGCAGGACACACGTCCAGAATTCAGTGCTTATGTGGGCTGACCCCCAGTGAACCCAAGATACAACAGAGATTTATGTTTATTTCCTTTGCAAGTGCAGATTGGTTTATAATCTTTGTTCACTAATGTTCTCCACCACTAAAGTATGGCATGCGTCCGTCTTGGCATCCATTTCCATGGTGCATTTGACGCTCTGTCGTGAGTGTCTTTCTGTGTTCACCATGTGTGTGTTTTTACCTCGATGTTGACTGATCTAACTCCAAACCACATTTCTGAAATGGCAAATAAGCAATGTTTGGTTTAATCAACTCAAAATCATCTATGTTTGCTAAATTATTACTAGACTGTTATGCATCTTTAAGCTGTGTTTTAATTACCTTCACGGCATTTGAGCTATAAACTACTTAAATTATAGATTCTAGATTTAGTCAGATTTACTAAAAAGAAAGTCTTTGTGTATCTGTCACTGTGAATGAAACTAGATAGACATTCAAACAATATGTGAGTAGTTCATTAAAGTATTTTATGTTGCTTTGTTTAAAGTCTGTATTGCAACATTGTGTGTTGATGAACAGGTTTACAGTGTTTTTTTATTGTATTTTCTGCTCAGTTCCAGATGTATTGCACAGCATTAACAGTTCTTGCTCACAGCATGAATGTTGTGAAACTTGGTGATTTAAAAAAAGTGCCACTCGCATGTTGTTTACAAAAGATGTGATCTTACGCTTTAGTGGCATATAAAAGGTAAACAAGACATGGTTTAAAGTACTAAAGTACTGACAACAACTTGTTTCTAAACACTTGAATCATGACAAAAAACAGCATTTTTCAGGCTGGACCAAGCTAATGTGTATGCGCAGTCCTAAGCACACATCTCAGAATATACAATAGGTTTTGGTAAGAAACAAACTGAAATTTAATGTATTATTTAATGAAAATCCATTGGTCTTCTGTGCTCGACTGTCTGTTCATGAGACTCTATTAGCACCGCAGTTCACACCTGAAGAACAACAATAGATGGCGTGAGAGAGAAAGACAGTGATAGAGAGACATTTAGTTATGCTAGATTGTCCCTATGATATGCAACATAAATATCTCCTTATTTAGCGTCCCTTTTAAGGGGACCTATTATGCCCCTTGTCACAAGATGAAATATAAATCTCTGGTGTCCCCAGAATGTGTCTGTGAAGTTTCAGCTCAAAATACCCCACAGATCATTTATTATAGCTTGTCAAATTTGCCCCTATTTGGGTGTGAGCAAAAACACGCCGTTTTTGTGTGCGTCCCTTTAAATGCAAATGAGCTGCTGCCCCCGCCCCCTTTCCAGAAGAGGGCGGAGCTTTAACAGCTAGTGCTTCAACAACAACAAAGCTGGAGAATCTCACGCAGCCAAAATGAGGATTGTCAGTAACGGTGTTCAGCCTTACATTGTTCAAACCGGAGTCGACACTGATGGAGAGACTCAGGAAGAAGTTACAACTTTTAGACGTTTCTGAATGGTTAGTGGATAAATTTATGTAGTTGCTGTGGAGTTGATTCAACTCATCGACTAGCATGTGCCGTCATGTTAATCTTTTGTGCAAATCCAGCGTTGAACTGACCCTCGTTTGTGAAGCAGTCCGGCTTAAATGATTTGCGCAAATATGTAATGCTTTACAGACTTTCTTTGGCACACTTCCTTCATAAATGAAATTCAACCACGGTGTCCTCAGTGACTCAGATGCGGGGAGTCTACGGAGACTCTTATGTTCATTTGTACATCCAATAACAGAACATTAGTAATGTTTTTTTGGCACAGACATTGTATATCTCCAGCTGCTACAGTGAGGAAACAGAAATAACAGACTGCTACGACTCACTCAGGGCGATATCTTTACTAATAGGGCAGATCGTCGCCAGTCATGGGCGGTGCTCTTACGTAAGAGTAGGGGGAAATCTGGAGCTGCGCTTTTGGAGAGACTGTTTGTGATTTATGGGGATTATAAAAAAGGAGTAAAGAATGAGCAGTATAGAAATGAACTCTTTCATCCAGTCACGACAAACTCCAGAAACTCCCGACTTCTTGTTTTTCTTTTCAAGGCAAAACAACAGCAACATTAGCTCAGTGGCTCGCTTCGGTTACTATTTTAATACCACATCACTTGGCTTTAGGCAAGTGCCAACATGGACCAGTCGCATGATGACATGACCTCATTCTCAAAAAATGGAGTGCAAATATATTTTGAAGTTTAATTTTTAAAAACATTTTTTTTGTTATGCTTTGGTTTGCCACTAATATAATCTGGATCATGAAGCAAAACATGCAGAAAACCTGGAACACTACCCTGCAGTACTGAAGTGCAGAACACACATACATCAGCTGAATGAGTCATTCACTGCACAAGCCATTACATCATTCATCTGTTTGCTTGAAATTTAATATGAGCAAAATGGGAGGGAGGAATATCTACAAGAGAAGGAAAAAAGAGGTAGAGAAAAACAGAGAGAAATGTTCTTTTTAATTGGAGTGTTTTAGAACAGATGACTCACACACAGTTTAAATTACTGAACATGCACCGCCAGCAGTTCAGGCATCTTGTGTAGTGATTGAACTACATGGATATTCTGTAAACACACGCCAGGACACTACATGTTACTTCAATTAAACCGATATTTTCTCCCCAGAATATGTCTTAAAGGGTTAGTTCACCCAAAAATGAAAAAATTATCCCATAATTTACTCACCCTCAAGTTATCCTTGGTGTATATGACTTTCTTCGTTCAGGCAAACACAATCGGCATTATATAATAAAAAATATTCTGGCTCTTCTAAGATTTATAATGGGAGTGAATAGTAACTGAAAAAAGCTCATCCATCCATCATAAAAGTAATCCATACAGCTCCAGGGGGTTAATAAAAATTAAATTTCGAATATTCGTCGAAAATCCACATTCGAATGCAAAAATGGTGCATTCGAATTGCAGGTGTGCATCAGGCAGCCTTATCAGATGCGCACAAGATGCGATGATGAGTTTTGCGTTTTAATGTTTTTGTTAACCTATCCAGTTGAACCCACTAGATGCAGCACTGCTGCGTTGTTTATTAAAACATTGCAGGACCAGAAAAGCTCAATGTGGAGATTATCTAGGTTACATAAAAACTGCAACCAAGCTGTTCACACAGAATGCATTTTCTGTGCTGCTTTTCCATTGTGAGCTAGACAGACATCTTTGACCATTGTAAAGTTAAGTTTAACTTTTAAAAAACATGTCTCGAGACTTTGTGGGGGTTTTCCCCATTCCACTGCATCTCATGTTTTTAAATGCAAAGTCGACCCCAGGGGGAAATGAATCCTCTATTCTCAGTTCTTGAACTTTGCGTCACAGCAGTTAGCTGAGTTTAGTACAAGTCATGTATGAGTTTGTTTGCAGCTATTCAACTGGCTACCGATGGAGAGCACCATCCAGATGCCCAGATAACTGGAGTTTGTGCAGTGTGGGATTTGTGACGGGTTAATATAAACGAACTCTTTTTCAATGTTTATCCCTTTCCTTTCCAGTATCAAAATCCCATGCATCTTCACAGAGGGAGGAAGCACTGCTGGAGAATGTGACTCGTCTGGGAGAGCACTCTGAGACCTTGCAGAAATCTTTTAGCCAACTCCCCTCCCAAAGCGACCTTCTGGAGAACATCTGGAAGCTCGAGAGCCTCTTCCATAATCATAGCGAACAGCTGCAGCTGCTAGGTAACCACCCATATGCAAAGCAGAAGAGTCTAGAAAGTTATTTATACCCACTTGGTAGTCACATAACTATATTAATACCCACCATTTTTTGCATTTATTTTGTAAAGGAAGTGACCCCATATATATTATTTTGATATATAGAAATGACAAAGTAAGAGAGAAATTAAAGTTCTTCAGTTCTTATGGTGCTACTGTCTGACAGTCGGTATTACATGAAAATTTTGCTGTTTGGGAAGCTCTCCTAAGACATTATTCTTCTAATGTCTGGTGACAAAAGTTGATTGTTGATTAGAAAAATAAAAAATAAAATTAAGAAATTAATAAATGTTGTTCAAATTAATGTTGTTCATTTTATTGATAGTTTGTGTAAGCAATAGTTTGTTTGAACAGATGAATGAACATGAATTTACACTATTAGTTAATATATGTTATGAAGAAATTAATACATGATGACACATTTAATAAGTCATACATTAACTTGTGATTATCTGTGCATTAGTTAAGCATTATTTAATGCATATTAGTGCGTATAAGTGTTACAGATGATAATTTCTGTTTAAAAAAATATTCTGAAATATTACTTTTTTGTCAAGTGAACTTATGAGGAATGTCGCCATTGACTGAATTCACTGTGCTCAGAACACATCTTTTGAATTTATAAACTTTCTTTTAACAAACAGTTCATTCAACACCAAACGATGCAAGATACATGTTTCAAAATAGACTTGTTGCTGAATTAAAGATGTTAATACAGGTGTCACATACTGTGGCAGTAGTAAAACGCACAACGCATATCGCACAACGATGGAGTAGCAAACAATATGTACATATAAAATATAATCCAAACAAAGACACACAGAGGAGATCACCTGGAAAAGGTTTAGCAACACAACCAAGTAAATCATAGTTGATTAACACTGAACAAAGAACTGAATGCTTAAATACACAAGCGAGATTTATCAACAGAAACTGAAACAGGTGCGTAACATAATCGGTAACCAAGGAAACTGACTAGTGGCGGGAAAATAGGAACAAAGGAAACAGGTACAGGAACTAAAACTAAACCAAAACAGAACATACATGTGACAGCAGGCTACAGTTGCCACATTATAAAATACACTTGTATACTTAGTGTCACAATATAAAACACACTTATATATACAATGTACTTAATGTGAACATACACATTTTTATGCACGTATACTGTTTTTTTAAATGCCTGCATATAGTTACATATATAAATGTAGCTGCAAGCAGCAATTAATGGGGTTCAAGCGTTTTAAGGCCTTTAAGCACAAAAAGATTTTTTTTTTTATTTAGCAAGCATGTAACCATCTCGATCATACATGAAAAAGACCATTTACAGCCAATACAGGCAATTTACCATAGGAAATATATGGTTTTCAAAACTTTTTAACAGTTATTGAGGTTGAGCCAAAAACCTAGGACTAGTTCCCCAAAGTAGGTTTTTGAAATAATCTCCAATATTTAACGAACGATTCGATGGACAGCGGCGGTCCTAGAGGCAAAGTTGCTCAGAATGAGGAGTTCTACCATGTGGTATGAATTTCGTGGGCGTGTGCGAAAAATCACGCGATACACGATTGTTTGCGCATGTGAGAAACGCAAAGGCCCCTGGTTTCTTTGGAATTTCTCACAGGCCTCTAGGGCCGTGAGTCAAACAGGCCCAGCGAGTTTCGTTCCGATCGGCCTCTGTTAACCTTGTCTGATAGCTGCTCAAACTTCATTGGCTGATGTTTTTCAAGATACATCAATGTGTTCATAGACAATCATGGCACCTCGGACAAAGACAGTGCATGCCAATTTTCAAGTCGATCGGACTAACGGTGAAGTAGTTATAGCCAAGTTTTTGCTGTTATAGTGCCACCAAGTGGCCAGTCGCTGCGTCCTTTTTCACGCAATCACAGAATGAGCTCTTACATAGTTGTGCTGAGTTTGGTGAAAATATCTCCAGAGAATATTATTGCACTGGTTTGGTTCTGATCGGGCCAAAAACCTACGACTAGTTTGCAAAAGTAGGTTTGTCAAAAAATCCAAAATACCCGAAAATTTCGCCAAACGACGAGCGAATCCGAGACATGCATTTTCCAACGATATAAGACACTTGAGCCTACACCTAACATTTCAGGAGTTATGAGCCATTTCGTACCACTGTAGCGCCCCCGTCAGGCCGATCGGTAGTCTTGGTGACATTGTAGACGAGTACTGCCAGCCCTCAAAGTTTCAAGTCTCTCTGACTTACGGATGTACGGTTCTGCCCGATCACTTTCAGGGGAGAATGCTGATTCTTGGAAAATTTAACAATTACAATAGGGATTCAGCGCTATATATCTGTAGTTACATGTATAATTACAATGTTGACCCTACCCTTACCCACCTTTAAATCTAAGCATACCACCAAACCTGTCCCTAATATTAACTTTAAGATAAGTACATAGTAGTAAACCAGTATAAAGTGGGACCATGCATTTAGATTTATTTAATTCATTCTCCATGTCCTTCACATTACTATCCCCATGGTCTATTGTTTGAGCTTTGTGAACCGTTATTTGAGTCTAATATGCCGATACTTGGATTTGAGCTGCTAGTGTGAACACACTACATCACATCAACATAAAAATGAATTTACGTGTGCAAGTATGACTAATACGTGCTCTTCACTTCTGTTACTAATACGAGCAGGGCGACTAGCGCAGGGCTTGGAGCGTGACATCAAAGATCTGCAGGCATTCTCCGAGCACACCACGGACTCTGTGGCTCAACTCTGGGAGCATCTGACCATGATCAGCCATTCCAGCCAAAGGAACAGCAGCAGTCTGGGAGAGGAGTTAGCCTTTGCTGCTGGCTCTATCCGAACACAGGATGAAATTTTAAAAACAGTGGTGGTAAACGTAGAGACTCTACAGGAGCGTCTGGAGGAGGTGGGATGGACAGTAAAGACATTAAACCATTCATTTAGTGGAGATGTGAGTCTGCATCAGGTGAAAATCTGTGAACTACAGGAGAGGATTGGAAATGTGTCCCATGATGCCACAAGCATGAGGATCACACAAATACACCTTGAGGAACAGATGAGGAATGAGATTGAAATCCTGAACGTCATCACAGCAGATCTCAGGCTAAAGGAATGGGAGCACTCCATGGCACTCAAAAACTTAACTATTTTGGAAGGTAGGAGCTTTTTATTGTTGTCTCAATTTAGAAAATTTTACTGAGATTTTTTGTTGAAACGGTTTAGTTTTTGATGGTTTTTCTAACAGTGTTTTCAAATTTGATCATTTAAATAAATATCTTAATAAAAATGCACATTGCTTGATTATAACATACATAAGGTGTAGGCACCTCTGAGTAGTAGTAGTAAGTTTAAAGGGGACCTATTATGCAAAATTCACTTTTGCATGGTGTTTGGCTATAAATGTGCATTGGCAGTGTGTGTACACAACCACCCTATAATGATAAAAATTTTTAATCCCCATAAATCATAAGCAGTGTCTCAGAACAAGCCGTTTCCAGATCCCTGGCAGTGTGACGTCACATTAGCCACAGGCCCCGCCCACGAATGTTGACAGACACTGCCGTTTTAACATAGAACCGCCCTGAGCGAGTTCACAGCAGGTTGTACAGTCCGCCATTGCTGCACTGACGAGAACGTCTCCCAAGCGTTTTAGGTGTTCTGTAGCTGGATGGATTATCCACATAGCTCTCTCCATTTACTCCCTAAATCTGAGCCGCTGAAGACGAGGTGGATTAATTTTGTTTTCGAAGAAAATGCTCCCTCAACTCTACCGAAATTCGTTTATGTCTGCGCGAATCATTTCACACCGGACTGCTTTGTGAACCAATGTCAATACAAAGGGACAATACAAAACAGAGGTTGTGCTAAAAAGTTGTTACTCGAGGATAGATCAGTAAACTGTTCGTGATCCAGCTTACAGTCTCAAGAGTGATACTGGATACGGCAGTAATGAAGGTGAGAGCACTTTATTACAGTTCATCGGAGTTAATTTATGGATATAAAGTTTACCAGTTTATTAAGCACCACCCGAAAAGGCATAAGGTCTTTATATATTTGTTTACTGTTAGTTGTAACGAGTGTTTCTGTGTAATTCGCTGTGTATGTTGATGATAATGCAAGGGAGAGAGAGTTTATGGATAATATTTTAATGCACACTTGCACTGTTTTATTAAGCTCTTACAGAGATTTTCTAGAGTGAAAACGGACGCTTCATCTTTTGTGTGAAGTACAATAAACATCATAAAACTCATCTGTAAAGTTTTAGCCATCATTCGGATGGGGTCCTGTACAACAGGCTTGTACTAATATAGTGGAAGAAGACAATATAAGTTATAACCGTAATTGAACGAAACTATACCTGTTCTATCTCCATGCAGCATATATTCGCAGTTTCTGACTGACTCCTGACACCAGAGAATCAGCTCTTGAAGCTCCGCCCTCTTAGGTCGAGCGCAGCAGCTCATTTGCATTTAAAGGGCACACACTGAAACAACGCGTTTTGCTCAACCCCAAAAAGTGGCATTTTAACATGCTATAAAAAAATATCTGTGGGGTATTTTGAGCTAAAACGTCACATACACACTCTGGGGACATCAGAGACTTATTTTACATCTTGTAAAATGGGGCATAATAGGTCCCCTTTAATGGAATTTGGCATTAGAAATATTTATCATAACTCAACCTGTGTGGTTTGTTGTCCTCTGAATCCTGCACTGGAGTTTTTCTTCAGTGATGCATTAAAAATGTGTCAGTCAGACAACTCTGTGAGGACCAAAACATTTCATACTCTTTTCATTAGAGTAAAGAAAGTAAAGAAATATTGTGTCTACATTTTAAAAATGACCTGAGATCAGGTAAAACCCACTGCACTGTACACTGATCAGGCATAACATCATGAGCACTGACAGGTGAAGTGAATAACACTGATTATCTCTTCATTACGGCACCTGTTAGTGGGTGGATATATTAGGCAGCAAGTGAACATTTTGTCCTCAAAGTTGATGTGTTTGAAGCAAGAAAAATGGGCAAGCGTAAGGATTTGAGCGAGTCTGACAAGGGCTAAATTGTGATGGCTAGACAACTGGGTCAGAGCATCTCCAAAACTGCAGCTCTTGTGGGGTGTTCCCGGTCTGCAGTGGTCAGTATCTATCAAAAGTGCTCCAAGGAAGGAACAGTGGTGAACCGGTGACAGGGTCATGGGCGGCCGAGGCTCATTGATGCATGTAGGGAGCGAAGGCTGGCCCGTGTGGTCCGATCCAACAGACGAGCTACTGTAGCTCAAACTGCTCAAGAAGTTAATGCTGGTTCTGATAGAAAGGTGTCAGAATACACAGTGCATCAGTTTGTTGCGTATGGGGCTGCATATCCGCAGACCAGTCAGGGTGCCCATGCTGACCCCTGTCCACCGCCGAAAGCGCCAACAGTGGACACGTGAGCATCAGAACTGGACCACGGAGCAATGGAAGAAGGTGGCCTGGTCTGATGAATCACGTTTTCTTTTACATCACGTGGATGGCCGGGTGCATTTGTGTCGCTTACCTGGGGAACACATGGCACCAGGATGCACTATGGGAAGAAGGCAAAATTCTCTTTGTGTAAATGTATGAAAAATAAGCCCAAACTCACTTATAATAAGCAAACAGGGGCCCGTTCTTCGTACGTGGATTACTCAGTTATCTGGATTTCACTGTTGACAATTTGACATGATCTAGGATTGTTCGGTTTTTCGAAGCTCATCCTGGAGTTGCTGTCATAGTAAGCTCAAATCTGCTTATTTCATGTAAACGGGATTAGATTGCATCTTTTTAAGCGGAGGTGATACTTATTTATCACGATTAGAAGATCTGACATCTGTCAAATCATCTCAGATGTTTTAAGCAAGGTACGAAGAATGGGCCCCTGTTTTTAGAGTTGGTTTGAGCATCCTCAGGTAAGATATTGAGAGATTTAATTTATTTCATTTGTAGTTAGTTTCCAGCTGTGTGGCTGCAAGTCACTTGTAATTGTTGTGGCATCTGCTCTTTATTAGGTTTAAGTTCTGTTTTCTGTGTTTTTGTGCATGTTTCCTTTGTTCTAGTTTTGATGGGAATCACACCCATTGTGGTTTCTTTGATTATCTCATTTGTTTGTCTTTGGTATTTATATAGCCTGTGCTTTAGTTGCCTTTTTTCTGTTCTTGTTATTGTGTGAGGTGTTGCTCTGCTCCCCATGTTTTTGTTCCTAGTTAACCTGACGTGTATTTTGGAGTTTATTTTGACTGCCTGGAAATAGATCCAGCTCTTTTATTTTCCGTTAGTTTGAAACCCTCTTTTTTCTGTTTCTGTTTTTTTCTGTCTCTTCAGTGACTCTGCTTGTTAACAGCAGAAGCATTCGTTAATGGTCAGTCATCACTTGTAGACGGATCGTACTTTAATTAAGTGCAGTACTACTTCAGTGTTACTCCCTGAACATATAAACACTGAACAATGTTGATTTAACACTGAGGATTTGGCTTTGACATTTCCCGCATTTGCCATTGGTTGGACAAACAAATAGTTCTGCCCCAAACTCACATGATTGGTTGAATCAGTGTTCCTGTGTCAGGGCTGCTTGTGATGCTCAAACAAACAGAGCAGTGATTTGAAGGCATCACAGAGTCACAGTATTACACTTTTGGTGGAAATCAACCTATGAAGAGATTACTTACAATTATAGGACAGAGTATTTTTTAAAAAAATTACATGCATCACTTTTAAAGAGCTGAGAAAAAGTTGTTTCACCCAAAGGTCTACAGAGAAGATACCCTTAATAGTCCACATACTCGCACAGTCTAAAGAGCAGGGTAAACGTGCTCTCCATTGTACAAATTAGACTGCCTGCTAGTCTACGTCATAAGTAAGAAATCTGTTGTTAGGTGACTCTGGAGCCAGTAATGAAACCTTTTTTTACGCTTCTGTTTTAATTGTTGTTGATCTATTTTTAGGACCACCAGGACCAAAGGGTGAGAAGGGTGATGTGGGGCCCCTGGGACCAGCTGGACTTCCTGGTTTGACAGGAATAAGAGGTGTAGTACCACACTCATACCTCACACATTGAAGCACAGCCCAAACACATTATCACCAGCAACTGACTGACCAGGCATACTATATCTATTCCTTGAGCGATACATATTCACACCATATGCTCACTTACAGTCTAACAGTCCAACATGATGTATGAACACAGCCCAATAAAAGCTCATTTGTATGTCATTTGTCTTGAGTATGTATTTAAAAGAAATGGTTTATTTTTTTGTCAGGCTTGCCTGGAGAAAAGGGCATTCAGGGTCCTCGTGGACTGGCAGGGCGAGGTGGGCAGGATGGACACAATGGAGAAAAAGGAGATACTGGGCCTGAGGGACCCAAAGGTTAGACATTTATGCTGACAAACACAAACACATACACACACGCATACACACACACACACACACGTCGGTACTGAAATTTAAAAAATGTGACGCTTTGAGCACTGTTGAGCGGATTCGTAAACGCCTCTGATTGGCCATTGTGTTGACGCGCTCATCAGATATGTCTGTGATTGGCTACAATGATCAACACTTCAAAAAACATGTTGTAAATAGACATCCTTGACACTCTTCACCGAGCGCTTACATAGACACACACGGGAGTGTTTGAAAGCAGGCGTCTATCAGTTCCAAACGCTTTCAAACACTTCCGCACGCTTTCAAACGCTCCCGTGCGTTGATCATTGTAGCCAAACACAAACATATCTGATGAGCGTGTGAACACAATGGCCAATCAGAGGTGTTTACGAATCCGCTCAACAGCGCTCAAATAGCTTAAAATTTCAGTACCGACTTGGTACCGAAGTCGGTACTTTTGACAACACTACTGGGGACACACAGATGTATATCTTTCATTTTTTTTCTTACCCTTTATCTTTGTTTCAGTTAGCCTTGTGCTACTTTACTCAACATTAAATGTGTTTTCAGCCATTTTACTTTTCTAATATAACATATCATCCACAATTATACCAGGAATGTGTAATAAGAAAATAAGTTTCAGTTTCTGTGGTATCTTCCGGTTCTTTTTAGGGGGTTCCTAAAAGCGTAAAATTGACTCATATTTGTCCTTGTATGCTGCATTTGATGTCCCAACTCAGTATAGTAAGAAGTGAAGAGGGACTATGTGTGTTCTTGTAGTTTCAAACATGATGTCATGATGTCGTTTTCCTTCAGCTCTGGAATCATTAGTTTCATGACCTTCAGGTTCAGGTGTTTGACTAAAAACAATGAGCAAACATGGTAGATTTTAAATCGCAAACTCCCACTGAGATGAATGAGAATGCTAAGCAAGATGGTATAGCTTTCTCTTGGTGTTAAATAGACCTCATTTGCTCTACATAACGCATAAAATATGTTCTTATTAACTATGAATGTGTCATGTCGCACAACAGTTTTGTGTTCATTGTGAAAAGACAATTCTGAAACTTGCTTTGGACAGGGTGTGAGGTTCAGGGCTGGTAACAGAACTAGTTGAGGCTTTACTTCTTTGTTTCTATTTTCACTCTGTATTTCAATTTCAGTCTGAGCTCAAACTCCAACCCACTGATCTCATTCTCCGAACATGCGCTGCTCCTTAAACACCTTCCAAAACATATAATGATTTCCCCTAATGTTCTCCAGAACACCACACCATCCCCCTCTTGATCTTCATCTTTCCTCAATTTCCACCAAAACAATCCACCCATTCCTCCTATTTTCATTGCTTCATTCTGGTGTTTATTGGACATCAGAACCTTGTTTTTGTAATAGAATCATCATCTATTACATCCACTGCGAACTTGGGCCTCACAAGATGTGTGACAGCACTGGTTGTGGTCCACTGCAATAGATGCGTCATGTTTTCACAGTGTGTGACAAACAGCTGGGAAAGATCAGTGTGATTTGGCTAAGCATGCTGCTGACTAGTACAGCCCAGAAAAGTGAGATCTGGGGTTGTGTACGACTGACATATATTCTACTTATCATTTTAAAATGGCTAGTTTTTCATGTGATTAAAAGGCTACTTGCGCACTGCAAAGTGTCAGGAGTGATAACCGCATTTGAATGATGCAAAATTAAAACCACACTGCCTAATATTCACGCTTTTGCCATTAAGATTGGATGCTACACAACAAAATCCCCTGTGTTTAATGAACACCCCTGTGTTCACAGTACAGTGTTAAATGTAGCACTGAAGCAGTGTTGGAGTTTATTAGATAATCAACAGTCGTGTAACATGCTTCATGCCAGCATACAAAACCATTGCTGAGGTTTGTGTGATAACTGATGAGTGTTGTTGTCTAAGTGTGTCGCAACTTTTACACAAGAGGTTTTAGCGTTTTTGGAAGATCTCTTCAGTGTTACAAGTGATCTTTCTATCACAATAGCTAACTTCAAATTCACAACTGTTTAAATCAATCATGAAACTACAGGAAAAGCAGTTATTTAAACCACTTTAATACATTCATTTAAATGTCATTAAAGCAAACATGTTGATCTGCTTTTCATCTTCCTCTTTCTTGAGCAATGCACAAATGTTCACTGACAACACTATTGCAATTGCTGAAAGAGAAATAAGTTTACAAAAGTCAAGGGTCAAGAGCCCAACTAAATCAAACACTGATCGCCATCATGGTGACATCAAATGAAAATTATTTTCAAAAAACAAAACAAACAAACAAAAAAAAAACATCAACATCCAAACCTCTGTTAATCTCAGCAAGAACATTTGTACATGTATGAAAGAAATAGTGAAGATGTTATGATGTGAGTTGTTTAATTATCCTCTTCTGAGATCTTGAGAGATCCTTCAATGATTTTGCTTTTTAACAGCAGATGTTATAATGTTTCAGTAACATCATACTAACCTTTAAATGATGTTCTATTAACATTAAGGAAACTGGACATTTTTATGTTCTTGGAATGTTACAAATCAAGGTGAAAATATGTTTCAGGAACATCATACTAACCTTAAAACACATTTCACTAACATTAATTGACATTTTAACGTTCCCATAACTGAATGTATGGAAAATGTTCGTAGAACAAAAATTTGTTAGCTTGGACTTGGATTTGTTAGTTATAACTTTTGAGTTAGATATGTATACATGTAACAGTCATACATGGTGCATACTACATAGACACATCAGAACTCATGACACATTTAAGGGTTTAAAAAGTAATTATTTATTCATCTTATGTTGTTCCAAAACTGTATAATTTTCATTATTCCTCTGATCATAAAAAAATGAATTGAAAAGAATTGTACTGGTCAGTAAACATCTAACTCTTCTTCAACTGCAGGTGTGAGAGGAGAAAGAGGACAGAAAGGAGAGAAGGGAGAGCGTGGAGACAAAGGAGGGAAAACAGGTGAATATTTGATTCATGCACATTATAACATTGTATTGATGTGTTTTTTTCTACAAATTATACTTTGTGAATGTATTTTGGTAATGGTAATTACCATTTTGGTAATGCGTGGTAATGTCAAGTCATGCATTTTTTTTAATGATTATATTCTTTGAGATTCCCTTATAATGTTTATCAAGTTTTTTGTTCAAAAGTTTTAATACACGACCATTTCCCCCTGTCCACTTGCCCCCTTGTGTACACCAGTGGAACACTGTCAGAGTATTTGGGAATATTCACACATAATTTATACACATACAAAATTATTAGAGTTACAAAATTTTAGAAGAGAACATTGCATCACAGTTGTTTAAACCAATGAGCATTAAGCTGTGTCATCAACAATTTCCCATCTGTTAGCGCAGTTGCTTGAGAACTGCACCACCTGCCATGGCCGCCTTGTCATCATGAGTTTTTTTTGGCGTACTTCAGCATGACATCAGAGCATGCATCTTACTATGATCGCTGGTGATTGGTTCTGCACAGATTTTATTCACCTCATAAAAGTTTATTGACAGTGCAGTGAACAATCACTGAGACAGTTTTAATAAATGCATTACCCTCTTTCAAGCAGTTGTCCACTTTCTGTATCATTAACTTCTTGATTATAATGCAGTCCTTCCTTCTCTATACTTATATTTTCAAACTCAGTCTCTGAGCACACCCTTCTAATGGTCCATGCATGTGGATTTAATCAGATGTGTGGGTATATGTTTGCAGCCAGGAGTCACACAGCTGTTACATATTTACGAGATATTTTCTGACTGTACCATCTCATTGATCTACAGTTCTCAGTGTGTTCTGCATTAATGTCATGAAAGGTTAAACTTTGAACATTAAAATCTCTCTGCATGAACTTGCTCTTATCATCTGACCCTGACACCAGTGACTAAAACAACTGTGCGAAAGCTGCATCAGTCAGAATTTTGAACTCTTAGAATAATATGTCTCAAACCCTGCATAAGGGACCACAGTCATCTGTCTTGGACAGCAGTAAAAAGCTGTGAAATCAAACCATGGGTGATATTGAAACGCTGGAGAGTACAAAACATTACCTCAATGTCTGAAGTTGGTGACTTGTTTAATTGTTTTATTTCATATTTGTTTATTTTTGCTTTATTATTTTTTATAAAAGCATCAAATAGACATTACAAAAAGTTGCTTTAGAAGAAGAAATATTACAATCTCGAACATCTTGGAACAGCCTTTGTTGCTTTGGGTGTGGCGGCCATGACTTGACAAGACTCTGGCATGGCGGCCATGATGGGATGAGTCTCTGGCGTGGCGGCCATGATGGGACAAGACTCTGGCGTGGCAGCCATGACGTGACAAGACTCTGGCATGGCGGCCATGATGGGACGAGTCTCTGGCGTGGCGGCCATGATGGGACGAGTCTCTGGCGTGGCGGCCATGATGGGACAAGACTCTGGCGTGGCGGCCATGATGGGACAAGACTCTGACGTGGCGGCCATGATGGGACAAGACTCTGGCGTGGTGGCCATGATGGGACAAGTCTCTGGTGTGGTGGACATGATGGGACGAGACTCTGGCGTGGCATCCATGACGTGACGAGACTCTGGTGTGGCGGCCATGATGGGAGCACTGCGTTCCTCCTCTGCGACTCCCACAGTAAATGCAGAGCCAGATTAATATAAAATTCCAGAGTCCAGTGAGGTTCATGCAACAACATGATTGAGCTAAGTAGCTCAGATAGCCCCCCTCGAAAAAAGATCTGCATGTCCAAATGAGCCAGTTCAACAAAGACCCGTACATAGTCCTCAATTTTTTTCAATGTCTTTGGCAGAGATGCATAATCCTCACTGATGGGTCCAGTTGTGGTCGAGTCTTCTGTAATGCAGGGTAAACTCAAAAACAAAGGAGAGCTGGATCCAAATGTTTTATTGACAAAAACAAACATAGGTCAAACATGAAGACCAGAGAACCAGGAACAGAAGGAGTGCACCAAACATAACATCCATGTAGGAACAAGAGTCGATAAAGAACACAGGAAACACTGGAGATTAAATACACAAAGGCTAATAGGCTAACAAGGGGCTGATGAGGGACAGGTGTAGGTGATTAGTAGTCATGGAAACAAATGAGGGTTACTATAGAAACAAACAGGTTCAGCAGTGTTATTATAGATGTAATTACAGAAATTAATTACAGCTGTAATTACATGCAGGTAATTAAAATAATGTAAAAACATGTATGCACATAATAAGTGCATTGTATCAAATGTTTAATTTAAATGTTACTACATAGTAGTTAACTCTTTCCCTGCCATTGGTGGAATATTCCGTCATTTATGGCACAACGCTTCCCAGGAAAAAAAAAATTCAGTCAACAGCTGGCAAGCATTGTGTCACAAATGAAGGAAAATCATTTGTGACACAATGCTTGCCAGCTGTTGACTGAATTTTCAGTCAATCCATGTTTTCACGGTTATATGGTAGGGGGCGCTATTACGCATCTTCTGAAAGAGTACTGAATCTCCAGATCAAAACACAGGCAAAGCAGAAGAAACAAGCAATATAAGCATTGCTGTTGTAGTCTTTGACAAAAACATGATTTCTCAGGTTTTTCAAAATGTTGCTTTTTTATGAAACTTACCCACATTCAAGTGTTGATAAAAAAAAAAGAATCCATGAAGCTAGAAATAAATGTTTTTTGTTTGTTTGTTTGTTTTTTTAAGTGAAGGCTCAGTTCTTTCTTTTGATATATTGCATGTTTAGATATTCATGCAACAAAATATTCTGGGGGCCATGAAAGTTTTGTGAAAACGATCAAAAATGCTCCAAAAGAGTTAAAGACACGTAATGTAAAGCGGGACTGATATTTAAATGAGATTTATTTTTCTCTGTCTGTAAGAATTAATTTGTAATAGAATCATTCTGTGTGTATGTTTCAGTTGAAGAAACTCTGGTAAGGCTGGTCAACGGCTCCGGGCCTCATGAGGGTCGAGTGGAAGTGTTCCATGAGCTTCGATGGGGGACAGTGTGCGATGACGTTTGGGACATAAAAGATGGAGACGTTGTGTGCAGGATGCTGGGGTACCGTGGTGCTGAAGTAATCCACAAAACAGGCCGGTTTGGACAAGGTTAGAGTCACTACAAGGTTAAGTTAGCAACAGACATGCTTGCAAAGATGTATTTCACTCTACAGTACTGTCATGGGTTTACTTGCTAGGCAGTGTATTAACTTATTGTAAGATTCAAATGTAATTTGGATAAAAGCATTTGTCAAATGTGTAAAATGGATGTCCATTGTTCTATGATATTAAACCATAAAGACTGAAAATATGTATGAGGTTCATTTTTGACAGTTTTCTTTCTCTTTTAGGCACTGGGTTAATCTGGATGGATGACGTTGCTTGTGTTGGTACTGAAGACTCTATTCACCAGTGTAAGTTCTCAGGATGGGGGAAAACCAACTGTGGTCACGTAGAAGATGCAGGAGTGACCTGTAACATATAGTCTGTTTCAAGTCTGTAGAATGGACAATTAACCTCTAAGTGTGGATGATTTACTGCAAGATCTGAGGAAGCAGTATTGTGTCCCTTTACACAGCTGAAGACTTTTGAACTTGACTGTGGGAGAGTAAAAGGCCCTGGAGATCAGACACAGGGTCAACATACCAGCAATGAACTACTACCCAAATACTCCAGCCATATCCATCAGACAGGGATAAAAAAAATATCCTACATTTAATAGAAAAGTGTGTATGTATGTATGTGTATGTGCTCTATGCTGCTGCTTGGAGTGTTGTGTGTGTCTGTAAAAAATATTTTTTAATGAAAGCCCAGCTGCAGTTTACATTCTGTACAGATAGATGCATTTAACGTTCCAAAGAGTTTTATGAACACATTTTTAATGCTAGTATATTTTTATAACATTTAACATTTTAAAGGCTTGTGTAGTTGCAAATGTGCCTTTAAACTAGAACTTTGACCATAACATGTCATGACATGGTCAGCAATTGTATACCTCAGTTAATGGTGAGTACCAATTACAGTCTGTATTCATTGTTCAGTAGCTTCATTATAACACTAAACTATCAGTATTGGTTATCTTGATTGTACAACGATAAATTATTTACCCGTTTTTGTGCTGAATTATCCAGTGTAAATAATGAAAATGATACAACAAAATAAAATACACATTATAAGTTTTAAAGAGTGATAACATGCTATATATACTAAAGCATTTTTAAATAGTTTAACAAAAAAATTAGGATATTTTTACTGTTCATGCTTGATTTGCTCATTTTGGATTTCTGGCGGTCAAAGTCAAATTAGTGAATGGAAGGATATTTTGAAAAACTTAGCTTTCTCTGAACTTTACTTGTGCCACGTCTATATCTTTTCAAAGGTGAATTTCAGACGTCAACCATGTATGCTTTCCAAAAACATGCCAAAGATTTGAAATATGCAAAAGGATTCACATGCAGAAAGTGTCTGATTGTCTAGTTTTCTGACTAGTGCAGGTCACTCCCCTGATGTAGTCTACTGTTGTTTAGTCTAGTGCTGTCACAGAGAGCGGTGTTGTCATGTTGGGGTGTGTTTGTGTCTCCATGGGCCTCTGTACAGTAGTTTGGGGCAGTCCACATGCACTCGTTCTATCAATGGCACATCAGTGGAATGAAAAAGTCTGCACTACCAGCCCCATCTCCTCTGCAGAATATTCAACGGCCATTGCGCCCATGGGATCGCCTTCAGCTAGACATTGTGAGGACATTTGCATTTGAGAGGTAAAGTTTAAAATAGACCTAAGCATCCCTTCATTAATGATCTCTATTTCAGCGAATGAAAACTTTGTTTTTTTAAATATTTGTTTCACAACAATGCCATCTAATGGACTTTTTAGGTACCTCCATCCCTAGACAATGTATTGCAGACAATTCTCTCCTGAAATTTGGCACAAAGTGGTGAGCCATGACCCATCTTTGCTTGCAAAACCGAGTCTCGTTCCTTTAATACCCAAACGCGATATCCTCACATATTACCAATTCGCCTGCTAATTGTGGACTGTTTCAAAACCGTTTAACTTGGATATTCTATAATCTTTACACTTTTATTTTGCCTCTGTCCCAACTTTTTTGGAGTGTGTTCACAATCAAAATTGCAGAGTGGCTACAGTAATTGTGTATTTAGTGTGTATTAATGTTACCTGTAGATTTCATAGTCACAATGCTGATGTTGTTAACATTAACAATTTGAGAACAAAGTATTCATGGTTTGACATAATCCGAGCTAAGCAATCGTTAAACTTAACCACCTTAATCACGTGAGATTTATTGAAATGCTTTTTTTCCTCAGTTGGTCAGAACAAAAGTGGCAGACATGTTACTTGTTCAGATGACATTTTCCAGTAAAAATTCTTATTTTGGTCCTACTTCCAAGACTACAATCTGTGATTCTGAAGTACAGTATCCACACCGGTACGATGACTGACAGCCAACATTAGATTCATCCGCGCTGAGGAGCCGTGCCGATGCACAACGCATGTAAAGATGATAATTCCACAAATAACTGCAATTGCAGGTTTCAAACAGAGATGGCGACAAAGAGGCAAAACTTACCGACTGCAGCTTTAAAGTAACAGTGTTGAAACAATAAAAAATATCATATCACATGTCATAAACATACCCTGAATTTATTCACCAAACTTATTTTTATGTTGAAAAGGACAAACACTATGGCTCATTCTATACCTCCAAATTATTGCTGCAACTGGTTTTAGGTAGGTCACCAAAATTTCTGGCATTCACAGGTAATTTTATATCCATGTTCATGCATTGGAAATCACGTGTATTCAGTTTGTTTTTTATGCTTACAGGTTTACTAATTTGTGTGTCAGTGATCACAGATGTGTACTTTTGTTGCATTAATTTTCTACTTTGGAGCCTGTCTTTTCAATATAGTCATTTTAAGGTATTTTTATTGTTCATAAGAGGAAATGCTCTACTTAATGTAATTAGGAGGGGATACAGTTTTGAATAATTTGAAACTGAAGTGATAACATACAGTTGGAATGTGCTGTTTTTACAGGATGTACCATATATGGTGTGAAATAATTTTTCAATTTCAACCTGAAGCCTAAAGAACTATACTTTAACTCTTTCCCTGCCAGTATTTTTTGCCAGCATTTCTGATAATTTTTCACAAAACTTTCATGGCCCCAGGAATATTTTGTTGTATGATTTTCTGAACAAGCAATATATCAAAAGAAAGAACAGAGCCTCTGCGTTTAAACGGAAATATTCTAGCTTTCTGAATTTATTTTTATCAACACACGAATGTGGGTAAGTTTCATCCAAAAGAGCAACATTTTGAACAAAAAACTGAGAAACACGCATTTTTGTCAAAGACTTTGTCCGAATGGGATTTAAAACAAGGATTCAAAACGATGATCAAAACATAGATGGATAGTCCAGTAAACACCCCGAAAACTTCACAGTCGCTGCCTCTTCACGGGTCTACCTTCCATTCAGTAACGTTAATGTTAGGCAGTTTTGATTTATATGCGGTTTAATGTTAGATTATTGCATTATAACATAGAAGCAATGTTTTTATCGCTTGTTTCTGCTTCTTCTTCGCCCGTGTTTTGATCGAGAGATGCTGTATGACAGTGAAAACATGGATTGACATTATATCTCATCAATGGAAGGGAAAGAGTTAAAGTTTAAAGATAAAAAGAAAAACTCCAGGAAAGCAGACAAAATCTCACAGGGAAAGAGTTAAAGTTTGAAGAAAAAAAAAGAAAAGAAGAAATACTCCAGCAAAGCAGAGTTTATTTTTTGTTTTATTTTTTTTATTTTTTACAAATAACTTATCTATTACAAAGACAGTTTTCCCAGCTAAGATCAAAAACATTGGATATCCAAATACTTTTTCTCCCCCTTTTCTTTTAAAATCCATAAACATGACAGACAGATCTGATTATTTCTTTGGGTTTTTTTTTTTTTTTTTTTTAAAAGTTAGTGAAACTACCACAGAAAGTAATGTTTTTGGAGCCAAAAATAGTCTCATCTTGGAAACAAAGCGTAGATTGAATAAATTTTCTCCACAGCAAAGTTATTTTTAGCCTGGATACCAGAAACCAGCATTTGGAAATTGTGTATTCATTTGTTTCATAAATAACGACCTCATTCAATGCACGACTTGTGCATTAGCACTCTTGTAAGGATGGATGACAAAACATTTGTTTTCTGAAATAAAGTTTAGGTCAATAAACTAATAAAGTTACAAAACATTTCCAAGGACCTGTTTCAATTGTGTAACATCTGCAAGCGAAGGCACTGTGCACATGATCCGTAACAGAACCACATAAAGACTGAAGGCACATTGTGAAATATCGAGCTACACTCAGGGACACGATGGTCTGTGCTTCCTGTGCTTTGGCAATTTACAAAACCTGAGCCGTAAAGGCTAGCGGTGAGTACTCCGTGTATTAGAAAGCCCTTGTGAATACTCATCCACTGTTAGGAGGGCACCCATACACTATAAGACAAAGTCTTTTCTCTCAAACCCACATTACTGAAAATAATCTGAAAAGCGTTATCAATGCATAGCAACATTCCATTCTTGGCACAAAGGTATAAATTCTCCTAATAGTAAACCTACATTCCAGTTGTCACATAGGAAAGCATGTGTTATCCGAGGGCTTTATGGATTTCCTGTGAAGTCCTTTGACCGCTCTGAGGTCAAGTACCTTATTAATAAAAGCTAGATCTTTTTCAGTTTTGCTGCATCTGCAGCTCGTACACTGGATAGAGTGCTTGACAAAGAGCATCGTTTTGTCGTTCGCTGTTGCACATTTTAACATCCCTTTAAGTTCTCACAAAAGCTCTCGATGGGAAACCATTCTCATCTGAGAAACAAAAAACAACACCACATAGAAATAAATGAAGTCTATAAAGCTATACTTACAGGAAATACATGTGAAATCTTGAGAAAGAAAATAGGCATCGAAAAGCTCATTCTAAAACTATGTACAGTAAAATCTGTGTGGCGGGGACTCCTCTGTAAACTGTACATCTAAAGCATGCAGGTTTTTTTTTTTGTTTTTCATTTTTCATTTACCAAACAAAAGAATTGAGAGTTTAGCAGATTCCACTCATGATCCTTTGGGAACAGCATTCATAGAGCAGTCAGGAACTGTTCCCATGAAAAAAGGCACACTGGCATCCGTAGCCACACATGTAAACCGTGTGGATGTAATAAACGTGTTAATATCACTGGCAGCACTGAGCCTCTTCATGGATCAAGCGGGCGAAACTTCCCTTGATCTCCCACGCGACACACAAAACTCCCTCTCGACACAGAAGCACACATTATGTGCAGAGACAAAAGAGCTGTAAACATCATCCAGTCTTCAGTGGACATCACAAGACAAACAGACACACAATGACACTGTGGGGGAAAGAGGAAGCTTTATAGAAAACCTCCAACAGATGAGTCCATGATTTCCTGGTGGAGGCAAAACGGTGGCTGTCGACACGTTTGTGTATGTTGCATGTATTGTGTGTGTGTGGCTCAGAAATGCCGTGGAAATTCACACTCTTCACAGCGGTTGAGGGCAGGGTGGTTGAGGAAGGTGCAGGCAGTACAGCTCCACTGAACTCCATCATCCTCCTCAGGCTCCGGCATGACCCTCACATTCCTACTGCCCTCTGAAATAAAACACATCGAAATCGTTATCAAAGCCTGTGCAGATCTGAGTTAGAAGGAAAGAGAGGGAAATGGCAGAAGTGCAGAGAAAGAGAGAGAGAGAGACAGAGACCCACCCATGGATACAGCCATAGAAGGTGGTACAGGAGGTAGAGACGGGTCTCTCTTTAACTTGGAGCTGACGTTTATTTTGCGCCCTCTCCTGTCTAGAGAACCTGTGTGATCCACAGCTGATGGGCATCGCAACACAATGGATCGATTGACAACAGATAAAAAAAAAAAAGACAGAAAGAAACTGAGGATGGGAACCAGATGTAGAGGTAGTGAAATAAAGCTTTAAATAAAATCTTTCAAGGTTTCAATGACAGAAAATAAGATATATAACATCAAAGAAGAGAAGCAGAAGCAAAAAGATCGTATTGAAAGTGTAGAAGAGATGAGATTAAAAGTTTCTTAAAGGGATAGTTCACCCAAAAATGAAAATTATCCCATGATTTACTAATCCTCAAGCCATCCTAGGTGTATATAGGGGCTTTTGAACCGGAGGAACCTTTTCATAGTTCCTAGAACTATTAGCTGAAGTACCCGGATTTTGCCGTGTTCGCACCGCAGGAACTAGGAACGATTTTAGTTCTAGGAACTCCTTTTGGGGGAACTAAATTAGCTCCTACTTCAGAGTATGGTGTAAACCAGCACTATAGGAACTATCAGTGACGTAAGTGTACGTTGACTGGTCAAACGCATGTCAAACACCGGCACCCGGCATTTTTAAAAAGCCGTGTAAACATTTACACCTCACAAACATGGAAAACAGCAATAACAGCATTTACTTGTTGTCTGCAGTGTTGTGTTCTATTCTCCACCTCGATACTGAAAGTTGTCATAGGAGATTACGTCTCTTAATCCCACTTTTTGCTCTTTCAGTCGCGTAGATTATGCGTTTACATTCCATTCTCCGTTATCACGAAACCCACGACACACAACAAACAGCTCCGATCGCGGCATCCTCTATTCACTGTTTTTTAGCGTTTGTAAATGCCGCGCTTAAAGACGCTGCTGTCGGCCGCTTCGCAGTTCCTATTTCCAGTGCGAATGCAACCAGGAACATGGCCCGGGGGAGAAATTAGTTCTCGGGGAACTATCCTAGTGGCTAGTTCCCAGAACTATTCGGTGCAAAAGCCCCTTATGACTCTTATTTCAGACGCAGTGGCGGTTCTTGCTTGTATTGCGCCCTGGGTGAACCACCCCTTCTGGCACCCCACCAAATTATACTTTAGAACAAAAAATGCTAAACTTTGATATAGAGTCATTTTTATTGTTATAATAATGATTTTATAATGTCTAAACATAAATCTAGGCCTAAATGAAAAACCATTGAGTAATCCTCTAGCCATCTAGTGACTGTAGTTCAAGTTATTTTAATTTTAAAAGTGTTTGCTTTCCAGTAGATGACAGCAATCGTCCACTAAACCAAGGCACATTTTTCATTTTTCATCACCATGAATGAAATTAAGAAATGTAGATCTTTTTTTAAAGTGGATTTTAAAATGTTGCTATTTTATATAAACATATATAATTAAATTATTACAATCTGAGACAAATAAATTTTAAAAAAATACCATAAATCCCCCAAAACTGCACAACCTTACAGTAAAAATATTAATAAAGTGAGAGATATTACATTTGTTTTTGTTTTTTTAAAAAGTTACAAAATCACATTTCACTGTCTGATTATGTAAGCTAGTTGTTGAATATTGTTGCCCAAAGTGTAATAGCTATCAACATAGCACAACGTCATAAATGATAGGCCCTATATTAGCCTGTTTTATTATTTGCCTAATATTATAATGAGATGAGTAATAGCTGCATACATGCCTTTATCTTTTGCACGTTTCCCCTCTTCCTTTTTCTTTATTTTTCCTAAATCGGACTCCAGTGGCTTAGACCTTTTTTCGTACCATAATTTAGTGTTGATTTAGAACTTCTCCCACTCTCCCTACAGATGTCACCTCATCCCTTCTTCTCGTCATTTTGAGTGAGAGTTCTTCTCCGGGCGCACACTCCGAGTCCCTCCCGACCAGGTTAAATGACCCACACGGTGACATATCATCAGTGACGTTACGTGCAAATGAACAGTAAAAAGACGATTGGAAATTCGTTTTTCTTTTTCTTGCGTGGCCACCCCGTGCTGCCCCCGGCAAGATGCCGCCCTGGGCCGTTGCCTATGTCGCCCATGCCTAAATCTGCCACTGTTCAGATGAATACAATTGGAGTTATATTAAAAAAATATTCTGGCTCTTCCAAGCTTTATAATGCTAGGAGAATGGCGCTCCTGATTTTGAAGTTGAAAAAAGTGCATCCATCCATCATAAAAGACATCCACGCAGCTCCAGAGGGTTAATAAAAGCCTTCTGAAGTGAAGTGATGGGTTTTTGTAAGAAAAATATCCATATTTAAATCTTTATAAACTAAAATAACTAGCTTCTGGCAGACGGCCTACGCAAATCGACTTAGGGTGGAAAAAGTCACTTCAGAAGGCCTTTATTAACCCACTGGAGTCGTATGGATTACTTTTATGATGGATGGATGCACTTTTTTTGAACTTCAAAATCAGGAAAGGCATTCACTACCATTATCAAGCTTGGAAAAGTCAGGATATTTTTTTAAATATAACTTAGAACTTGTGTTTGTCTGAAAGAAGATAGTCATATACACCTAGGATGGCTTGAGGGTGAGTAAATCATGGGATAATTTTCATTTCAAAGTGAACTATCCCTTTAACTACTGACCTTGTTTTGTAGGACCTTTATGTGGTTTAGGAGGTACAGGACCCAAGAATCCAAGGTTGTCATAAAAATTGTGAATTGCAATGGGATTAAAGTCTGGTCCTAAAAATCAGAAGAACAAGCGGTCAAAAACACATTTGCATAAAATAGGCCCAATAAGACAAGCCAAGACATTTTTTGGTTACGTCCAATTCAAATTCAAACCAATACTGTGATGTGTACTTTTATACAAGTTTGTGAGACTTACATTAGTACATTTATGGAATGGTTGTTCATATGAAACATGTAATTAAAGATACATAAATATTTGAATAAATTAGGGATGCACTGCTATGAAATTTTTGGCCGATACAACAACCGCTAATTCTTTATATTTGAAAGCCGATAACTGATATATTGGCCGATAAATCTAAATCCAAATTTTGATATACGTTGAGAGCCTGATTACAAACACAGAAGGCTTACCAATAAAAGCCATGTCCCAAATACTTCAACATAAATCAAACACAGACAATACAGTAGCCTCTGAAACACGGACGCACAAAGAATTCACGTTCTTTTACAGTCTTGTTCTCATTATAAATTTATGTAATCTATATGACAGATTTGTGCTGCACATGTTGCACTTGACTGTATCTTCCTTTTTGATGTGCTTCCAATCATATCAAGCAATTCAAAATCATCATGACGCGCATCTGAAGTGTCTCAGCTGAAGGAAATAATACATTATCGGCTTTAATATATTGGCCTAATTTTCTTATCGGATCGATAACGATAACATTAAAAATGATCATTTATCGGCCCATACCGATATGGTGGCCAATATATAGTGCATCTCTAGAATAAATCAATAATGGTATTCAATGATAATTGAATGATATAAAAAAACTACATATTATTGGTATTTTAAACTCATTTACACTAAAATTCATTAATTCATATAACTTAAATCATAATAGTCTATGTACTAAATAGAGATCGACTGATATTGATTTTTGTATAACCGACACCGATTATTTGCAGGTTTATGTGCCCGATAAATGATATACAGAGGTATTTATTTATTGTTTTATTTCTGTTTTTGACAATTGTAAAAACAGCACTGTACAAACTATTTGAATGCTTTTTTCACTCCCTCCTTGCATACAAAACAAAATACAAACAAAATACGTAAACACGGAAGTCTGCACCGTGTTCACTATGTCAACTGCATAGGAGACTGAAATGAGAGAGAAGAAATCGTTGAATAAAGTCGTTGTTTTTGTTTCATTTTTGCGCACAAAAAGTATTCATAAAATTAAGGTTGAACCACTGTAGTCACGTTGACTACTTTAACAATGTCTTTAAAGGGATAGTTCACCCAAAAATGAAAATTATCCAATGATTTACTCATCCTCAACCCATCCTGTGTATGACTATCTTCTTTCAGACGAACACAATCAGAGATATATTTAAAAATATCCTTGCTCCTCCAAACTTTATAATGGTTGTAAATGGGGAGGCCACATTTTGAAGCAAAAATAATAATAAAAAAAATGCATCCATCCATAATCAAAGTAATCCATACAGTTCCAGGTGGCCTTTTGAAGCGAAGCGATGCGTTTTTGTAAGAAAAATATCCATATTTAAAACTTTATAAATTCAAATAACTAGCTTCCGGCGGACGACCATAAGCATATTGTGCAAGTCCATGTGCGCCAAATGAGTAACCGATGTATGACGTAGGATGTAGGAGTAGCTTAAGCTTAGACGCCTCTCGCGGTTTAAATAAATAGGGCTGGGCAACAAACTCAAGATCCTCTTCTCTTATATCAAAATCCTTCGACATTTTTCTTTACAATTTCTCATTTTAGACTTCTAATTCGTGACCGGTGTTTTGTTTTGCTCTACCCTCTGCACTTCCGCTTTCGTCATTACGTCATGCATCGGGTCAGAGGTTAATCTTCCGCCACAAATCAATGCGTACGGCCGTCTGCTGAAAGCTAGTTATTATAGTTAAATAGTAAAAGTGTTAAATATGGATTTTTTTCTTACAAAAACCTATCGCTTTGCTTCAGAAGGCCTTTATTAACCCCCTGGAGCCATATGGATTACTTTAATGATGGATGGATGCATTTCTTTTTCCTTCAAAGTGTGGCTCCCCATTCACAACCATTATAAAGCTAAGAGGAGCAAGGGTATTTTTAAATATATCTTCGATTGTGTTCGTCTGAAAGAAGATAGTCATATACACCTGGGATGGCTTGAGGGTGAGTAAATCATGGGATATTTTTCATTTTTAGGTGAATTAACCCTTTAATACCTTTTTGGACCTTGAATGCGGTGGTTAAATTGCTGTCTATGGAGGAGTCTTGATTTCACCAAAAATATCTTAATTTGTGTTCTGAAGATGAACGAAGGTCTTATGGGTTTGGAACGACATGAGGGTGAGTAATTAACGACAGAATTTTCATTTTTGGGTCAACTAACCCTTTAATTTCTACATAGCTGTAATTATTTAGATGTTTAACAGCAAAAATAAAGGTTATATAGTAAATGTTAATATAATGTAGGGAGTTTCAAACGAGTTGATCTTGTTAAGAGTCGCATATGGTGGCCATGCTGGAGTATTTCTGAGCCTCAACCTGGTGAGTAAATGGGACTATGAATGCGACTTTATGAGACCAATGATGAGCATGGACAACAGAGAGAGAATTAAATTCAGCGCGCTTATTCATGGGTGTTTTATTTAATTCATGTTAAGTTACATCTCCATTGGGTCATGACTCAGTGAGTTAATCTCTTATTTTTTAGTGCCAAGTTTAAACTACATATCAAGCATTTAACATCTCATTTGTGCATTAATGGCTGTTATGTTAAATAAAGTTGATTAATTAGGGGAGGCAAGTTATTTTACCTTTGAACACCACTTGTGTTTCAGACACAATGCTTTAATGGTGGTCTTGCGTGCAATTCTCAAAATGTGCACAAGATGGCGCCATTTATCAGGTAAATCCGATATTACAAAACCGATACCAGATTATGGAAAAATGCTTAAATATCAGTAAAAATATCTGTAAAATCGATTATCAGTCGATCTCTAGCACTAAAACATCCCTCCATCACAGCCCACAGAAGTGACAAGTGAGTTATTGTGTAATTTGTCAACTAAAAGTAATAGGCCTTCTGAATGTTTAAAACTTTAGGCTCCTCATTATTTTTGTCTAGAGCCCTGTAATGCCACATAAGGACATTTCCTGAACTAGCACGGTACTCACCTCGTGTCTGAAGGAGGTCAATCTCTTTGGTTAAACAATCAATATCGATCTGTAGAAGCCTATTCTTACACCTCAGTTGCTGCATCTCCTCAATCTGAAAAAGAAATAAAAATAAATAAGAGGAAGTGTGCAAAAGTGCATTGTGTTGATCTATTAGAACAATCAATGGTCTACCACACGTTTGTTACTTTGCATTAAGTCCGCCATGGCATTAAGCTGATATTGGATCTACATGATGTAACAAGTAATTTTGAGGCCAAACTAATGAGACAGACCTCCCTAAATCATCTCTATGACTCAAGTATGCTAAAGACTTAATGCTCTGCACATCTTGTTTTACACTTCATGCATGTGTATTGAATGTTAAAGTTAATAATGATAAGAGTGAAGAACGTAATTTTTTCACACCAACTGGCTCTCTACTCAAGACTCTGTAAACAAACCTAAACACAGTGAGGGAGAGAGAGTGATCGACTGAACGCGTGCGATTACCTGCGTCTGTAAGCTTCTTCAGATCAAGTGATATTCATGAAAAAATAAGTTTGCCATGTCCAACGAAGAAAGCGATCTTTGTCATAGCATTCTTTCAACGTTTAAGGTTATTTCCCATGAATGGCGTCAGCACTAGTCAATGCATTTAATCAATGCCATGGTCTCTATGAAGTGAAGCATCAGCTTCAGCATTACCCTGGCGATACATTGCTGGTCGGTTGAGCCTTGTAAAGTGGTGCTCAGTTAAAATAATTTCAACACCTTGTTTCATTAATGAATGAAGCAGCATGTCTGAATGGTTTAATGACTCGCTCAAAAACGGTATCTTGCCGCCACCTAGTGGCGTAACAATGTAACTGCACTGAATGACAGCCTGTCTAGAACGTGCAGAGACAAGCAGTGCTGATACTATTGGGAAATATCAACAGTCTTGGAAAGTGAGGATGGGAACTAACAGTTACAAACAACATCCCAACAAGCTTTTTGTCAGGCTTATGTTGCTATGTGGACCTTTATTTTAACATTCTGTTCTTGTTTTCCCACTCTGTTTATTTTCGGGTTCATAGGTTACTGACTATGTCCTTGTTTGTTGCAATAGTTATGTATTAGTTTCAAGTGTCTGTCTAGTTTACTTTCCTTTGTTCTACCCCAGTTTTTCAGTTTTTTAACTGATAATATCGCAATACTGAGCCACTCAAAATCAACGCAAGGGAAATTCCTGCACCACGACAGCACTAGTTAGTGAGCAAGAGAAATTAAGAGGTACAATAACGTACAGATGGTATCTGACAGACTGAGTTGGAGCGCTGCAGTCGTCTCCTTGTGAGGTCATTTTCCATCTCGTTGACTTCTTCTTTCAGCTTCTCCAGCTTTCTCTTCTTCAGCTCTAATTCATGCCACAATCTCTCCATGCGTGCTCTCTGATGCACTAGCAAAGCTGGAAATTCACATAAATCATTATCAGATACTTGCAAAATTTCATGTACAAAACTGATCACAATCATCGGATTAACTATAAAGAGTACTACATATCAACTAGCAGTCATTAGAGTAGACCGTCTGCTTAATATCTGCTAACACTTTATGGCTGCATTTACACTGCATGGTTCAATTGACCCAATTCCGATTTTTCCCCCCATGTGGCACAGATGGGATAGGCAGGAAAAAACGCATAGATTCTGATATTCTCTGATCGGTTTCAGGCCTCATTAATGTGTGGAAATAAATCTGATATGAAGCGGATACGTGCATTTGCACTTGCAGTGTAAGCGGACAGATTGGATATTCCCATCCCGTCATTGAAAAAGTGACTTTTTTGAAACATTTCGCGGTGCAGATACATCTATAACAAATGAAACGTATCTAGTTGACTAGTAAGAGTATTAATTTAGTCCGTTTGTGTTAAATAAAAGGCGATTTGGTGAAATGCTGAAATGTTTTGCTTTTGAAATCATGCTGAGTGCTCGATACTGCTGTTGTCAGTGATGGCAGCTTGTGCACAAGATGTGCTTCAGTCCCATTGTGGAGACTCCCCATTCGTTCCAGTGAAACCACAAAATAAAATGCACACAAACATGTCCCTGCCCTTGATATACAATCACTGAAGAATGCATTTGGTTTTAATGAGTAACAAAAACTTATACGAGGGCGGATTCAAACCCCGAACCTCTGACGTATGTAACAAGAGTTCTACCACCCGACTATTATTCCTCTCGCACACATCCCGCGATTTCTTGATATCATAATGCTATTTTTGGTTCGTTTCGCCAAGTGTAGTGTAAATGCGGATATCGGATATGGGTCACTTTTAAAAGATGTAAGCGGGTCGTCAAAAACATTGGAATTGGCCATCACGACCTGCAGTGTAAATGAGGCCTATTTTGATGACATTCTACTGACTATCAGTAATCTTTGCAAATACAAGTCAACTAATTCTACTAACCCTAACAGTCTACTAATACTCTAATGAGAGTTAGCTGATGGTTGCAAAGTTACTTATAGTTAGTAGAATGTCTAAAGTGGACTGTCAAAATAAAGCATGGCCCACCATTCGCTAACCATTTAAAAGAACAATCATGTGGGTCATACTATTCAATACCAGAGATGAACGTACCTTGTGTGTATGCAGCGTCGTCAGCACCCATGCTGAGTCTGCGAGGCTCTGAGCTTTTGTCCCGGTGAGGTGAAAGCGGGTCAGACTGGTACAGGGGATCCGGCTCTGCATAATGGTGATCACCAGGTAGACTGAGCAGGTTAGTTGGCTCAAACGTTGGCGATACCACTCCAGGAGAGACAGCTGGCGGTTTATTGGGGGAGACAGTGATTTTAAATGTGTATTTGGTGTTGGGCTGCGTTACCACCACACGAGGAGACGTAGCAGTCCCTCCAGCTCCCACAGAGGGACGAGATTTGGGTGGGTGGTGGTGTATATATGCAGGTCCCATGCTCACCTGGCTTCCTAAAGCCCGCAGACCAGCAGAACCCTGAAGCGTTGGATTGGCCGAGATATAGACTGTAGGTGGGTTCCTTCCCCCTCCATCATCGGCTGATGTGTTTGCAGAAATATAGAACTTGGGCTGTGAGCGAGGGGTGTTGGGAACAATGGCGCATTCGTCCGATGGGGTAGTAGCAGCAGCGGGTGGGGACGCAGAGATATACACCGTGGGCTGGCTGCGACTGAGCCCAGCACCTCCAATTGAGATCGGGGCAGAGGGACCAGTGCTGGCAGCCAGCGAAGATGACGATGGACAGGACGAAGATGTGGAGCTACAGGTGGCTCGTGGGGCAGAACCGGAACGCAGGAGCGTAGCGGTGGCCGTGCTCGAACCACCAGCTACCCTCTGTGGAGACTCCAACTTTATCTCAATTTGATTCTTCCGTGGCCCAGTTGAGATGTTCTGGATGTTATACTGGCTAAAGGAGGCAGCAGATGAGCATGAGGAAGGCGAGGGTGACGAAGAAGATGCCTGTGACGCCACAGCCGAGGGGATGGAGGGGGCCTGGGTGTTGGTAGGTGAACTGATAGGCATGTATACATGTGAGGTTTGATGCTGGCTGCCGCTCCACGAACTCTGGGAAGCTGCAGGATGAGTGATCTGATAGATCTGCTGGGCAGGCTGGGAGGTGGGACTGTACTGCGCTCGTCCTTGTACCTGTCGCGTTGAGCCTGGCTGGGTCACGTATGGGCGAATATAGATGGAGTTTGGACTGTTCAGACCCGACTGAGGCCCTCCATGTATGTGCAGGGAGGTAGGTGTATTTCGGCCGGTGTTGGGCGCGAGCGTCACTGTGATTGGGTTGAAGCGCGGGGTTGGCGGTGGTCCGTGACCTTTGCCCCCAACCTGGTAAAGGCCAAGATGCTGAGGAGGCTGCGGCTTACGAGTGGACTCCATGGCAGCGAATGCACTGAGGCTTGTGGGCGTGTGTGTAGGCACAGACGGCGTTTCAGGCTGATAGAACTCAGAGAGGGGAGACAGTACGTTTAAAGGCCCATCGTTCACACTGGGGGTGAGAGTCCTGCTGCCATTCATCCTTACTACATCTCGCTGCACTGCACCATGGGTATTCTGAGAGACGCCGAGGTTGAGTTGGGTCATGTGATTGCGAAGATCTGTCAAACTCTGGCTGCCTTCACTATACAAAAAACCAGGACTCACCTTGGCCAGGTACTCGCAACATGCAGCCAAATCGTTCTTATTCTGAGGAAAGAAGAGTGAGACAAATCTGTCAGCTTCAGATATGTCTGGGGTGGAAGCTAAATTTAAAGTTAAACCTCTGGGATAAGATGCCCCACCCCTCAGATTTGGGAGCAACAGACCCCAGTGGCATGTTGTTGCTGTTAATTTTATTATTTAATTTAATAATAGGGTTGGGAACCGAGAACCGGTTCTAGTGTTTTTGAAAAGTACCGGAGCTGTGCAAAATTTCAAAGATTCGGTTCTGGTGTGATGGGTGGGCGAAGTGCGTGGAGTGTATCCTTTAATAGAGACATCTCACCTCATGAATATTATAGTAATGAATGCACTGAAAAGCCCTTGTGCTACTCATATACGTCAGATATCACTGCAGAGAGAGCACAAAACTGCACGGTTAATCTTTGAAAGGTTGCGCTCTCGATTTTATCACCCACATTATCTAATTCCTAAATGAGAACGATTCGCCCGTGTATATTAAACCTCTGACAAAAATAAAATCGTGACATTCAAATCTGTGTTCGCACTGCCACTGATCTAGAGAGAGCAGTTGTCATGTTTAGATAAACAACTTAATCTTTTCAAACACCCAGTATCATAATTTCTGTGTTGCAAATATTTCACTTATCACAGAAGTATACAAAAGTTTATTATTCAGATATAAACGCTGATGTCTACATTACCGATCAAAATAAAATAAAAAGTAACTGTGTGCTTCAAATAATGACTATCGATTGCATTGTTATGCCAACAAATTACTGTTAAAAATGTATCCATCACTGAATCATTCTTTCAGAAACAAGTGAAGTCTTTACGAATCCAACTTACGAAAATATTCTGTTGTTTGTGTGTTCACACATCTTAAAAGGTGTTGAATTTGTGGTAACACTTTACAATAAGGTTCATTTGTTAACATTAATGTATCAACTAACATGAACTAACCATGAGCAATGCATTTGTTACTGTACTAGTTAATCTTTGTTAATAAAAATCCAGCTGTTCATAGTTGGTTCATATTAGTTCAGTGCATTAACTAATGTTAACAAATACAACTCTTGATTTTAATAATGCATTAGTAAAAACTGAAATTAACATTAAAGATTAATAAATGCCAGAGAAATGCAGTTTATTATTAGTTCATGTTAATGCAGTTGACTAATGTTAACTAATGAACCTTATTGTAAAGTGTTTCCTACTTTGTTGAGATTAGCAGTCTATTAAACTCATTTGACAAGTATAATAAACACAAAAAGGACTGTTTGAGTTGAGTATTGCGTATTTATTTCTCCTTACTACTGTTTTATTGGTTGTTTAATTTTAAAGGAATCGGAATCGTTAGGCAGAACCGGAATCGGAACCGGAAAATTTCTTACAATTCCCAACCCTATTTAATAATAATTATAATTCATGAAGTTAATAATTTCATGAATTAGATGTACATTTCAAACATCATTACTCATTGTTCATCATACTCCACAGGTCAACTAAATAACATCAGTCAGTGAGTATGAATACATGTATGTGTATTGAATATATACTGCACTCCAAACAACATGAATGATGCCTCTGTAGTGCATTTGGAAGAGAAAATAATGAAATACGCCTGAAACTGCACATTGTAAGCGTAGAAATACTGAGCACATCAATACAGAAATGAAAACAGAAATACTGAGCACCTAGGTTTCCCACAGTGAATGAAGTCTGTGATTGCCCTAGTAATTTGTTTAGACATTTCCGATCTTTAGGACATTTAGATACTTGAGTATTATTTGTGGAATTGGCAGCAAGCGGAGAATGGCTGTCTGTCATAAATGTCATCGTACAGCTGTGGTTAAAAAAATTAAACTTAGAATCAGTTATATAATTTTTAAGAATTGATGGAAAATTGTTGCGGAAAAAAATTGTGATGCAAAGAATTTTTTCTCCTACTGCTAATTCAGATATATTTTATATATTCTGCAAAAAATCAGATAAAAGCTGGAAAGTTTACCCTGGGGGACATCTTTCCCCAGTAGTGATTTTCAATTTTGATCTATAATAAATTAATTGGCAAATGTTTCAATTTATTTGCCTTAAAATACATATTGGACGAATAACACCAGTTTGGGAATCGATGCTTTAGATAAAAGCATCTGCTAAATTAAAGCAAATGCAAAAAAAACCTACAATGCAAATGTAGTGTGAAATTTGATTTTATTCACCAGGAACTGGCTAGATTGTGGAACACCATCTCTACATGACAGGTGGTTTGAAGGGAGGGGCTGTAAAATAACAGGGGTTAGTGACATCAGCGTAAAGTTGTGTCTGTACAACATGCATTGATGAATTTTGCGCAATTACACCAAGTATTGTATTAAGACAATAAACTGTGTCACTTTTTATTTCATATTAACTTAATAGTTATGTGACAAATTATGCTGGGTCGCCAAAAGACAATTTTCGACATGTGAGACGAATTTCAAAAGGACGTACAGAGTACTTAGGCTTACAGAAACACATTTGATAATAATCCTTGTATAATTCGCACACAGGACACAGCCTTTCTAGATGGGCAAGCGGAGTATGTCTAACTCACCTGTAGGACACACTCACACACCACGTCCTCTGGAACTTCTGGAAACTTTTGCTGCAGGTGGTGCAGAACCTGGTTGTCAATATGCTGGTTTCCCTGTGCCATTCGTCTACTGCCAAAACAGAACGGACCTGACCTCAGCACGCACGCTAGCGTACTATCTTAGCATCTTCTGCATAAAAAAAAGAAAAGACAAAAATGCATATTTGTGAGACTAACCAAATGAAAAGCACTAGAAATTTGGGACAGATGTAGTCCAATATATTAATCAAACACTTTAGGAAAGATCAAATCAGCAATAGCCACTAATATCTTACGGTGCTTATTTTGCCAGTTTTCCCAAAACTTACCACCATTTTTATTCAAAATTTTACAGATAACAAATTTCTTCTTCTGAGCATTTTCCCTGTATTCTATAGGTCAGGCCAAGCAGATGATCCTGCCCCAAACTCGCACTATTGGCCGAGCCGATGATCTTCGTCATTTTATATATATATATACACATATTTTATATATATATATATATATATATATATATATATATATATATATATATATATATACACACACACACACACACACACACACACACACACTATATTGCCAAAAGGATTGGGACACCCCTCCAAATCATTGAATTCAGGTGTTCCAATCACTTCCATGGCCACAGGTGTATAAAATCAAGCACCTAGGCATGCAGACTTCTTCTACAAACATTTGTGAAAGAATGGGTGCACAAAGCAAGGTCCATAAAGACATGGATGAGCGAGTTTGGTGTGGAGGAACTTGACTGGCCTGCACAGAGTCCTGACCTCAATCCGACAGAACACCTTTGGGATGAATTAGAGCAGAGACTGCGAGCCAGGCCTTCTTGCCAACATCACTGCCTGACCTCACAAATGCGCTTCTAGAAGAATGGTCAAAAATTCCCATAAATACACTCCTAAACCTTGTGGAAAGCCTTCCCAGAAGAGTTGAAGCTGTAATAGCTGCAAAGGGTGGGCCAACTCCATATTAAACCCTACGGATTAAGAATGGGATGTCAATAAAGTTCATGTGCACGTAAAGGCAGGCATCCCAAAACCTTTGGCAATATAGTGTATATATTAGGGCTGTCAATAGATTAATTTTTTTTAATCCCTTGATCGTGATTAATCGCACACTTATCGTGAAATTAAGCATACACCATTTATCTTGTTTAACACGTCCATTTTGCCATCATTGCCTATATCCAGCAAACCATCAGATTGAAGTGTGATTTTCACAAAACTGAATTTTTCAGCTTTTTTCAAGGTAAATTTCCAAAAAAGGACACCAAATAACCAAATGATATGATTTCATATAATTCATACATTTATGTAGGCTACACCATAAAAAAAAAAAATAAACACAGCAAAAAAAAAAAAAAACATTTCAGAATTCACAGTGTATAGTATGTGCAACAGCAAAGAGCTTGTTTACATTTTAGACAAGTCAAGTTGCGATACTGAACAGGACCACATGTAGATGCCAAAAAAACCTAAACCAACCGCCTTGACCTGCATATACACTAAAGTACACAGCAACATACACAGGACAAATCCAAACATTATCCTGAATGTGTGTGAAAACAATGTGAATGTACTGAAATGTGTTAATGTGCATAAATACAATGTGCGATCAGTGCGTCGAGAGCGCTCATACATGATTTGTTTGCCCACCAATATAACAGACTCGCGCATGCTTCTGTACGTCACCGCAATCGTCTTTACTTTGATTGCAATCCTCATCAATCAAAACTTTCATAGCAAGAAGCTGGTTTGCTTTATCCAGCCGAGAAACATATCATCATATCATCTGGCCATACAGCGGTGGGATGTTTCGACGTTTCGTTCAGACAGGAACAGCGTGATGCGGGAGGACTCGCGCTCTTCAGATACAATGACAGAATATGACAGAGAGTTCGTGTTTTAAAGCGAAACAGATTCTGGAATGAGTAAGTCTCTATTCTCTCTGCCATCTTTGATATAATCAGCATGGACTTTAAGAACATCTAACTGTGTGACGTAAATTACGTTATGACGCAATTTCACATGCTTCCGTAATTTTTCCGCGTTAAATGCGTCTTTTTCACTGTTGCCGTGGGTTGTTTTGCAACTTCGTGGGTTGAAGCGACCGCACTAACGCGATATTTAAGCCCCAGAATGCAATTGGGCTAGCTTTGGACTAGTTTTGAGAAGCAATTGAGTGGATTTTGTGGTAAAAACCTGGCAACCCCATTTGTATTGTTTTTTTTGTGCATGCAGGCCAGTTCAGAACCATGATCTGTTCACACTGGAAATCTGATATTGGCCACATTTAAAAAACAATGTAAACAGCTATACAAAAAAAAAAAAAAAAAAAAATTCAGATCTGAGCAAAAATCGGAATTGAGCAGGGTGAATGTAGCCTAAATATACTGGGATTTCAAAACTTACCAAGAAAGTTTGTGCAACAAGCTATGCCAGTTTTATTATAATTAACATTGGCAACCTTCCCAAAGAGATTTTGCTAAAATGGAGGTTTACAAATCAACTCAACTAGCTGTAATTGTCTGAGAATGGAACGCAGAAACAATAAAACTGAAAACTACAGAAAAGCCCTCTTTGGATTACAACAAACACAGTTTTGCAAAACTTTATGCAATGTTACAAGACAACAAGAAGAATTAAAGATAGTTAAAGAAGAACTATTATTAAATTAATGCAGAACAATTTATAAAAAAAATGCCAAACTATATTGCAAGGCTAGCAAATATATGATTACATTTACTTAAAGTTCCTCAAAAATCACAATGTAGTTGATGTATAAAGAAATCATAAAGATCAGGGTTTGAAACATCAAGGACGGCCATGGCACAGGATGGGTTCACAACACATAAGAGGCTGCAATGGTGTTCTCCAGAACAGATGCATAAATCATCAACAACAGTGTGATTAAAGTGTAAACAACTTATTTAAGGCAACATCTCACTAGCTGACATGAAACAAGTAGATGTTGGTCAGGGATATCACGTCTACTGAATGTATCGAAATATCGCCCTCTCCTGTCAGATGTCTGTTACTGATAATGTACATCTGCAGCTCAATTCAAACTCAGTGCTTTACTTTCAGACATTTGTACGAGACAAAATATATAATATTGTTAGTAACTGCACTTAATTAGCCTAGTTTCTGTTCACGTCTCTTCCCCAGAGCTGGTGCCACTGCTCTCTTATGTTAGTCAAAGAAAAACTGCCTGAAAAACACATTTAATTTGTATCTTTATTCTGTTGTATTTATTTGTCCTATTGCTTGTAATGTGTTTCTTTGTTATAAATGTATTACTGACTGTTTATTTGTCTTCAATAAACTTGCTTAGTGAGTGATGCAGAATATTAGCTCATGTAAATTGGCACCTAATTGATAACTTCTACTGAAAAACTATGATTAACCTCCTACGCAGTCGGGAAAGCAGGGTTTTCTGTGAAGCTGCCACTATGAGAAAACAAAAAACGGTTTCACACTGCACGGCAAAACTAATTTCATCTATTAGCCCAGGGACTATTTCACTGCCTTAGTTCTTGCATGTATATAACTGTTGTGCAATCTGTTTTGGAAAAAGAAAGAGGGAGGACACAAATTAAAAACGAGAGAAAAAAAACACCAATTCACTGTTTGCTCAATAGGAAATGTACAGTTTTCTACCCCAAGGCTAAAGAGGCCATTTGAAACACTTCAAGAGTTGCAAAACACGAGCAATGCGATTTTTATATAGTGCCTCTAATGCTTGGTTGTTTGAGATACAGACAGCCCATCCATCCATCGCCCTCGGCAAAGCCACAGCTCAACGAAACAAACTGCTGCCTGTCTGCCACACCCAAAAAATGAACACACAACAGACTGAACGAAACATATAAGCGCATCCCAAAATTGTTGTTGTAGACCAGGTCCAAAATTAACACTTCAAAATAAGCCAAACATGAGAAAATTTAGAGAAAAAATTGCATTGGCGAGTAAATAAATCTTGGTTACTCGACAATAATTGGTAACTTCATAAGAAAAGGCATAAGGCACAGTTTAAGCCAAATTATAAGAATGATTATCTGATATCCACTGAGATATATAAATCAAAGTCATAAACCTCCTACCTAAAGCAATCATCTGCCGCAACTTGTACATGTTCAAAGCACTTTTACCTTAGTGGAAATTTCAGTGGAGAAGTCCACACAAGTGTGCAATATTTCTTGTACTGAGCCTCCAACAACAAAAATGTCTGGTTTGCGCTTGTTCATATAATGGCAGTGAATGTTGCCAATGTTATATTTTATTATTTGCATTTAGCATAGTTCTCTCTCTCTCTGCTATCTATGAGCTTATCACAAAAAGGTATTGTCTGCAAACTCAACAAATGGAGTTCAAAATGCAAAACATCTGCTTTGAGCAATGTTTGTGTTGATCAGTACATGCACCTCTCATCAGGTACGCATGTCTTCAAGTTTAGGGTGCAAAAGACCATAAAGCATGTCAAATGTTCCCAAACAATCTGAAGTTAGTAGGTTAACTGTCACCAGTCACTTTTTTCATGGGATCACATTCCGTGCTTAACTCTAATACCTGCAGAGACAGATTTAAGCAGTACATATGCCACCCTTTCCTGTTTTTTTGCACTGTTATCAACTGTACATAACCAACAGAGAAATATCTATAGCTGAAGTCTCATGAATGGTGAATATACACATCCTCGTTACAATGACAACCAATATGAACAGCTGGTTTGTCTTGTAGTGTGAAATTTTATTTTTTAGTGTGACCCATTAGTGTTATATTTGACTATCAAAGAACTCTTGCTTAGTGAAGTCCTTAGATCTGATCTGTTCAGTTTTTGTGTTTTTGTTGGCCATCAGGAAAATGAATAATAAAAAGTGATTCCAATTCCCTTAGAGAAAACTATCACTTTACCAAAAAAATGTATCCGTGTTTATTTACCAAGCCAAGTGTTTGGTTTGGAAAATAATGTTCAACGCACACTGAGCCTATTGTTGTCAGTACTTTAAAACAAGAATCCTAATGGTTGTGTGTGTAATGATGAAAACTGTCTGTCCAGGAACATACAAAACAAGACTGTTTCCTTTTTAATGTTCTTTATTTCCCAATTAGTCCTCAAACATATTTGGAAATATTTAAAAACAAGTGCTTTGTGTTTCACTTGATCAACATTCTGACATTAAAACCCTTGTGTTATGTTGTTGGTCAATTTGACCCGTTTCGATTTTTGAGTTGACGGAAATGCTGGTTAACCTATGTTTTTTTTCTTGACATTTTGTTACTTTCTCATTTAGGGTCATGAACATGCATGCAAAGTTTCAACAAGCTGATTAATTGTGAAATGTGCATACAGAAATTTTATACGTTCTTACTGTTCGTGGGTCAATTTGACCCATTTAGGCAGCTGTAGAAAATAGAAAACAGTTATTTTAAATTGCAATAATATTTCACAATATTACTGTTTTTACTGTATTTTTGATTGAAAATAAATGCAGCAAGAACTTCTGACAGGTACTGTACAAAAGTTCGGATATTTTTGTGGTAATAAAAATAGACCTAAGCAAAGACCTAAGCTTTTAAAATGACTTTAAAAAAAAATTATATGTTGCATATATGTGTGTGTGTGTGTGTGTATAACAATGAGGCAATAATATTTGGTTCAAATAAAGTATTAAAAGCAAGTGAATCGCAACCTTTGTTAATTCACAATAGCACTATGCTACAGTATAGTTTTAAATGGTTTTAATACATCGTGCAGCCTTAGAAAATGGGCTAATAATGTGATTCATTGATTCTCGTCTGTGGAATGCACCACTTCCAGTATTTTGCTGGTTACTCAACATGGTAAATTGCACTCAAGTAATTTTTTTTTTTTTTTTAAATCAGGTACTCGAATTTAATCAAGGAATCATGACAGCCCTTGTTATTGTGGGCAATCCAAAATACCATGAATTATTCCTTATTATGAATTTAGATTTTAAGAACACATTTAAGAACGCACTAATGAATAAGGTTGTGAACCGAGAACCGGTTATTATACATTAGTATGTGCTTTCTGTACATAATAAAAAGTAGTTTTGTGGAAAAAACATGGAAATACTTTTTCCGTTTTTATCCTATCATTTACAATATTTATCTGTTGGTCAGTGTCGTTGGGGGTTTAGTTCTTTTGCTGCTGTAGACTGCATTTGTAATAACTGAAATCATTTGGTGAAGTGATATGGAACTGTAATGCGGTCAAGACCTGCCTGGAACTACTATCTATATTGTTACCTTGAATTAAAACTACTCATATCGTGAAATAATATCACCCACCCCTACAAGACAGCATGAAGTATGATGCATTATAATGTAGCTTTAGCACAAAGAGCTCTGACTGCATTGTGTGGTTGTGTTTACTGCATGAGCAGCTATATCTGACTAGCATGGCGGAGGGTGTAAAACAGTGCTGTGTGGTATGAACTGTACACTTCTAGTCTCTATATTTGGCTGTCATGGTGTAGTCAGTTAAAGTCTGGACCCTCACTGCTGTACAGCCACAGTAAGTACATTTACATGCACAGGTATATTTGAGCTACAGCAGGGTTTAGTGTAATTGAGCTTGTCTACATCACATCTGTCTTTCAGAGCGAGCACACGGCGCTGAGGCCAACCGTAATCAAATAAAGTCTGTAAATGCTGGACACAGCCAAGCTACAACTGCACTATTCACATCCGGACTAAGGTGTTCATAAAAAAATAATGAACCACTGCTTCAGTCCAACTGTATTCCTAAACTCCCTAGTACACTATGATTTCACAAACATTACCAACTCTAAAATGGAAAAAATAAACATCCAGGCAGCAGAAGCTCGAGGCTTTGGCAAACCGATCAAACACACTGTGAGGACATTACGCAGAGGACTGCAATAAACACATGATGCTAAGCTACAATTTGTCAGTACTGTCAATAACATTATTGTCTCCAACATATTTATGACTACGTAATACATATTCTTTGTGGAGCCTCTTTGGTATTCATTGTGCACAGCAGGATCGGAAATTAATGGGGACGTGGGGCTATAAAAGGACATCAAATTGAACAAAAATGCCCCCCAAATTCGTGATAAGGGGAAGAAAATGTCCCCGCACTATTAAACGAAACTATTAGTGCAATATGATGTGAAAGAACTGAATTCAGTATCTGCGCACATGCAGAAAGGCTGTGTTTACAGTGCAAGTCTTAATGCACAGATCTGGGCCCGTATTCATAAAAAAAATCTTACTGCAAAGAGTTGCTCCTAGTGACAATTCTAAAAAAATTCTTAGAAATGTGGGCGTTTCCTCTTAAAATTAAATAAAAATCCTAGTAAAGAATAAAGTAATTCAGAAAGCATCTTAACCCTTAAAAGAGGTCTTAAGGTCCAAAATTGTTAGGAGTACGGACGAGGACTTTTAAGAGGCATAAGAGTTTCTTTAGCAGTGAAGAAAATGGACGAAACACGAAGCGGGACAAGAAACGTGTTGCACACAATGCATGACAGTGAGTTAATAAGACGCTACACATTAGATTGTGCAGGGATCATGTTTGTGACGATCTTATTATGGTGACACCTAACATCTCTGACAGCGCAGAAATGCCATAGCACCAGAAATGGAAGTAATCACTAGATTAACATATTTGGCAACTGGAAAAATGCAACTATGCAGGAGTGATGATTTGGATCTGTCACTACCTTCTATAAGAAACGTATCAAATACGATAAGTACGACATTAACAGCATGATAAATGAAAAACATATATCACAGTCTTCAAAAGACTGTATCATACATAGCAATGGTGTCAGCACCGCCTCCTCACTAAGATAAAAGTTTTTGTCTTTTCCTCGCTCAGAGTTGCTCTCAGATCAGCCCTGAATTGCTCTTAAGCTAAGACTCCTACATAGATGTTTTTAAGCTAAATTAGGAGCTTTCCGAGAGGATTTTTAGAAGCTTTAAGAACATTATTCATGCATTCATGTCCCCTCTGAGCTGTATTAAACAGTCTGAGTAAATACATCTAAATGCCACTTCAGATGCAGCTCCTGTGATTCCTCTGCATTGCAAAGATGAATTTTGTTGATACAGATTTCATTTGATTGGTAACAGTCCTATTTTATCTTATTACTCTAAATGAATTTGACTAAATGTAAGAATTTGACACACAAGATGATGCATACATTTAATTAGGTCAAAAAATGGCTTCATAAAAGTAAAAATGCCCATAAAAGGTAAAAATCAACTTAAACTTATTGGAAAACAACTCCTGTCACGGCAGTCCTAAACCTGCCAAGGTACCAACACAAACACACTCAGCAAAATATCATCTAATTATCGTTATCGATAAAATCCCAGAAAATATTTAGATATCATTTTTTGTCAATATCGCACATTTAAGTAAATGCAGCTGGTTAGGCCTTAAGGAAAAAGTTGGGGGGAAAAATCTGCTAGATCTGTGCATTAGGTCTTAAACTGACAGCAGCATGTATGAAGGCTCACAGCCACTGAATGGGATACGCCATGATCTTACCTGTCCAGGTAACCCATTCCTCACCAGCTCACATGGGAATTTATCAAAGTGAGCATCTCCTCAACTATAATTTGAATATAAAACTTCAAATAACTATGATTGTCAGAGCCGATAGCCTCGTGGGTAGCGCTCTGTGCTCCAACATCTAGTGCAACTGCTGCTCTGGCAACCCGAGTTCGATTCCCGGCTCGAGATCCTTCGCCTCTCCTCTCTCCGCCCCGCGCCTTCCTGTCTGATCTGTATACTGCCTTATTTAATAAAAGCAAAAAAATATATAACTTTAAAAAAAGACTGATTAAATTAAATGTGAGTGATACAGGCTCAACCTGTTTACAATCAATAAATATGACGCTGAGCTTTGTTATTCCACTCACGCTTACAGCTGGAGTTGTCAAAAGTATCGACTTCAGTACAAAGTTGGAACTGAAATTTTAAAAATGTGACGCTTTGAGCGCTGTTGAGCGGATTCGTAAACACCTCTGATTGGCCATTGTGTTCACGTGCTTAACATATATGTCTGTGATTGGCTACAATGATCAACACACAGGAGCGTTATAAAGCACACAGAAGTGTTTGAATTTGAAACACTCGCGTGTGTATCTGTGTAAGCACTCGGTGAAGAGCGTTATTGATGACTATTTACAAGGTTTTTGAAGTGTTGATCATTGAAGCCAATCACAGACATATCTGATGAGCGAGTGAACACAATGGCCAATCAGAGGTGTTTACAAATCCGCTCAACAGCACAAAGCGTCACATTTTTAAAATTTCAGTACCGACTTGGTACTGAAGTCAGTACTTTTGACAACTCTACTTACAGCCATGAGTCTGAAGTGCTATGTATCTATATGCATGGCCCTATGATACGGAAATCTCCATTCATAATTCGTGCTCTGTTCCATAGTGCCAACATTCTCATCACATTGGTTACATTCCACATCTACATGACAAATGCAGTATGCCTAGTGAAACTATTGTTCACATATGGCAGAATCAACTGAGAGCAGTTATTACTAGGGCTGGGTGGTATGACTATATATATATATATATATATATATATATATATATATATATATATATATATATATATATATAGATAGATAATTTATAAAATGGTTAGTTCCTGTCCTTGATTCTGATTGGTCAATAGCTGTGTTTTATTCACGATAAAACACGGCTATGACCGCTTCACCCAACGGTTCTGTGTATCACTACACAACACCCTTAGCAACGTAAACTATGTTCCCAATTGATATTGTTCATTGAAGCTTACTGTATTATGTAGAAGAGTGTTGTGAGAAAAAGATCGAGTGAGCGAGTTTATTACCTGCATTCAGATTAGGCATTTTCCTTCAGGTCAGTCCTATGTTCATAATAAAAAAAATCTGTTTAAATGTCCGATGTATCATCTTGTCCTTTTAACATTTAAAGGGTTTTCCCGTGACTAACAGCACTAGTCAAAGCATTTGTCAGTTGCGTCTTGTTCTGTTTTCAAAACAATGACTCACACACTCATAAAGACGGTCTTTGCTGCCATCTAATGGCGTGAAAATGTAACTTCTGTTGCTGTTCAAGGTCAGGGACTATTTTTTCCGGCGGAAGGAAGGCTTTTAGAAAAAGTTTACTTCATGAAAGTTGCATTGATACTTATTTCTGGCTTTAATATATGTATTATGTGGTAACCGTTTTATAAAAGCAATAAGGTACTCGAGGCTAGTGCTGTATCGTGAATAAGTCACGGCTGAAGGGCGTTGTTAGGCACGACACGAAGTGGAGTGCCTGCAACCCGATTCACGATACAACACAGCCTCTCATACCTTAATGCTTACATATATCATGTATATCGTAGTATGTAAATATATAGCCTAGCACTATCGACACTTCAAATTGATGAAATGCATGAATGAGAACAAAGAGTGGGACGTGCTTGATGTTAAATAGAATTATATGCCCAATATATCCTGAAAAGGAACTCGGTGCTGTGCTTGTGCTGACTTTGCCAGTGTGCGCACAGAAAGCTGCCTCTCTCAGAAGGCGATCGCAAATTTGGGACGTGCTCATATTAGTATCAAGCACAATAAGCAGTGAAAAAGAACAATACGGTGCACACGCTGACTGACACTGTGCACAGAATCATATCGTGAAATAGGAATTTGGTCATATCACCCACCCCTAGTTATTGCTAAGGTATACTTGCTGCCCCATTTTGTTTATTTCAAGCTCATTTATGCTGCCAAAACTGCAAGAATTTGCGATTTTACACACAATCATAGCGAACCTGGAGCTCTGAAAAAAACAGAGACTAATCGATAAAATTGTTAAGTAAGAGATAATGTACATCTATGCCTCTCTGATTTCTGCTATGAGGAAAACATGGATGTAACTGCAGAATCCAGTCATAAAAATTCTGCATAAATTGGAATGTCACAGAATTTGGCAAAATTAAATGAATGAACAAATCAGACGTAGGGCTGCACACTTAATGAAATGGCGATATGGACGAGTGTTTGTGTGAATATAAAAGACTGTTGTGTAAATATGAAGTCTATCTCAGTTTGCTCTAATACACAAAATCAAACGCACGTCATGCACGTCTGCGTCTCACTATATGAATTCACTTCAGCACCATTTCATCTGAGAAAACTATTGGCAGATATACACACAAACTCACAGCTCTTCACCACAACCCACCAAAATAAAAGTTCGGTTTAACTTGAAGAAATTAATGATGCAAATTATATTACCTACATATTGATCGATATACCCCGAATCAAATCGAATCTTTATCACAGAATTCTTTGACATGTGTAAATATCGTATCACTGGCTTTGAGAATTGATATCATATTGTATCATGATGAACCATTTTACTATGGTAATGAGGTGCTATGCATGGTTTTACCTGTGGTTATGACCTACAAATGTATAATACTACGGAAGACCAATTTTGAAAACTGCAGGGAGACCTTTATGTTTCTGTGACAAGTTTCCAAACACTTCTCATTACAAATCAAGTGAAATTCTGTAATTATCTGTCCACAAAAACATTGGAAATTATGTGAATGCAAAAAAAATTGGATTTGGTGCACACTGCGTTTAAACTCACAGTGTGATGCACAGAACGAGCTGATCTGAGATGCTGAAAACTCTGGATCATGAGCTGCTCGGACGTAATGAACAAAGTACCATGCTTTGCTCTGATTAAAACAGTGCAAGAGAATATGTATACGTATTTAACTAAATAGCAGTCTTTTGCGATTTGAAAAGTGCACTAAGCCATATTGCGATTTCGGTTTTTGCTTGTTTGACAGATGCTTTGCCAAAGCAATGGCACAAAACACAATGTTAGAGATCTTTTGTGCCACAGTAATAAATAGGAAACACTGGACAGCAGCAAGCAAGCGGTCTTCACTGGCTTCTTTTGCTACTTTACTTCTTTTGCTACTAACTGATATAACCTACACGCAAGTTCTTGTAAGCGCAAAGCAAGAACCCTCTACTATAGTCAAAGCTATGTAAAATGTAATTACATGCTAACAAAGATATAAACATAAGAAAATGACTAAAAATGTTACAGCATGGGACCAAGGCTTTGTTTTAAGCCACTTTCAAGTTTCGTCTACAGCATGTGTTGGGAATCATTCTGTTTGAAGATGAAAAGCCTTGGTGTCCTTGCTGATTACAGTATGTTTTCAAAGACTTTCCCTCTCTATCTCTTATACTTAGCTTAAAATAATCATGATCACAATTATTGCTGCGATGATTAAAGGGATAGTTTACCTGAAAATGAAAATTCATCATTTACTAATGAAAAAAGTACTATTGTGTTTACCTTTTATGAAAAAATGATTGGCTGATGCCAGTAATTAAAATACACCAAATATTAACCAATATATCGGTCAAACACTTACTGTGCTGTGATATAATAAACATACAATCATATCACATATCAAACAGTCAATAGAATGCAAAAACATGTTCTGTGTAAACTATGTGTGTTTATCTCTTCTCTTGTTGGGCTGCACGATTAATTGTTACAGTTAAGCTATTTGCAAATTGTGAAGCGTCTATTATAGCATTTCATTTGGGTCTACTCATGGTGCACCAAAGGTTTCTTTGCTTGCAATGTGTTTTTTGCAGTGTCGAGCAGTACAATCAATCAGAGATGTCCACTAAGTGCATGAATGTAATGGCCATTTCGAAGTGATTTTCAAAGTTTGATATGCACTCATTTTTGTGTGCCCCTGTGATTTGGCGGAAGAAATATGCTCATGTGCGACCACTGGCACAGAAGAAATACCACTCAAAACACCAGAGTAAAACAACTTTCCGTGTCCATTCAGCATTCTCACATACACTCCTATAATATTTCAACAGGGGAAAGCCACGACGTAAATTGATTGTTCATTAAAGAGAAGAGTTTGTGAGAGGGCAGTACTTTGTGTGCGGTCAGTGAATCGAGCTGACTTGAGTGACCACTTCTAACTTCTTTTTATTCAGCCACAGTGATAGTATGATGTCTATAGGGGATGTCCTGGAACGACGTGCGTTATATTGCGGTACTTCTGCGAGACATATTTAGAGTTTCTGCTCAAGGGCGCCCTCCGGCGTCCAGTATGAAACAGACGTGTTTAACACCAAGTAAAGCTCACTCAATCCTATTTTGGGTAAAAATAGGAAAAATAATTCTTCTCTCTAAAAAACTTTGAGGGAAACATATAATCAATATGTTTTTCTCCAGTGTACAGGGGTTTTTTTTCCCCACAGTGGATGCATAAGAGGCACATATTTAATATTAAATACATGGACTCCATTTTTGATTTTGCATACCTCCTGACAAAAATAAGGATTTTTTTTCATAATAATATAATATTTTATAATAAATCCTTAGACCTTTCTAATTATTTATAGTCATAGACTGCTTATGCCAACGTTCATGCTTGAACCCAGAAATGGTGGACATCCTGGTTTTCTTAGCACAAAACCTTTAAACATTTAAAGCAGCTAGTTTCTGCCACTGTTCTAATTGGATTTATTTGAGAGACTTTAGTTTGAGGTTTTTTTTTTTATTATTGTTTTGATTACCCACATTAATATTTGTTTTGCAATAAGTCTGTTCTAGAGACATTTTGTTACACCTTTACTTATTGATTATTTTACCTTATGTCTGTTCTAGAGACATGTTACAGCTTTTTGATAAAGCTCTATTTGGTTTCCTTTGGAAATATGTTTCAAATTCACATTGAATGCATTTATGTATGTAAAGCGTATCTGTGTGTGTCATAATCATGTGTCGCAATCGCAATTTTGAGCAAAGAAATCGTGATCGTTTTTTTTTTTTTTGTCCATATTGCACAGCCCTAATACATAAATATGAAATGTTGGGTAAAACGCGATTATACTTGTAAATATGAAACTAAACCACCAGTAGGTGGCTGCAAGTGACTTAGTGAGCAAGTCAGGTGTGTTGGAACAGTTTCAGATATTTTAGATGCGTATCGAAATATTAATATTTTTGACAACACCAGTGTCTAATTAGGTTTGTTGTTCCGAACATTTCTGTGGTTCTTCCCCCATGGTTTACTTTGGCCTTCAGGCTGATTTATACTTCTGCGTCATACCTACACCGTAGGCTATGCGTCTGTTTCCATTTATACTTCTGCGTCGCTGTCCGTGTCGACGTGCAACATGCAGACAGCTAGTAGGCAGTGTCCACGGTCATGTTGAGTATCAAGGCAAAGGCCAAAGAATAAGCAGCTTGTCATGTACGTTGTCAGAGAAGCTTCAGCAGTGATAGGCAATGAGTTTTGTTGCAGTTTTACGGTGCGGGTCCCCTTGAAATGGAGCGTTTTTTCATTCCTATGGATGCCCGCTTATTTTGACCTGAGGGAGGGATTCTAGCAGACCAATCACAGCGCTTGCGGTCTGCGTAGAATTGATGCGTTGTTACATTTTTGAAGATGTGCACGTCAGGCTACGCGTGCTACACACAGCCTACACCGTAGCTACGGTGTACACTTGACGCAGAAGTATAAATCAGCCTTTACAAGTATTACAAATTGCGAACTTTGTTGCAGCGTCCCAATTCGCATACTACCCGTCCTAAATAGTATTTGAAATTAAAATCCGGTCCCTGGCCAGTCAATCGGTTCATCTCTATTTATTTGCCCATAATGTACCTTATGAAAAGAAAAGTGAACATTAAGCCTACTTCGTAGAAACCACAGAGATACATATTTTACATCACCATTCAGCCTACCGGGATAAATAAAGAGATAAATATATAATTGTAATTTTTGGTCCATATCACCCAACCTTAGGTCAAACCCCCAGCATTGTTTCATTTTACACTGTAATTTTTGCGATCAAAAACAGTGCCAAATGTGTGAGCAATGCGCATTCAGAAAGCACATAATAAACAGACTGAAAGCAAACCACACTCAATTACTTCCTGAAATGGAGTTTGTGTGGAGCAAGCACAAAATGTGAATCTCTTGAAATTACTGTATGCACACACTGCTTGTGTGAAAAACAAACAAGAGTGCTTTCACTCTTCACTCTAAATACTATTTATTTTAATTTGAAGCTTTTTGCAGGTTAATAATTCACACAAAGCCACATTATTTTAACTGCGGGATTTTGATTTTTAATTTGATTAATTGTGTAGCCCTTGCACAGGCTACGTTTAGCATGGAATACTAGCCTACTACTTGGTCCTTTACTGTAACTTTACTGTACCTTCTGATCACACTTAAGACTTTTTAAGACCTGCAGAAACCCTGCGTAAAGTCACATTTATTTATATAGCGCTTTAAATAATAGAAATTGTTTCAAAGCAGCTCCACAATAATACAAAGGAAAGTAACAGAACTGATGATGCAAACTTAATTAGTAGCTCAACTGAAGACAATAGCGTCGTTATTCAGCTCGAGTTAGTTCACCGTTGATTCAATTCAGTTAAATAACTGGATCAGTTCAAATGTAAGGCAAATCACACTGTACTGTGGGATACAATATTGCATGCAGTGTAGTCTGTTGTGAATTGCACATTTTGGCAACTATAGCAGGTCACTCATGCAATACAGAAAACTACTACTAGGCACAATATATATAAGACTTAGAAATAATAAGTAGAACGCTATTACGAACATCTTTGAAGACACAATAAAGTGAGATTGGTTATTTACTTCTGAATTATTAATATAAAGGCAGTTTAAGTTTGTGAAATAATGGGGCACATGCATTTTGATTAAAGTGTTATTAATATAATGCATACAAACATATATTTATGTAATGTTAGAGTTATTAGGCTTTTTGGATTAGTGAAAGTGCCTTCAGGTACTTGCATCCCGAATGAAATGTGGTTCATTACGTTACACTTTATACACTTTATATCTTAGAAACTTGGTAAAAAGAAAATCCCTGGGATTTATTTTCAAACATTCTTCTTCAACTATTCATGATTGGCAGAGCATTCATTTGTTTTGAAGGCCTGATAATCACCATAGTTTTGTTTCCTTTATAAGCCAAATGTAAAATAATAAATAAAATTAAAAAAAACAAATCAACTCCCGCAATTGCCCTGACAATCGATCAATCACTTAAGCATTCAATCTATTTATTGTTAAAATGAGAAAACGAGCTTTTCAGCCTCATGTTAATGCAGGCTACATTTCAGAGGTATTCTAACCTGAAACGTTTCCTCTAAACTACACAGAAAGCTCAGTAACTTCACTAAATGTTAAACGTCAACAAACGGGTAAGATCAAAATAGAGCGAGTGAGTGAATCAAACCGATCAGAGCGACCGGATGCAGGAACGCGACAGGCTGAAGAACCTTTATAGCTTTTTCATCGCGTTTTTAGCCTTTAAGGCGACGGAGGGTGTGTACTTACAATTAGAGCAAGATCATAAAAGAGGAAAAACACAAAAAACGACTTTCAACCGAGTTGTTTGGCGTTTCTCTCGACTCCATAAACACTGAAAGGCCTAATCTCAAGCGTTTTTCTCACCGTGTCAGCCGCCGCTCCCCGGGCCGAGACGCCGCCGCGGAACTGCACTGGGCCGGGCTGCTGAACCCAGGCCCAACTCCGCTAAAGACAGCGATGAGGGGAGAAAACCACCACCGCCTCCGCCGCCCGCTGTTTCTCAGACTCGGGATTCTTTTGACAGCTCTTCTGCTTTTCCCCCTCTGCTCCCCCTTATTTTCTCTCTTCCTTTCGCACTTCCAACAGATAAGAATCAAAATAGTGTCACACAATATGGCGGCCGTACGAGTAAGCGCCTATCGCGAGACTTCGGGGTTTTTTGCCTTGTGCATAGGAAAAACGAACTTACGAACCGTACTATGGAGAAGTCTTAGCTCATGAATATTAACTCGGCATGCTCAAGTTGCTACGTGACTTTCCTAGAATGCCGTTCAATAAAACCTTAATATTAATGAGCAAATTCTTCAAGAAGTAAAAGAGTTGGCTAAATGAGGTATGCCCTACGTAGACTTAATTAGAGAGAGAAATTAGCGACATCTAGCTTTGTAAATTAGGCAGAATAGTCAAATGAAACTTTGTTTTGAACAAAGATATTTGTATTCAACACGGATATAGTTACAGTGAATTACATATTACTATTTCTATTTGAAATAATTCAGAGGATTCCTCCTCTTGCAGCAAGCATTACAGGACTACCACCCACAGTCTATGAAATAATTAAAATAGTAATATCATAAATATAATTTCAGGGGGGAAAAAAGGACTAAACATTACTGTGACTCAGTTGCAGATGCTAATGAACTTTAAAGACTCTCTAACAATAAGGCGGGGCATCATTTTGACTAGAAATCACTGAATGGTTCCTCTTGTTTACTTTAAATGTACTCATATGAGCCAGTGGAAGTTACTAGAGGAGAAAGGGAAGAGAAAAGTTTTGATGAAAATTTCATGGCAATCCACAGTTGATTTTTTTTTTATTAGTAATGGTTAATACTTGTCTCTTATATTTTTGTTTTCCAAAGACAGTTTTTTTTTTTTCATAATAAAAAAGTGTACCTGTTTATCAGAAAGATAAAGGATATTATTAGGGTAAAATGTATTTCCTGGAAATTCTGTTCCATGTTTGCAGGTTATGGCAAGCCTAAAATAGTTTTCCTACCCAGTGAAATCTCTAAAATATGTAAAAGTGTATTTTGTGTATTCTACTTTATTTATTTCTCATGTAAAAAGAGTTATCAGTTTGTCATGTAAATTAATAGTAAAATAATGGCAAACAGTTTACAATATACTGTTAATATACTTTACAGTATGTTACTAATACCATGCACTGAATTACAGTACACTGTAAACCTAAGTTAAAGAGGAAACCAATTGCCTTAATCATTTAAGTTTAATAAAAAGCTTTATTTATACTGTGGAAGTACTGTGAGCTTATTTCATTTGAGTCCACTAATATATCTTAATATATAATTAAACTATAAACACTGCTCACTGTTATAAACATACTTTGTGTATCTGATACCTAACTGAATTATGTAAATTCATTTAAAATAGAAGCAACAATTTAACTCATATCTCCTGGCAGTTACATGTCAGCTAGCAATAACAGACATGTATGTCTACTATGTCCTAAGACATGGTGCTCAGGTAAGATTTAAAAAAAAAAAAATCTTAGTGCAGAACGCAAAGAACTCAAGACACACTTTTGATAAAAGATGCAGTAACAAAAATAGCCTAACAGCAAAATAAAAAGATACTTTTTTTGACATGAAAAAGAAAGAAAAAAATCGCATTAGCTATAGCTTTTGCCCTTTATAAATACTGTATTACAGTGAATCATTTTGCGAAGCAATTGCTTCAAAAAGCTTCCGCCCTGCCGTCGCTGCTTCGGAGCAAGACGCAAACCAGTCTCTGATACAAAACAGTGCCGTGCCGTGCCGCGCAGAGACGCAGCCAAAAGAGCCAGTCCTCGTTAGTATAGTGGACAGTATCTCCGCCTGTCACGCGGAAGACCGGGGTTCGATTCCCCGACGGGGAGGCTCCGTCTTTATGATGGCCAAACACCTTGCATGAGCTCAGGCTTTACCATCAAGCTGCTGATAAAGTGAACCCGCCGTTCAAGACTCACCTTAGACGTCTTGCGGAAGAAAGGGCTCCCTTTTGTGCTTGGTAAACCTTGCAATCACGCTGCTGACCTAAGACTTGACAATGCGAACAGGGAAAGTGGCGATGGTCTGACGACCACTCAGCTCCAAAACGCCCGCTTCTTTCGACCACGCTCGAACGCCGGCCCAGCCTGCGGCGGTACTTCGGAGTAGCGACGGGCGCTTTCCAAACACTGCTTCGCGAAGCTTCGAAACCTTTACGAGTCTTTATTTTGAGTCAGCGGTCCGGAGCATGAATCGAGCGCTTGGAAACAGTGAACCGCTTTGCGAAGCAATTGCTTCAAAAAGCTTCCGCCCTGCCGTCGCCGCTTCGGAGCAAGACGCAAACCAGTCTCTGTTTTTGAACCAATGCATGCAGCTCTGCTGTGAGCAGAGCACCCAAAAAAATCAAAAACTCGCAAACGTTCCCCTCCACGGAAATCTTTAGTAAAAGGCGAAAGATTTATACGTGAATGAAGAGAAACTCGAGCTGTGCCCCTGAGACTTTGGGCCAATGTGCTCCCACTAAAACGCCACAATGCTCAGCAAGGGTAATATCTGGTGCAGGCTCCTCCCACCCTGCTTTTTTTCTCTTTTAAATCGTCGAGCCATTTCCATTGTACGTAATGCAAGGAGAATCCGCCCCATCACCAGATGACCGCAACCCCTGTGTAAGAGGATGTCACTGAAGCCGATAGTATGTTGAAGGCCAGTGGTAGTATTCGCGTGAGATTTTTTATGAACTTCCTGGAAGCTAAAGGAACAAACCCTTCATCCCCTGCCATTGCGGGTGGATTCCTCCATAGGACAGGGTAAGCTCCTCTTCTCCTGCCCCCCTTGGCCAAAATAAAAAGGTTAAATAATAACTCCCATAGCGGAAAGCATATCCAGTATTAAGTGGCTTCTTCTCAAGGCTTGCGCATACAAAACAGTGCCGTGCCGTGCCGCGCAGAGACGCAGCCGAAAGAGCCAGTCCTCGTTAGTATAGTGGACAGTATCTCCGCCTGTCACGCGGAAGACCGGGGTTCGATTCCCCGACGGGGAGGCTCCGTCTTTATGATGGCCAAACACCTTGCATGAGCTCAGGCTTTACCATCAAGCTGCTGATAAAGTGAACCCGCCGTTCAAGACTCACCTTAGACGTCTTGCGGAAGAAAGGGCTCCCTTTTGTGCTTGGTAAACCTTGCAATCACGCTGCTGACCTAAGACTTGACAATGCGAACAGGGAAAGTGGCGAGGGTCTGACGACCACTCAGCTCCAAAACGCCCGCTTCTTTCGACCACGCTCGAACGCCGGCCCAGCCTGCGGCGGTACTTCGGAGTAGCGACGGGCGCTTTCCAAACACTGCTTCGCGAAGCTTCGAAACCTTTACGAGTCTTTATTTTGAGTCAGCGGTCCGGAGCGTGAATCGAGCGCTTGGAAACAGTGAACCGCTTTGCGAAGCAATTGCTTCAAAAGCTTCCGCCCTGCCGTCGCCGCTTCGGAGCAAGACGCAAACCAGTCTCTGTTTTTGAACCAATGCATGCAGCTCTGCTGTGAGCAGAGCACCCAAAAATATCAAAAACTCGCAAACGTTCCCCTCCACGGAAATCTTTAGTAAAAGGCGAAAGATTTATACGTGAATGAAGAGAAACTCGAGCTGTGCCCCTGAGACTTTGGGCCAATGTGCTCCCACTAAAACGCCACAATGCTCAGCAAGGGTAATATCTGGTGCAGGCTCCTCCCACCCTGCTTTTTTTCTCTTTTAAATCGTCGAGCCATTTCCATTGTACGTAATGCAAGGAGAATCCGCCCCATCACCAGATGACCGCAACCCCTGTGTAAGAGGATGTCACTGAAGCCGATAGTATGTTGAAGGCCAGTGGTAGTATTCGCGTGAGATTTTTTATGAACTTCCTGGAAGCTAAAGGAACAAACCCTTCATCCCCTGCCATTGCGGGTGGATTCCTCCATAGGACAGGGTAAGCTCCTCTTCTCCTGCCCCCTTGGCCAAAATAAAAAGGTTAAATAATAACTCCCATAGCGGAAAGCATATCCAGTATTAAGTGGCTTCTTCTCAAGGCTTGCGCATACAAAACAGTGCCGTGCCGTGCCGCGCAGAGACGCAGCCGAAAGAGCCAGTCCTCGTTAGTATAGTGGACAGTATCTCCGCCTGTCACGCGGAAGACCGGGGTTCGATTCCCCGACGGGGAGGCTCCGTCTTTATGATGGCCAAACACCTTGCATGAGCTCAGGCTTTACCATCAAGCTGCTGATAAAGTGAACCCGCCGTTCAAGACTCACCTTAGACGTCTTGCGGAAGAAAGGGCTCCCTTTTGTGCTTGGTAAACCTTGCAATCACGCTGCTGACCTAAGACTTGACAATGCGAACAGGGAAAGTGGCGAGGGTCTGACGACCACTCAGCTCCAAAACGCCCGCTTCTTTCGACCACGCTCGAACGCCGGCCCAGCCTGCGGCGGTACTTCGGAGTAGCGACGGGCGCTTTCCAAACACTGCTTCGCGAAGCTTCGAAACCTTTACGAGTCTTTATTTTGAGTCAGCGGTCCGGAGCGTGAATCGAGCGCTTGGAAACAGTGAACCGCTTTGCGAAGCAATTGCTTCAAAAAGCTTCCGCCCTGCCGTCGCCGCTTCGGAGCAAGACGCAAACCAGTCTCTGTTTTTGAACCAATGCATGCAGCTCTGCTGTGAGCAGAGCACCCAAAAATATCAAAAACTCGCAAACGTTCCCCTCCACGGAAATCTTTAGTAAAAGGCGAAAGATTTATACGTGAATGAAGAGAAACTCGAGCTGTGCCCCTGAGACTTTGGGCCAATGTGCTCCCACTAAAACGCCACAATGCTCAGCAAGGGTAATATCTGGTGCAGGCTCCTCCCACCCTGCTTTTTTTCTCTTTTAAATCGTCGAGCCATTTCCATTGTACGTAATGCAAGGAGAATCCGCCCCATCACCAGATGACCGCAACCCCTGTGTAAGAGGATGTCACTGAAGCCGATAGTATGTTGAAGGCCAGTGGTAGTATTCGCGTGAGATTTTTTATGAACTTCCTGGAAGCTAAAGGAACAAACCCTTCATCCCCTGCCATTGCGGGTGGATTCCTCCATAGGACAGGGTAAGCTCCTCTTCTCCTGCCCCCCTTGGCCAAAATAAAAAGGTTAAATAATAACTCCCATAGCGGAAAGCATATCCAGTATTAAGTGGCTTCTTCTCAAGGCTTGCGCATACAAAACAGTGCCGTGCCGTGCCGCGCAGAGACGCAGCCGAAAGAGCCAGTCCTCGTTAGTATAGTGGACAGTATCTCCGCCTGTCACGCGGAAGACCGGGGTTCGATTCCCCGACGGGGAGGCTCCGTCTTTATGATGGCCAAACACCTTGCATGAGCTCAGGCTTTACCATCAAGCTGCTGATAAAGTGAACCCGCCGTTCAAGACTCACCTTAGACGTCTTGCGGAAGAAAGGGCTCCCTTTTGTGCTTGGTAAACCTTGCAATCACGCTGCTGACCTAAGACTTGACAATGCGAACAGGGAAAGTGGCGAGGGTCTGACGACCACTCAGCTCCAAAACGCCCGCTTCTTTCGACCACGCTCGAACGCCGGCCCAGCCTGCGGCGGTACTTCGGAGTAGCGACGGGCGCTTTCCAAACACTGCTTCGCGAAGCTTCGAAACCTTTACGAGTCTTTATTTTGAGTCAGCGGTCCGGAGCGTGAATCGAGCGCTTGGAAACAGTGAACCGCTTTGCGAAGCAATTGCTTCAAAAAGCTTCCGCCCTGCCGTCGCCGCTTCGGAGCAAGACGCAAACCAGTCTCTGTTTTTGAACCAATGCATGCAGCTCTGCTGTGAGCAGAGCACCCAAAAATATCAAAAACTCGCAAACGTTCCCCTCCACGGAAATCTTTAGTAAAAGGCGAAAGATTTATACGTGAATGAAGAGAAACTCGAGCTGTGCCCCTGAGACTTTGGGCCAATGTGCTCCCACTAAAACGCCACAATGCTCAGCAAGGGTAATATCTGGTGCAGGCTCCTCCCACCCTGCTTTTTTCTCTTTTAAATCGTCGAGCCATTTCCATTGTACGTAATGCAAGGAGAATCCGCCCCATCACCAGATGACCGCAACCCCTGTGTAAGAGGATGTCACTGAAGCCGATAGTATGTTGAAGGCCAGTGGTAGTATTCGCGTGAGATTTTTTATGAACTTCCTGGAAGCTAAAGGAACAAACCCTTCATCCCCTGCCATTGCGGGTGGATTCCTCCATAGGACAGGGTAAGCTCCTCTTCTCCTGCCCCCCTTGGCCAAAATAAAAAGGTTAAATAATAACTCCCATAGCGGAAAGCATATCCAGTATTAAGTGGCTTCTTCTCAAGGCTTGCGCATACAAAACAGTGCCGTGCCGTGCCGCGCAGAGACGCAGCCGAAAGAGCCAGTCCTCGTTAGTATAGTGGACAGTATCTCCGCCTGTCACGCGGAAGACCGGGGTTCGATTCCCCGACGGGGAGGCTCCGTCTTTATGATGGCCAAACACCTTGCATGAGCTCAGGCTTTACCATCAAGCTGCTGATAAAGTGAACCCGCCGTTCAAGACTCACCTTAGACGTCTTGCGGAAGAAAGGGCTCCCTTTTGTGCTTGGTAAACCTTGCAATCACGCTGCTGACCTAAGACTTGACAATGCGAACAGGGAAAGTGGCGAGGGTCTGACGACCACTCAGCTCCAAAACGCCCGCTTCTTTCGACCACGCTCGAACGCCGGCCCAGCCTGCGGCGGTACTTCGGAGTAGCGACGGGCGCTTTCCAAACACTGCTTCGCGAAGCTTCGAAACCTTTACGAGTCTTTATTTTGAGTCAGCGGTCCGGAGCGTGAATCGAGCGCTTGGAAACAGTGAACCGCTTTGCGAAGCAATTGCTTCAAAAAGCTTCCGCCCTGCCGTCGCCGCTTCGGAGCAAGACGCAAACCAGTCTCTGTTTTTGAACCAATGCATGCAGCTCTGCTGTGAGCAGAGCACCCAAAAATATCAAAAACTCGCAAACGTTCCCCTCCACGGAAATCTTTAGTAAAAGGCGAAAGATTTATACGTGAATGAAGAGAAACTCGAGCTGTGCCCCTGAGACTTTGGGCCAATGTGCTCCCACTAAAACGCCACAATGCTCAGCAAGGGTAATATCTGGTGCAGGCTCCTCCCACCCTGCTTTTTTCTCTTTTAAATCGTCGAGCCATTTCCATTGTACGTAATGCAAGGAGAATCCGCCCCATCACCAGATGACCGCAACCCCTGTGTAAGAGGATGTCACTGAAGCCGATAGTATGTTGAAGGCCAGTGGTAGTATTCGCGTGAGATTTTTTATGAACTTCCTGGAAGCTAAAGGAACAAACCCTTCATCCCCTGCCATTGCGGGTGGATTCCTCCATAGGACAGGGTAAGCTCCTCTTCTCCTGCCCCCTTGGCCAAAATAAAAAGGTTAAATAATAACTCCCATAGCGGAAAGCATATCCAGTATTAAGTGGCTTCTTCTCAAGGCTTGCGCATACAAAACAGTGCCGTGCCGCGCCGCGCAGAGACGCAGCCGAAAGAGCCAGTCCTCGTTAGTATAGTGGACAGTATCTCCGCCTGTCACGCGGAAGACCGGGGTTCGATTCCCCGACGGGGAGGCTCCGTCTTTATGATGGCCAAACACCTTGCATGAGCTCAGGCTTTACCATCAAGCTGCTGATAAAGTGAACCCGCCGTTCAAGACTCACCTTAGACGTCTTGCGGAAGAAAGGGCTCCCTTTTGTGCTTGGTAAACCTTGCAATCACGCTGCTGACCTAAGACTTGACAATGCGAACAGGGAAAGTGGCGAGGGTCTGACGACCACTCAGCTCCAAAACGCCCGCTTCTTTCGACCACGCTCGAACGCCGGCCCAGCCTGCGGCGGTACTTCGGAGTAGCGACGGGCGCTTTCCAAACACTGCTTCGCGAAGCTTCGAAACCTTTACGAGTCTTTATTTTGAGTCAGCGGTCCGGAGCGTGAATCGAGCGCTTGGAAACAGTGAACCGCTTTGCGAAGCAATTGCTTCAAAAAGCTTCCGCCCTGCCGTCGCCGCTTCGGAGCAAGACGCAAACCAGTCTCTGTTTTTGAACCAATGCATGCAGCTCTGCTGTGAGCAGAGCACCCAAAAATATCAAAAACTCGCAAACGTTCCCCTCCACGGAAATCTTTAGTAAAAGGCGAAAGATTTATACGTGAATGAAGAGAAACTCGAGCTGTGCCCCTGAGACTTTGGGCCAATGTGCTCCCACTAAAACGCCACAATGCTCAGCAAGGGTAATATCTGGTGCAGGCTCCTCCCACCCTGCTTTTTTCTCTTTTAAATCGTCGAGCCATTTCCATTGTACGTAATGCAAGGAGAATCCGCCCCATCACCAGATGACCGCAACCCCTGTGTAAGAGGATGTCACTGAAGCCGATAGTATGTTGAAGGCCAGTGGTAGTATTCGCGTGAGATTTTTTATGAACTTCCTGGAAGCTAAAGGAACAAACCCTTCATCCCCTGCCATTGCGGGTGGATTCCTCCATAGGACAGGGTAAGCTCCTCTTCTCCTGCCCCCCTTGGCCAAAATAAAAAGGTTAAATAATAACTCCCATAGCGGAAAGCATATCCAGTATTAAGTGGCTTCTTCTCAAGGCTTGCGCATACAAAACAGTGCCGTGCCGTGCCGCGCAGAGACGCAGCCGAAAGAGCCAGTCCTCGTTAGTATAGTGGACAGTATCTCCGCCTGTCACGCGGAAGACCGGGGTTCGATTCCCCGACGGGGAGGCTCCGTCTTTATGATGGCCAAACACCTTGCATGAGCTCAGGCTTTACCATCAAGCTGCTGATAAAGTGAACCCGCCGTTCAAGACTCACCTTAGACGTCTTGCGGAAGAAAGGGCTCCCTTTTGTGCTTGGTAAACCTTGCAATCACGCTGCTGACCTAAGACTTGACAATGCGAACAGGGAAAGTGGCGAGGGTCTGACGACCACTCAGCTCCAAAACGCCCGCTTCTTTCGACCACGCTCGAACGCCGGCCCAGCCTGCGGCGGTACTTCGGAGTAGCGACGGGCGCTTTCCAAACACTGCTTCGCGAAGCTTCGAAACCTTTACGAGTCTTTATTTTGAGTCAGCGGTCCGGAGCGTGAATCGAGCGCTTGGAAACAGTGAACCGCTTTGCGAAGCAATTGCTTCAAAAAGCTTCCGCCCTGCCGTCGCCGCTTCGGAGCAAGACGCAAACCAGTCTCTGTTTTTGAACCAATGCATGCAGCTCTGCTGTGAGCAGAGCACCCAAAAATATCAAAAACTCGCAAACGTTCCCCTCCACGGAAATCTTTAGTAAAAGGCGAAAGATTTATACGTGAATGAAGAGAAACTCGAGCTGTGCCCCTGAGACTTTGGGCCAATGTGCTCCCACTAAAACGCCACAATGCTCAGCAAGGGTAATATCTGGTGCAGGCTCCTCCCACCCTGCTTTTTTTCTCTTTTAAATCGTCGAGCCATTTCCATTGTACGTAATGCAAGGAGAATCCGCCCCATCACCAGATGACCGCAACCCCTGTGTAAGAGGATGTCACTGAAGCCGATAGTATGTTGAAGGCCAGTGGTAGTATTCGCGTGAGATTTTTTATGAACTTCCTGGAAGCTAAAGGAACAAACCCTTCATCCCCTGCCATTGCGGGTGGATTCCTCCATAGGACAGGGTAAGCTCCTCTTCTCCTGCCCCCCTTGGCCAAAATAAAAAGGTTAAATAATAACTCCCATAGCGGAAAGCATATCCAGTATTAAGTGGCTTCTTCTCAAGGCTTGCGCTACAAAACAGTGCCGTGCCGCGCCGCGCAGAGACGCAGCCGAAAGAGCCAGTCCTCGTTAGTATAGTGGACAGTATCTCCGCCTGTCACGCGGAAGACCGGGGTTCGATTCCCCGACGGGGAGGCTCCGTCTTTATGATGGCCAAACACCTTGCATGAGCTCAGGCTTTACCATCAAGCTGCTGATAAAGTGAACCCGCCGTTCAAGACTCACCTTAGACGTCTTGCGGAAGAAAGGGCTCCCTTTTGTGCTTGGTAAACCTTGCAATCACGCTGCTGACCTAAGACTTGACAATGCGAACAGGGAAAGTGGCGATGGTCTGACGACCACTCAGCTCCAAAACGCCCGCTTCTTTCGACCACGCTCGAACGCCGGCCCAGCCTGCGGCGGTACTTCGGAGTAGCGACGGGCGCTTTCCAAACACTGCTTCGCGAAGCTTCGAAACCTTTACGAGTCTTTATTTTGAGTCAGCGGTCCGGAGCGTGAATCGAGCGCTTGGAAACAGTGAACCGCTTTGCGAAGCAATTGCTTCAAAAAGCTTCCGCCCTGCCGTCGCCGCTTCGGAGCAAGACGCAAACCAGTCTCTGTTTTTGAACCAATGCATGCAGCTCTGCTGTGAGCAGAGCACCCAAAAATATCAAAAACTCGCAAACGTTCCCCTCCACGGAAATCTTTAGTAAAAGGCGAAAGATTTATACGTGAATGAAGAGAAACTCGAGCTGTGCCCCTGAGACTTTGGGCCAATGTGCTCCCACTAAAACGCCACAATGCTCAGCAAGGGTAATATCTGGTGCAGGCTCCTCCCACCCTGCTTTTTTCTCTTTTAAATCGTCGAGCCATTTCCATTGTACGTAATGCAAGGAGAATCCGCCCCATCACCAGATGACCGCAACCCCTGTGTAAGAGGATGTCACTGAAGCCGATAGTATGTTGAAGGCCAGTGGTAGTATTCGCGTGAGATTTTTTATGAACTTCCTGGAAGCTAAAGGAACAAACCCTTCATCCCCTGCCATTGCGGGTGGATTCCTCCATAGGACAGGGTAAGCTCCTCTTCTCCTGCCCCCTTGGCCAAAATAAAAAGGTTAAATAATAACTCCCATAGCGGAAAGCATATCCAGTATTAAGTGGCTTCTTCTCAAGGCTTGCGCTACAAAACAGTGCCGTGCCGCGCCGCGCAGAGACGCAGCCGAAAGAGCCAGTCCTCGTTAGTATAGTGGACAGTATCTCCGCCTGTCACGCGGAAGACCGGGGTTCGATTCCCCGACGGGGAGGCTCCGTCTTTATGATGGCCAAACACCTTGCATGAGCTCAGGCTTTACCATCAAGCTGCTGATAAAGTGAACCCGCCGTTCAAGACTCACCTTAGACGTCTTGCGGAAGAAAGGGCTCCCTTTTGTGCTTGGTAAACCTTGCAATCACGCTGCTGACCTAAGACTTGACAATGCGAACAGGGAAAGTGGCGATGGTCTGACGACCACTCAGCTCCAAAACGCCCGCTTCTTTCGACCACGCTCGAACGCCGGCCCAGCCTGCGGCGGTACTTCGGAGTAGCGACGGGCGCTTTCCAAACACTGCTTCGCGAAGCTTCGAAACCTTTACGAGTCTTTATTTTGAGTCAGCGGTCCGGAGCGTGAATCGAGCGCTTGGAAACAGTGAACCGCTTTGCGAAGCAATTGCTTCAAAAAGCTTCCGCCCTGCCGTCGCCGCTTCGGAGCAAGACGCAAACCAGTCTCTGTTTTTGAACCAATGCATGCAGCTCTGCTGTGAGCAGAGCACCCAAAAATATCAAAAACTCGCAAACGTTCCCCTCCACGGAAATCTTTAGTAAAAGGCGAAAGATTTATACGTGAATGAAGAGAAACTCGAGCTGTGCCCCTGAGACTTTGGGCCAATGTGCTCCCACTAAAACGCCACAATGCTCAGCAAGGGTAATATCTGGTGCAGGCTCCTCCCACCCTGCTTTTTTCTCTTTTAAATCGTCGAGCCATTTCCATTGTACGTAATGCAAGGAGAATCCGCCCCATCACCAGATGACCGCAACCCCTGTGTAAGAGGATGTCACTGAAGCCGATAGTATGTTGAAGGCCAGTGGTAGTATTCGCGTGAGATTTTTTATGAACTTCCTGGAAGCTAAAGGAACAAACCCTTCATCCCCTGCCATTGCGGGTGGATTCCTCCATAGGACAGGGTAAGCTCCTCTTCTCCTGCCCCCCTTGGCCAAAATAAAAAGGTTAAATAATAACTCCCATAGCGGAAAGCATATCCAGTATTAAGTGGCTTCTTCTCAAGGCTTGCGCATACAAAACAGTGCCGTGCCGTGCCGCGCAGAGACGCAGCCGAAAGAGCCAGTCCTCGTTAGTATAGTGGACAGTATCTCCGCCTGTCACGCGGAAGACCGGGGTTCGATTCCCCGACGGGGAGGCTCCGTCTTTATGATGGCCAAACACCTTGCATGAGCTCAGGCTTTACCATCAAGCTGCTGATAAAGTGAACCCGCCGTTCAAGACTCACCTTAGACGTCTTGCGGAAGAAAGGGCTCCCTTTTGTGCTTGGTAAACCTTGCAATCACGCTGCTGACCTAAGACTTGACAATGCGAACAGGGAAAGTGGCGAGGGTCTGACGACCACTCAGCTCCAAAACGCCCGCTTCTTTCGACCACGCTCGAACGCCGGCCCAGCCTGCGGCGGTACTTCGGAGTAGCGACGGGCGCTTTCCAAACACTGCTTCGCGAAGCTTCGAAACCTTTACGAGTCTTTATTTTGAGTCAGCGGTCCGGAGCGTGAATCGAGCGCTTGGAAACAGTGAACCGCTTTGCGAAGCAATTGCTTCAAAAAGCTTCCGCCCTGCCGTCGCCGCTTCGGAGCAAGACGCAAACCAGTCTCTGTTTTTGAACCAATGCATGCAGCTCTGCTGTGAGCAGAGCACCCAAAAATATCAAAAACTCGCAAACGTTCCCCTCCACGGAAATCTTTAGTAAAAGGCGAAAGATTTATACGTGAATGAAGAGAAACTCGAGCTGTGCCCCTGAGACTTTGGGCCAATGTGCTCCCACTAAAACGCCACAATGCTCAGCAAGGGTAATATCTGGTGCAGGCTCCTCCCACCCTGCTTTTTTTCTTTTTTAAATCGTCGAGCCATTTCCATTGTACGTAATGCAAGGAGAATCCGCCCCATCACCAGATGACCGCAACCCCTGTGTAAGAGGATGTCACTGAAGCCGATAGTATGTTGAAGGCCAGTGGTAGTATTCGCGTGAGATTTTTTATGAACTTCCTGGAAGCTAAAGGAACAAACCCTTCATCCCCTGCCATTGCGGGTGGATTCCTCCATAGGACAGGGTAAGCTCCTCTTCTCCTGCCCCCCTTGGCCAAAATAAAAAGGTTAAATAATAACTCCCATAGCGGAAAGCATATCCAGTATTAAGTGGCTTCTTCTCAAGGCTTGCGCTACAAAACAGTGCCGTGCCGCGCCGCGCAGAGACGCAGCCGAAAGAGCCAGTCCTCGTTAGTATAGTGGACAGTATCTCCGCCTGTCACGCGGAAGACCGGGGTTCGATTCCCCGACGGGGAGGCTCCGTCTTTATGATGGCCAAACACCTTGCATGAGCTCAGGCTTTACCATCAAGCTGCTGATAAAGTGAACCCGCCGTTCAAGACTCACCTTAGACGTCTTGCGGAAGAAAGGGCTCCCTTTTGTGCTTGGTAAACCTTGCAATCACGCTGCTGACCTAAGACTTGACAATGCGAACAGGGAAAGTGGCGAGGGTCTGACGACCACTCAGCTCCAAAACGCCCGCTTCTTTCGACCACGCTCGAACGCCGGCCCAGCCTGCGGCGGTACTTCGGAGTAGCGACGGGCGCTTTCCAAACACTGCTTCGCGAAGCTTCGAAACCTTTACGAGTCTTTATTTTGAGTCAGCGGTCCGGAGCGTGAATCGAGCGCTTGGAAACAGTGAACCGCTTTGCGAAGCAATTGCTTCAAAAAGCTTCCGCCCTGCCGTCGCCGCTTCGGAGCAAGACGCAAACCAGTCTCTGTTTTTGAACCAATGCATGCAGCTCTGCTGTGAGCAGAGCACCCAAAAATATCAAAAACTCGCAAACGTTCCCCTCCACGGAAATCTTTAGTAAAAGGCGAAAGATTTATACGTGAATGAAGAGAAACTCGAGCTGTGCCCCTGAGACTTTGGGCCAATGTGCTCCCACTAAAACGCCACAATGCTCAGCAAGGGTAATATCTGGTGCAGGCTCCTCCCACCCTGCTTTTTTTCTCTTTTAAATCGTCGAGCCATTTCCATTGTACGTAATGCAAGGAGAATCCGCCCCATCACCAGATGACCGCAACCCCTGTGTAAGAGGATGTCACTGAAGCCGATAGTATGTTGAAGGCCAGTGGTAGTATTCGCGTGAGATTTTTTATGAACTTCCTGGAAGCTAAAGGAACAAACCCTTCATCCCCTGCCATTGCGGGTGGATTCCTCCATAGGACAGGGTAAGCTCCTCTTCTCCTGCCCCCTTGGCCAAAATAAAAAGGTTAAATAATAACTCCCATAGCGGAAAGCATATCCAGTATTAAGTGGCTTCTTCTCAAGGCTTGCGCATACAAAACAGTGCCGTGCCGTGCCGCGCAGAGACGCAGCCGAAAGAGCCAGTCCTCGTTAGTATAGTGGACAGTATCTCCGCCTGTCACGCGGAAGACCGGGGTTCGATTCCCCGACGGGGAGGCTCCGTCTTTATGATGGCCAAACACCTTGCATGAGCTCAGGCTTTACCATCAAGCTGCTGATAAAGTGAACCCGCCGTTCAAGACTCACCTTAGACGTCTTGCGGAAGAAAGGGCTCCCTTTTGTGCTTGGTAAACCTTGCAATCACGCTGCTGACCTAAGACTTGACAATGCGAACAGGGAAAGTGGCGAGGGTCTGACGACCACTCAGCTCCAAAACGCCCGCTTCTTTCGACCACGCTCGAACGCCGGCCCAGCCTGCGGCGGTACTTCGGAGTAGCGACGGGCGCTTTCCAAACACTGCTTCGCGAAGCTTCGAAACCTTTACGAGTCTTTATTTTGAGTCAGCGGTCCGGAGCGTGAATCGAGCGCTTGGAAACAGTGAACCGCTTTGCGAAGCAATTGCTTCAAAAAGCTTCCGCCCTGCCGTCGCCGCTTCGGAGCAAGACGCAAACCAGTCTCTGTTTTTGAACCAATGCATGCAGCTCTGCTGTGAGCAGAGCACCCAAAAATATCAAAAACTCGCAAACGTTCCCCTCCACGGAAATCTTTAGTAAAAGGCGAAAGATTTATACGTGAATGAAGAGAAACTCGAGCTGTGCCCCTGAGACTTTGGGCCAATGTGCTCCCACTAAAACGCCACAATGCTCAGCAAGGGTAATATCTGGTGCAGGCTCCTCCCACCCTGCTTTTTTCTCTTTTAAATCGTCGAGCCATTTCCATTGTACGTAATGCAAGGAGAATCCGCCCCATCACCAGATGACCGCAACCCCTGTGTAAGAGGATGTCACTGAAGCCGATAGTATGTTGAAGGCCAGTGGTAGTATTCGCGTGAGATTTTTTATGAACTTCCTGGAAGCTAAAGGAACAAACCCTTCATCCCCTGCCATTGCGGGTGGATTCCTCCATAGGACAGGGTAAGCTCCTCTTCTCCTGCCCCCGTGGCCAAAATAAAAAGGTTAAATAATAACTCCCATAGCGGAAAGCATATCCAGTATTAAGTGGCTTCTTCTCAAGGCTTGCGCATACAAAACAGTGCCGTGCCGCGCCGCGCAGAGACGCAGCCGAAAGAGCCAGTCCTCGTTAGTATAGTGGACAGTATCTCCGCCTGTCACGCGGAAGACCGGGGTTCGATTCCCCGACGGGGAGGCTCCGTCTTTATGATGGCCAAACACCTTGCATGAGCTCAGGCTTTACCATCAAGCTGCTGATAAAGTGAACCCGCCGTTCAAGACTCACCTTAGACGTCTTGCGGAAGAAAGGGCTCCCTTTTGTGCTTGGTAAACCTTGCAATCACGCTGCTGACCTAAGACTTGACAATGCGAACAGGGAAAGTGGCGAGGGTCTGACGACCACTCAGCTCCAAAACGCCCGCTTCTTTCGACCACGCTCGAACGCCGGCCCAGCCTGCGGCGGTACTTCGGAGTAGCGACGGGCGCTTTCCAAACACTGCTTCGCGAAGCTTCGAAACCTTTACGAGTCTTTATTTTGAGTCAGCGGTCCGGAGCGTGAATCGAGCGCTTGGAAACAGTGAACCGCTTTGCGAAGCAATTGCTTCAAAAAGCTTCCGCCCTGCCGTCGCCGCTTCGGAGCAAGACGCAAACCAGTCTCTGTTTTTGAACCAATGCATGCAGCTCTGCTGTGAGCAGAGCACCCAAAAATATCAAAAACTCGCAAACGTTCCCCTCCACGGAAATCTTTAGTAAAAGGCGAAAGATTTATACGTGAATGAAGAGAAACTCGAGCTGTGCCCCTGAGACTTTGGGCCAATGTGCTCCCACTAAAACGCCACAATGCTCAGCAAGGGTAATATCTGGTGCAGGCTCCTCCCACCCTGCTTTTTTTCTCTTTTAAATCGTCGAGCCATTTCCATTGTACGTAATGCAAGGAGAATCCGCCCCATCACCAGATGACCGCAACCCCTGTGTAAGAGGATGTCACTGAAGCCGATAGTATGTTGAAGGCCAGTGGTAGTATTCGCGTGAGATTTTTTATGAACTTCCTGGAAGCTAAAGGAACAAACCCTTCATCCCCTGCCATTGCGGGTGGATTCCTCCATAGGACAGGGTAAGCTCCTCTTCTCCTGCCCCCCTTGGCCAAAATAAAAAGGTTAAATAATAACTCCCATAGCGGAAAGCATATCCAGTATTAAGTGGCTTCTTCTCAAGGCTTGCGCTACAAAACAGTGCCGTGCCGCGCCGCGCAGAGACGCAGCCGAAAGAGCCAGTCCTCGTTAGTATAGTGGACAGTATCTCCGCCTGTCACGCGGAAGACCGGGGTTCGATTCCCCGACGGGGAGGCTCCGTCTTTATGATGGCCAAACACCTTGCATGAGCTCAGGCTTTACCATCAAGCTGCTGATAAAGTGAACCCGCCGTTCAAGACTCACCTTAGACGTCTTGCGGAAGAAAGGGCTCCCTTTTGTGCTTGGTAAACCTTGCAATCACGCTGCTGACCTAAGACTTGACAATGCGAACAGGGAAAGTGGCGATGGTCTGACGACCACTCAGCTCCAAAACGCCCGCTTCTTTCGACCACGCTCGAACGCCGGCCCAGCCTGCGGCGGTACTTCGGAGTAGCGACGGGCGCTTTCCAAACACTGCTTCGCGAAGCTTCGAAACCTTTACGAGTCTTTATTTTGAGTCAGCGGTCCGGAGCGTGAATCGAGCGCTTGGAAACAGTGAACCGCTTTGCGAAGCAATTGCTTCAAAAAGCTTCCGCCCTGCCGTCGCCGCTTCGGAGCAAGACGCAAACCAGTCTCTGTTTTTGAACCAATGCATGCAGCTCTGCTGTGAGCAGAGCACCCAAAAATATCAAAAACTCGCAAACGTTCCCCTCCACGGAAATCTTTAGTAAAAGGCGAAAGATTTATACGTGAATGAAGAGAAACTCGAGCTGTGCCCCTGAGACTTTGGGCCAATGTGCTCCCACTAAAACGCCACAATGCTCAGCAAGGGTAATATCTGGTGCAGGCTCCTCCCACCCTGCTTTTTTCTCTTTTAAATCGTCGAGCCATTTCCATTGTACGTAATGCAAGGAGAATCCGCCCCATCACCAGATGACCGCAACCCCTGTGTAAGAGGATGTCACTGAAGCCGATAGTATGTTGAAGGCCAGTGGTAGTATTCGCGTGAGATTTTTTATGAACTTCCTGGAAGCTAAAGGAACAAACCCTTCATCCCCTGCCATTGCGGGTGGATTCCTCCATAGGACAGGGTAAGCTCCTCTTCTCCTGCCCCCCTTGGCCAAAATAAAAAGGTTAAATAATAACTCCCATAGCGGAAAGCATATCCAGTATTAAGTGGCTTCTTCTCAAGGCTTGCGCATACAAAACAGTGCCGTGCCGTGCCGCGCAGAGACGCAGCCGAAAGAGCCAGTCCTCGTTAGTATAGTGGACAGTATCTCCGCCTGTCACGCGGAAGACCGGGGTTCGATTCCCCGACGGGGAGGCTCCGTCTTTATGATGGCCAAACACCTTGCATGAGCTCAGGCTTTACCATCAAGCTGCTGATAAAGTGAACCCGCCGTTCAAGACTCACCTTAGACGTCTTGCGGAAGAAAGGGCTCCCTTTTGTGCTTGGTAAACCTTGCAATCACGCTGCTGACCTAAGACTTGACAATGCGAACAGGGAAAGTGGCGAGGGTCTGACGACCACTCAGCTCCAAAACGCCCGCTTCTTTCGACCACGCTCGAACGCCGGCCCAGCCTGCGGCGGTACTTCGGAGTAGCGACGGGCGCTTTCCAAACACTGCTTCGCGAAGCTTCGAAACCTTTACGAGTCTTTATTTTGAGTCAGCGGTCCGGAGCGTGAATCGAGCGCTTGGAAACAGTGAACCGCTTTGCGAAGCAATTGCTTCAAAAAGCTTCCGCCCTGCCGTCGCCGCTTCGGAGCAAGACGCAAACCAGTCTCTGTTTTTGAACCAATGCATGCAGCTCTGCTGTGAGCAGAGCACCCAAAAATATCAAAAACTCGCAAACGTTCCCCTCCACGGAAATCTTTAGTAAAAGGCGAAAGATTTATACGTGAATGAAGAGAAACTCGAGCTGTGCCCCTGAGACTTTGGGCCAATGTGCTCCCACTAAAACGCCACAATGCTCAGCAAGGGTAATATCTGGTGCAGGCTCCTCCCACCCTGCTTTTTTTCTCTTTTAAATCGTCGAGCCATTTCCATTGTACGTAATGCAAGGAGAATCCGCCCCATCACCAGATGACCGCAACCCCTGTGTAAGAGGATGTCACTGAAGCCGATAGTATGTTGAAGGCCAGTGGTAGTATTCGCGTGAGATTTTTTATGAACTTCCTGGAAGCTAAAGGAACAAACCCTTCATCCCCTGCCATTGCGGGTGGATTCCTCCATAGGACAGGGTAAGCTCCTCTTCTCCTGCCCCCCTTGGCCAAAATAAAAAGGTTAAATAATAACTCCCATAGCGGAAAGCATATCCAGTATTAAGTGGCTTCTTCTCAAGGCTTGCGCATACAAAACAGTGCCGTGCCGCGCCGCGCAGAGACGCAGCCGAAAGAGCCAGTCCTCGTTAGTATAGTGGACAGTATCTCCGCCTGTCACGCGGAAGACCGGGGTTCGATTCCCCGACGGGGAGGCTCCGTCTTTATGATGGCCAAACACCTTGCATGAGCTCAGGCTTTACCATCAAGCTGCTGATAAAGTGAACCCGCCGTTCAAGACTCACCTTAGACGTCTTGCGGAAGAAAGGGCTCCCTTTTGTGCTTGGTAAACCTTGCAATCACGCTGCTGACCTAAGACTTGACAATGCGAACAGGGAAAGTGGCGAGGGTCTGACGACCACTCAGCTCCAAAACGCCCGCTTCTTTCGACCACGCTCGAACGCCGGCCCAGCCTGCGGCGGTACTTCGGAGTAGCGACGGGCGCTTTCCAAACACTGCTTCGCGAAGCTTCGAAACCTTTACGAGTCTTTATTTTGAGTCAGCGGTCCGGAGCGTGAATCGAGCGCTTGGAAACAGTGAACCGCTTTGCGAAGCAATTGCTTCAAAAAGCTTCCGCCCTGCCGTCGCCGCTTCGGAGCAAGACGCAAACCAGTCTCTGTTTTTGAACCAATGCATGCAGCTCTGCTGTGAGCAGAGCACCCAAAAATATCAAAAACTCGCAAACGTTCCCCTCCACGGAAATCTTTAGTAAAAGGCGAAAGATTTATACGTGAATGAAGAGAAACTCGAGCTGTGCCCCTGAGACTTTGGGCCAATGTGCTCCCACTAAAACGCCACAATGCTCAGCAAGGGTAATATCTGGTGCAGGCTCCTCCCACCCTGCTTTTTTTCTCTTTTAAATCGTCGAGCCATTTCCATTGTACGTAATGCAAGGAGAATCCGCCCCATCACCAGATGACCGCAACCCCTGTGTAAGAGGATGTCACTGAAGCCGATAGTATGTTGAAGGCCAGTGGTAGTATTCGCGTGAGATTTTTTATGAACTTCCTGGAAGCTAAAGGAACAAACCCTTCATCCCCTGCCATTGCGGGTGGATTCCTCCATAGGACAGGGTAAGCTCCTCTTCTCCTGCCCCCCTTGGCCAAAATAAAAAGGTTAAATAATAACTCCCATAGCGGAAAGCATATCCAGTATTAAGTGGCTTCTTCTCAAGGCTTGCGCTACAAAACAGTGCCGTGCCGCGCCGCGCAGAGACGCAGCCGAAAGAGCCAGTCCTCGTTAGTATAGTGGACAGTATCTCCGCCTGTCACGCGGAAGACCGGGGTTCGATTCCCCGACGGGGAGGCTCCGTCTTTATGATGGCCAAACACCTTGCATGAGCTCAGGCTTTACCATCAAGCTGCTGATAAAGTGAACCCGCCGTTCAAGACTCACCTTAGACGTCTTGCGGAAGAAAGGGCTCCCTTTTGTGCTTGGTAAACCTTGCAATCACGCTGCTGACCTAAGACTTGACAATGCGAACAGGGAAAGTGGCGAGGGTCTGACGACCACTCAGCTCCAAAACGCCCGCTTCTTTCGACCACGCTCGAACGCCGGCCCAGCCTGCGGCGGTACTTCGGAGTAGCGACGGGCGCTTTCCAAACACTGCTTCGCGAAGCTTCGAAACCTTTACGAGTCTTTATTTTGAGTCAGCGGTCCGGAGCGTGAATCGAGCGCTTGGAAACAGTGAACCGCTTTGCGAAGCAATTGCTTCAAAAAGCTTCCGCCCTGCCGTCGCCGCTTCGGAGCAAGACGCAAACCAGTCTCTGTTTTTGAACCAATGCATGCAGCTCTGCTGTGAGCAGAGCACCCAAAAATATCAAAAACTCGCAAACGTTCCCCTCCACGGAAATCTTTAGTAAAAGGCGAAAGATTTATACGTGAATGAAGAGAAACTCGAGCTGTGCCCCTGAGACTTTGGGCCAATGTGCTCCCACTAAAACGCCACAATGCTCAGCAAGGGTAATATCTGGTGCAGGCTCCTCCCACCCTGCTTTTTTCTCTTTTAAATCGTCGAGCCATTTCCATTGTACGTAATGCAAGGAGAATCCGCCCCATCACCAGATGACCGCAACCCCTGTGTAAGAGGATGTCACTGAAGCCGATAGTATGTTGAAGGCCAGTGGTAGTATTCGCGTGAGATTTTTTATGAACTTCCTGGAAGCTAAAGGAACAAACCCTTCATCCCCTGCCATTGCGGGTGGATTCCTCCATAGGACAGGGTAAGCTCCTCTTCTCCTGCCCCCTTGGCCAAAATAAAAAGGTTAAATAATAACTCCCATAGCGGAAAGCATATCCAGTATTAAGTGGCTTCTTCTCAAGGCTTGCGCATACAAAACAGTGCCGTGCCGTGCCGCGCAGAGACGCAGCCGAAAGAGCCAGTCCTCGTTAGTATAGTGGACAGTATCTCCGCCTGTCACGCGGAAGACCGGGGTTCGATTCCCCGACGGGGAGGCTCCGTCTTTATGATGGCCAAACACCTTGCATGAGCTCAGGCTTTACCATCAAGCTGCTGATAAAGTGAACCCGCCGTTCAAGACTCACCTTAGACGTCTTGCGGAAGAAAGGGCTCCCTTTTGTGCTTGGTAAACCTTGCAATCACGCTGCTGACCTAAGACTTGACAATGCGAACAGGGAAAGTGGCGAGGGTCTGACGACCACTCAGCTCCAAAACGCCCGCTTCTTTCGACCACGCTCGAACGCCGGCCCAGCCTGCGGCGGTACTTCGGAGTAGCGACGGGCGCTTTCCAAACACTGCTTCGCGAAGCTTCGAAACCTTTACGAGTCTTTATTTTGAGTCAGCGGTCCGGAGCGTGAATCGAGCGCTTGGAAACAGTGAACCGCTTTGCGAAGCAATTGCTTCAAAAAGCTTCCGCCCTGCCGTCGCCGCTTCGGAGCAAGACGCAAACCAGTCTCTGTTTTTGAACCAATGCATGCAGCTCTGCTGTGAGCAGAGCACCCAAAAATATCAAAAACTCGCAAACGTTCCCCTCCACGGAAATCTTTAGTAAAAGGCGAAAGATTTATACGTGAATGAAGAGAAACTCGAGCTGTGCCCCTGAGACTTTGGGCCAATGTGCTCCCACTAAAACGCCACAATGCTCAGCAAGGGTAATATCTGGTGCAGGCTCCTCCCACCCTGCTTTTTTCTCTTTTAAATCGTCGAGCCATTTCCATTGTACGTAATGCAAGGAGAATCCGCCCCATCACCAGATGACCGCAACCCCTGTGTAAGAGGATGTCACTGAAGCCGATAGTATGTTGAAGGCCAGTGGTAGTATTCGCGTGAGATTTTTTATGAACTTCCTGGAAGCTAAAGGAACAAACCCTTCATCCCCTGCCATTGCGGGTGGATTCCTCCATAGGACAGGGTAAGCTCCTCTTCTCCTGCCCCCTTGGCCAAAATAAAAAGGTTAAATAATAACTCCCATAGCGGAAAGCATATCCAGTATTAAGTGGCTTCTTCTCAAGGCTTGCGCATACAAAACAGTGCCGTGCCGCGCCGCGCAGAGACGCAGCCGAAAGAGCCAGTCCTCGTTAGTATAGTGGACAGTATCTCCGCCTGTCACGCGGAAGACCGGGGTTCGATTCCCCGACGGGGAGGCTCCGTCTTTATGATGGCCAAAACACCTTGCATGAGCTCAGGCTTTACCATCAAGCTGCTGATAAAGTGAACCCGCCGTTCAAGACTCACCTTAGA